>MU223311.1:756282-776515 GCA_018584345.1 Thuja plicata
TGATTAGATTAGGGTCTAATCCAGGCATATCTAAATATTTCCATGCAAAGTTAATCTTTTTGTTTCTAAAGAATGTAGTGAATTCCTCTCTTTCTGCCTCTGATAGTGATTGTGCCAAGTGAATAATCTAAGGTTTTGCCTTTGTACCCAAGTTGATAGGTTGAGTTGGTTCAATAAGAATAGATTATCTTTCTTGAAAATGACTTGAAAGCACATCAAGTATCTCATCTGCGGGCACCTCAGAGAGGTTTTCACCCTTGGATATGTCTTTTATTTTGACTATTTTAGGCTTTGATACTGCCACAAGGTGGTTTTCACCATCAGAGCGCCTATTTTTTATTCTTTTTATTTTGTGACTAAGATACTTGATGTCAGCCTCAGTAATGTTGACACTTGCTTCACTAGTAGGAGATGTTATAGGTTCAACAACGTGTAGGTAACAGGCAAGAGCGCAATCATTCTAGAATGTAAGGACTTCATTAGACGGGGAGGTTGAGTTTCGGTCTATAAGCTCAAGATGGTGAAGTGAAAGAGGAGTGACGGGTTCAAGTGCATTCACAGTATAATCATCAAAGGCATGGACAAGCAAGTCGAGACCCAAAGCGATCTTATCCAAAGGTATAGTCGAATTCCTTTGATTCCTAGCGACCGTAGTAGATGACATGTTAACACCTAGGGAGTCAGAATCATGTGACCCTACACTAGATCATTCACCTACTTCGAGAAGGTTTTCATATGCATTAGTTGTATCTGTATCTCTATCATAAGTGGCATATGACAAGCCGTCAAACTCATATTCATGAGAGTCCATTTCATCATTAGGTCTCATGTTAAGAACATGAGTAAAATCAAATCTTTGTCCCCAGTTGGGATGAGTTCTACCTAGAACCTCCACTATGGTCAGATGAGCTCCTATTGACCTAGGTACCTTAGTAGTGTTTGTAGCATCAGTTGCCTCTTGTGTAAGGAGAAGTGACTAGAATTCCTAATCAAACTATTCTCGAAAGTGTGGTGGTATGTGTACATTACTATGATGATCAAGAATTAGAGGATATATTTCTTTCCAATATTCATAAGTTAATGGAGCAATGGAAGTGGTGGTATCAAAATCATTGTCAGTGTCTACTATACTAACACATGGTACAAATTTATCTAGCTCAGTAAAGAATGCTGCTAGGTCTGGTGGAATGGGATAAGGAAAAGCATCCTCATCAGAGCTGTCTTCAAGTTCTGCAATTGTAGGTGTTTCTTCAGGTGTTGGTTGCTTATCTTCTCAAGGTACAAACTTTTTTATTCCCAATTAGAATGTGAGTTTCTGGAAGCCTATACCTATAGAGTCACGTGTTCAGTGACCAATGGCTTCAAGTGGTGCAATCAATCCCTTATGATTAGCACCTATGGGACCATCTCCTTTATAGCCAAAACATTGCATATTAGATAAACCTTTACCATATTGCTCAGGTTTCATGTCATAAGGAGGAGTATTTTCAGAATTGTCCTCTCCTTTATAGATCCAAGCTTTGATAGCTCTATTTTCAGCTTCTTCTTCTAATGGTACTATGGCTTGTACAAAGGTTCCACCATACTTTGTTGGAGGAGGAACCGTAGAAGGTTTAGTGTTCTTAGAAGGTCTCCCAAAAGAACGGGGAGACAAAGGAAAAGATGTAATAGATAATACAGGTCCAATCTGATATCCTCCCATATCAGTTTCTTTGAGAGTCAAGTTCTTTTCCATTTCTTTTAATTTATCCTCAAGGATTTCAATAGATTCTCTATTGGTAGGTACAAGGATGTCAGCAGATTTTGTGAGGGTATTGCAATCATAGCATGTATTAGCGGGTATATTCACTTCAGAGCCTTGGAATGGGAAATTAATGCACTGATGGTATGTAGAAGGGACAACTTGCATTTCATGAATCCATGGCCTTCCTAATAGGATATTGTATGCCAAAGGGATGTCAAGCACTTGACAGATAACATCTCGTTCAACATGACCAACTCTAATTGGAAAAGCAACTAAACCCTTGGATTTACGTTCTTCCTCATCATAGGCTTTAATGGTAATATTTTTGTGGGCATCAATGAAATCTTCACCATAGCCTAACTCAATAAGGAAACTAGCAGAGAAAATATTTAGGCCAGCACCATTATCTATGTGAACATGGTGAACACGCTTTGGACCTATCATGACTTCAATGTGCAAAGAATTATTATGTGGGCGACTCAAAGAATGGTCATCTTCCTTAGAGAAAGAAAAGTAATGTAAGGAGGTCAAGTGACCTACCATAGATTGAAACTGGTTGAGATCAAGATCTTTTGGGACATTTGCCTCAGAGTGAGGGCTTTGTCCAGGGTTTCCCTGTGAGCAGGGGAGATTTTTCAGGAGCTCAAAAATAGTTATCTGAGCATTAGTATGTTGTAATTGATCAAGAATGCTGTAATTGGTAGCATTAGACGAGGAACACACTTTGGGATTCTTGTTAGTACAATCAACCTTAGCTTTGTCTAAAGGTTGAGTTGATGTAGATATAGAAGGCTCAGGGCCTTTAAGAATGAATTTAGCGCGAGATCAAGTAACAATATTAACACTCACTTGAGACTGTCCTTGTTTAGAAGATTGAGGTGCAGACCCTCACAAAATGAAAGGTGTTTTGGAATTAGATGTATCTTCCTTTCCCTTAAGAATGAGGACATTGCAGTATTCAGTGTCAACAGGTTCAACCATATTAATGACATTGTCGTTATTGGTGTAAGTATAGTTGACCTTAGCATCAGTATTTTTGCCTTTAGATGATTCACCTTTCCCATGAGGGGGAAATGGATCCTTGAAAGCTTGGTGATCAGAGTTTTTGTTATGACTTCCCACAACAATGACTTCACTATCGATGAGATCCTGGATTGTATGCCGCAACTTAAAACAAGTAGCTATTTTATGACCTTTGTTTTGGTGAAAATCACAATAAGAAGATTCATTCCACCAAGATGGCCTTGGTTGTAGATCATAAGGTCATGGATTAGCCAATAGAGTAAGCAAATTGTTGTCTACAAGAGTCTTGTAAACTACTTCGAGAGGTTCTCCTAAAGGCATGAACTCACGCTTGGGCCTACGAGCCCAAGGTTTAGGTCCAAAAAATTATGAAGTACTTGATTTGGATTCTATCATAGCCTGTTCAGTGGCTTTGGCCGCTTGCATCATGGTAGTGAGATTAAAGGCAACCTTGGAAGGCTTAGCAGTCACATTGTCTACAACACCATCATTTACAACATTTTTGTTCTTGTTGGGAAATTTGGATTTATCTTTGCTTGAGGAAGAAGACCCTTGTTTATTTTCCTTGTGTAAGGTCAATTCTCCTTTCTTGATCATAAATGTCTCTATTCTTACAGCTTGTTTAATCATGTGATCAAAGGTTAGAGGACCTTGTAGCTATACTTGATACCCAAATTTGGGGAGAAGATTATCGAGAAAGATGTCCAAATTTTCTGATTCAGGTATCTTGCGAGAATATCGTGTGTAGAGTTGTCTCCATCTTTGGAGAAATGCCAAGAAAGATTCCCCATTGTTTTGTTTCAAGTTGAAAAGATCTTGAATATGAACCGGATGTTGGATGTTGTGAGAATAATGTTGTAGAAATAAATTGGCAATTTTGTCAAAGGTCTTGATGCCAGTTGGTAGTCTAGAGAACCATTCCATAGTTGATCCTCCCAAACTACGTGGGAAAAGATGCATAAGATAGGTTGTGTCATGCATGAATTCCATGGAGAGAGCACCAAATTCTCTCAAATGGTCTTGAGGGTCAGATGTATCCAATTAGTTGTCATATTTAGGAAGTTCAACTCCTTTGGGAAAAGGAGGCATGTGAAGATCTTTATCAAATGGGAAAGCACAGATGCTTTCCAACGTGAATTGTGTAACAGGCTTGTCTTTCTCTTTCAAGAGTTGAGAGAGTTTCTCTCGCATAGTTTGCATTTCTTTGTGCAAGTGGGAATTTTTAGTTTCTTCCTCTTTCTCGACAAGTGTTTCTAAAGCATAATCGGAAGGTAATTTAGCCCCTTGATTGGCTAGTTCAAGAATGTAATTTTCTTTTTCCTCAGCTAGTAGAATTCCCATCATTTTATAGAATTATTTGTTAGCACGAGCATGTGTAATATCTTCTTGAGTGATTTCAACTTCTAAATTGTTAGGGGGTCTTTAGAATGGGACTTACCCCAATTTCTAAAGAGGTCAGTTCTGCTAACCTCACCACCTGATTGGTTATGATCTACCATCTTGCCAAAATGTAAAGATTCAAGGTGTAAAGACTTGGTATAAAAAGATTGAGTGTTCTCTGAACTTGGGTCTTCTTCGAACAAAGGATTTTGAACCCTACTAAGATCCATAGGAAATGACCTTTTATTGTAAGGTCATCATACCAGGGAAGGAGATCGAGATGATTCCTCACTAAATGTAGCCGGTAATGGTGTGGAAAGTACAAATTTGTCTTGATTGATTGAAGGAAATGTTTTGCCACTTCGAGTTGTGACAGTCATAGACAAATTTTTGAACAAGGAATGTGAAATAGGACCAAACTTGAAACTTTCTCAAAGTAATTGCACAAAATGTGCCAAAAGGTGAAGTATCCTTGGTGTAAATCATCTAAGATGGGGCTAAAACAAGCCAGGAGATGACTATTGCGACACAAGGCATGACGAAACAGATGAAATAAATCAAAAAGACATGAGACAAGACCAGTTTAAGCAAGAATCACGTAGTTCTCAACCCAAGAAACCAAGTTTTAGACTGTGTGAAGATGAATGGTAGAAAAATAGACCCATATCAGAGACCAAATTTGATAGAAGTACAACTGAATGACAGATTTTAACTCACTATTTTGGACAAAAGACTACAGTTTCGCGTGATGAAATGCTCTGTCACGTGAATTTTCTCATTGAACCACGCGAAGAAATGCTTTCTTTGCATGAAGAATAACACCAATTTGATAGAAAAAGAACTGACAGAGTAATGGCACTATTGCCAAATATCGTGCGACAATATAATACGTATCACGCGAAGATTCTCACCGAATGATGTGAAAATTTAGAAATTTCACGTGAAACTATGTTAATGTTGAAAAAAAGGACATTTACAGAATCATACTGTTAAGACCAGTTTGCATTTTCCAAGATGAAATCATGCTATTTTCTGACAGATAGTTCAAGTTATAGATTGTTTTGGACATGTTCAAGATTGATAGTTTGTGTGTTTTGATGATAGTTTCGATTGTTCAAATGATACACCCACACAAAACACATTAAATAGAATGTTAATAGTACCAGAACAAGAACATCACAACCCTAGGATAGCTAGGACAATATCTATTGAATCCCCACTTTAATTGAAGTTTAGCTACGCTTACTCTTAGTGGATAACTTAGAAGCTTAGAAGCACGGGCTCCTCCTTACATATGCACTCACTTCTCAAGCATACCACGCTTCGGACCCCAAAGGAATTGCTTCCCAAAAGGCTATTATCTCTACTAAAAGCCGTAAGAATATAGGGTGTCTTAGTCAGTCTCTAACCTTTAGTGCCAACAGATAGAGGGTTTTTGGAAAACTAGAACAACAGTTTGTAGTAAGGACATCCGTTCAGGTGGTTGTGATCAAGTCATTTTCCCAATAAAGGGGGCTCTCCCAATCCTTTCAAAGAAAGGCTTTCACCTTAACAATGTTGGGACTTTAACGCACCACTAGGGTACTGGAGGATATTTTGGTTGCCACAACAAATTCACACTTGTCTATTGTGACATTAATTACAATAGCATTTTTTATATACCGGTTTGGAAGGGCTTGGCTTTAGCCTGTTACCGGTTGGGCATCCACTCTCACCGACTCTACTAAAGCTCTCAGGAGGTAGCCACTCTAGAAGAATCACATAAATTTATCTTACACCCAAGATCCATAAAGGCGAGGGGAGAGGCTATGTTCATGTAGTTCTTAGGATTACAATCTAAAAATCACTTCAATCACGCAAGACAGTGATTCATTTTAAGCACCAACTGAAGTGTATTTTAACTACTAAAAATAGACATAAGAAGTTGTGAAAACATGTAAGGTCTTCGAAAAATGTCCTACAATAAAATCCATTAGTATTTTTTAATTCCTTTCTTCATATCAGTGTCCTGCAACAAACATGTCAGAAGTTTATGATGTCTTTCTCTTTATCTCGGCGTCCTTCAAACCACTGTCAAGTTGTTTCAAAAGATAAAATCAGGGAATGACAGTTGTCAAAAAACAATAGGTGGTTAGAAAATCGAGGCAATAAAATATCCAAATGAAATCTCTAGTCTACAATTTCACGTGATAAAGTATTCTAGATCGCGTGAAGAAGTTCTGCAAGCCACGCGAAGAACTAGAAAGTTTGCGCGAGATGTATAGAAAGTTCGCGCGAAGTTAAAATAGAACTTGTACAGAAGTATGGACAGAATGCAAAAAAATGAAAAATATGAAATGAAATGAGGCCAGAATAGAAATGTACCTACCCCACGGTGGGCGCCAGAAATGTATGTGGTAAATTTGGCCTTGTAAATTCACCATACACTTCAACATAGTCCTTCTTCACCAGGTACACACAAGATTGAATATGAGATTATTCATCCTGTCTGCCTGCATGATTCGACCTGTTGCCTTCTATCTAGATGGGGTTTTTGAAATTACTCTCAGAATGAGAGTCTCACAACCATGGACCAATCTAGGAACGAAGGATTCATCATAATGAATGTAATACAATGCAAGATTATTCTAAGGAATGAAAGATGTGAGATTATTCTAAGACATGATTTCAATGCAATTATTCTAGAAATTGAAAGTAATCTATTGCAAAATGAAATTATTTTAAGTGAGATTTATCAAGAAATGTGACAATAATTCAGTATTCTAACAATGCATATTTTCTCCTGGGGTTTTGAATAAGGAATGAGATTTCTTTTATAGACTCAGAGATGATCATAATAGAAACTTTCCTCTTTGAAATAAAACAGATGGAAAAGCCGGTTTAAAATAGAAAGCTTTATTTAAAAGAATTCAATAAATTGCTTTCTCTTTGTTTTAACTATTTTCTTTCTTTGATTTAATTCTGTTTTATTTGATTTTAATTGTTTTCTTTCTCTTTAAAGCACAATTAATTCAAAGTTTCCATCTCTGAATAAAAGAAAGATTTTTGATAGAATATTCAATTAATTAAATAAATATGACCTCATAATTTATTTTTTCTCAATTATTTGAATAATTAAATTCAATTATTGAAATGAGGATATTTATTTAATAATTAAATATTATTTAATTCCTTTTTCATGTGTCTCAGCTAAAGAGGGTGAATTTAATTTAATTAAAGTGCTAGGACTTTATTAATTAAATTAATTCAATCATAAGGTTTGTTTAGCCAATAGATATTTAGGAATTAAACATGATGTATGATTAATGTAGATTTAGGATTTTCTACATTTGACACTCAGGTCGAGTAGAGTCAGTCAAAAACTCAGAATTTCCTAGTATAATAGGACTTTGATGATCCTGAAGAATGACAAATGCAACAAAATTGGTTAGAGTTGCAAGATGCCAATTTTGGGGTGTTACAAGGTCGACCTTAAGACATGAATATTACACAACATAATTATTGAATATAGGTAAATTATGGAATTGACAAAAAACCACAACCAAATCCATGACTTGATCAAAAAAACTTCTGAACCAATTAATAGATGAAACCTGATAGAATCAATCCAAAACCAAAATATAAATGTTGTACCAAAAACATCCGATGAAATACAAGAATGTGTAGGTAGTAGGGATACCCAAAAGAATTATGAAACCCAACAATCAACAAGTGCCTTCCAAAACTTGACGCTTCAAAAATCACCTAAACATACATATGTACCAAAGAGATCAATTCCAATAATAGGAACAAGTACACCTGACACCATAACCAAAAATTGCACATACAGAATTTGTTCTGCATATAATCAAAACACAAATTACTAACTGACAACCAATAGACACCCAACCAACAAAAATATGCAATTGATATAAAGGTTTTGAAAACAATGACAACTATTTCATCATCTTCTCAATATGTTCAACAATCTCCCCCTTTGGCATTGATGGAAAACAATAAAAATCCAAAAATAATTGAAACACAAAATTGCCAAAAATATCTCCCCTTGAGTTAGATATATCTCTAATGTTTTGCTTTTCTTAATTCTCTCCCCCTTTTTTCCACAATGGGAAAGGGTCATACACTAGAACTCAAAAATTCAAAGAAGGATAGCGGTCCTAACTGTAAATACTTTCTAATACCTTTCTTTAATGATTGGAAGATTTCTCTTCCACTCAGCCACAATAGAACCCATCTGAGAACATAGACTATCATGATCTACTATTATGTCGAAAGATGAAGTCCAGTCTAGAGAATGGAACCATCATTCATAGTTTTTTCCATCAACAAGGATATCAGAGATATGCTCTAACCAAACTTTGACCAAGTCCTTCACCAACCAGAATGTTTTCAATAGATAACATCTTTGTCTTTGCAACAGTAACATCTCACATTGAAGTTGACCAACCTTTATCCTTGGTTTTCCTTCTCTATCCTTGAAATAATCATAGGTCATTTAATTCTATCTCACTAGCTTCAACTCTTCCTTTGAAATTGTCAACACCAGTAGGCCACCAAAGACAATACTTGTAAATGTCTTAAATTTCTTTAATGCAATCCTTTGTTTCACCAATCATCTTGGATAATATTTTGTTAGACTTAGTACACTTCTTATCAATAAACTCTTTGATTATGCAGTAATATGCAATATATTGAAACAATATTCCTAAAAAAACCTCTACCAATTTAACTGGTAGAACACCTAATACATCTGAAATAATGATATTCCTATTGATCAAGTGATCAGTCAACATATCCTCAATCTCTATTTTTCTCACCAAAGAGAAACTAGACCATAAATCACCAACCCTATCAAACTCATCATTCTCTAACATAGACTAAACCACATCAAAATCCATAGAGCCAGATTTTGATAGAGAAATTGCATCTTTTTCAACCTCTTCTTCTTTGTCCTCTAATTCCTTCTCATCCTCATCCTTTTCTTCTTCATCCTTTTAAAAAGTAACAATATCCTTTCCTTTATCACCAATCTTTCTCCTCTTAGGTTCCAGAAGGGAACCACCAACAACAACATCCAAATTCTTATGACCAAAGGAGGAACCCTCCTCAAAAAAATTCACAGACACAACACCAGATACAACCAAACCAGAGAAAATATTCATCTGTAATGATGTAAAATATGTTTTGCAAGCATCTTATCTATTTTCCATAAACCCTATCTGTATGCTTTTTATTGACAGGGATGTTGGACCCCCATTCTATGTTTTCTTTACTTGGTAGAGATCTCAAGAAATAAAACAACAAACACATGACCAAAGAACCAAACTAAAAGCTATAACCATCTTCCAATGACATCTTGACATTCTCAAGAAAGTTATCCAACAATAGTTTACACAAATCAAACTCAACACCTTCCCTAACCATTTTATGTGCAATATAGACCACTACAACAAATGTAGCACCATCACAATTTTGAAAATAAACTTTGTAAGAGATGCCATAGGCAACATACTTCACCATCAGATGTTCAAGAGTGTTTATCAAAAGTGCACACTGATCACAGATGATACTAGTAAAATCCTTAACTTCCTTATACTTTATCATCTTCTTACTTGGAAGGTCTCCAATACTCCACAATCCTGTAGTATCCCCAATTAATTCTTTTATTATAGTATAGAGATTATCCAACACTAGGTTTCCATCTCAAAACCAACTCAACAAAAATAGGATAAATTCCTTTTCATAGAACCAAGGAAATTCTCCCCAAAATATCCAAACAAAGATTAAGAACTTTCTACAAATCTTCTGTTGACAAGCCAAATTCCATCTGTCTAATTCTTCCATGATCAAATTCCTCCAATTCTACCTTCTTCAACATCCTTGATACGATTGCACTGGTAATCTAAACAATCAATTGAGATTCCATTCTCACACTCTCACAAGCTCTGCTAAAAAATCTGATTTTTCTTCTTGCAATAGTGACAAATGAATTCAAAATTTACTTTTATAACCACAATCCTTCATAATTATAATTCACGCAAAAAATTAATTATTTCTGACATAACTTATTCATACAACACACATCAATCATCCAAAGCAACTGTAATCATTAATTATTTATCCAACATACTAGAGACAAGCTTGATTCAACTGGTATCACTTCAGAGCATGATAAGTGACTTGTTTCACATTTTAATACCCCCTAAGCCAAAAAATTTGGCTTAGTTACCAGAAGATCTAGTACTAGGATCTAGTACCATAGAGCTCTCTTCACCAATATCTTTCTTCTTCCATACCATAACTGTCTTATGAGATTCACTTGATACTACAACATTATTATCATTCCTAGATTTCACCAAAGCATCAAAATATTTTCAAGTATTAGCATAGTGACCAACCTTACCACATTTGAAACAATTGACACTCATTTGTCCCAAGCTTAGTGACTGAATTGTAAATCTTCACTAATTAGCCTTGTGACCATAATTGTGACACACAAAGAAATTCCCATGAAAAAATTATTCATTGCACTTTTCCTAACTGGATTAGAAACTTGAATTTTGCATTGATTTTCTTTATGACCAAACTTATGAAAATTAAAGCATTGAACCTTATGTTCCTTCCTCATCTTACAATAAACGACCTTATGACAAACATTATTACATATGAAATAGTATCCATTAAAATATAAGTACCTTTAAGTATTTGGTTGCCTAACCAGAGGCCTTCTTGTAGATGTATTCAGATTCTTGACTTTTCTTGTTGCCTCAGACTTTTCCTCAACTTCAACTTCCTTATCTTTTCCTTCAGTCTTTAGATCTAAACACTCACCCATATAACCTATTCTTTCCTTGTCCTTGTGACTCTTCTACTGGGATAAAAGTTGATCCAAAATAGTGCTACTCTCACAAACCTTTAGTTCAAATCTCAGTTTCCTTAGTTCCTAATCCAACTTTTCATTTTCATCTAACTTTCTCTTAATGATGTCCTTGGGATTCTCTTTATTTTTCTTTGATTTCTCTTTTTTTGATTGATAGGGTTCTTCATATCTCATTCGATCTTCTTCCAATCTTCCAACTTCTATTTGAACTCTTCTTTGATAAACTCCTCTGTATTTTTACTTTTACTCGACTACTTTTCTAGACTTGCCACATTTTCTTTTGACTCCTTAAATTCCCAACTTACTTACTTGTACCTTGTTTTTAATTTCTAGATCCAACCCCTTAGCTTCTAGATACATTCATTTTCTTCCTTTAGTTTTTATTTTAACTCCTCATTCTCTAATTTAGTGCACTCAATGTTGCTCATCATGATCTGCCAATCTTCACCGGAATAATACTTGTGTTTCATCTATTCAAACATCTTAGATATCCCTCAAGTGGTTAAGCTCTATCTGCAAGGGACCAAGCTCTAATACCAATTGTTGAACAAGATGAATACTTGAGGGGGTAAGGCTGACTATATCATTCAAAATTTTTTTCTAAAACTTTTACTAATATGGTATATACATAAACTATTCAAATAATTAAGACTGATAAAATCATGAAAAACCAAGTACAATCAACACCATAACACCATATATAATGTAGAAACCCAAGATGGGAAAAACCATAGAGAAGATAATTCTCATGAAAGTAAACACTAGTTAAGGTGACTTTTACAAGGGCTCACTGTCGGTTTTCTCGCTCTCAGTTGGGCTAACTACCCAGAAATAAGAAAGGCTAATTGCCAATCGGGATAACTACCCTTATACAAAAAAATGAATTACAAAATATGTCTTACAAAAAGAATGTGAACCAATAAATTTGTAGTTGCCTATGCATGAAACAGTTCCAATTGATAGCATAGTAATCACCATTAACAATAGATCTAGTACAAATATTCTCCCATCATATACCAAAACTTCTATAGCACAGTATGTAAAGCCTTCTCTCAATACCACAGTAACACTTCACTCAAATTCCTTTTTATTGCACACGACTGCCAGAAATACACAAAAACCAACTTGCACAATATCACCTTCAGCTTTCTCTCTCAATGTCATGCCTAGGATAGAAAATTATTTCTCTAATCATATATACATCTGATAGGATAACTATATATGTCAAACAAGCCACAAAACATGTCAGCTTCAACACAAAAGATATTATAATTATATTTGACATGCTACCACCAAACTTAAATATAGATCATACATAATAATTCTTCATACCACATTACTACATGATCTAAAAATAGGTCACCCTTAAGATGTACACATTACACAACACAATTACCAAAGATAGGTAAATTATAGAATCGACGGAATACCACAAACAATTTCATGACTTGATCAACAAAAATTCTGAACCAATTAATAGATGAAACCTAATAGAATCTATCCAAAACCAAAATATAACTATTGTACCAAAAACATTTGATGAACTGCAAGAATGTCCACGTAGCAGGGATACCTAAAAGAACTCTAAAACTTAGTAGTCAAAAAGTATCATCCAAAGCTTCATGCTTCAATGATCACCAAAACCTATAAATGTACCAAAGAGGTGAATTCCAATAATAGGAACAAGTACACCCAACACCATAACCAAAAATTGTATGTAAAAAATCTATTCTACATATAAATGAAATAGAGATAACTAACTAACAACAAACATACATCCAACCGATACAAATATACAATTGTTATATAGGTTTTGACATCAATGACAATAGTGCCAGCATCTTCTCAATATGTTCAACATGAACGTAGCATGCTAAATTGTAAGCAATTACTATTTTGTTCCTTAGCTAGGCCCTAATTTACTGTCCAAGGCTTTCATGCCCATTATGCTTGATTATACCTTGATTTTGTGCATATTTTCAAAATCCTCATTTTAAAATTGATCCCTGACCTAAATATAGGTCCCTTTTTCCTTGTAAAGGATGAACTAGAGTGTAAGGGGCAGATTAGGTCACCCCCTACCTTGGGAGTCACCTCTTACACGGTAAAGGGATTTAAATTTGAGGATATTCTTTTAATTTTAGGTAGTATTTCACTTTTTTGTTGGCCTCCTTTGAGCTTTGAGCCCCAAAATATCTAGGTGAGGTATAAGTACAAGGCTACTTCCCACTTTTTGGAATAGATACACAAGAAGTCAATTCATCTGTCAATACATGACATGGCATTGTAATTCAAGTATTCAAGGAGAAATCAACTTCATTCAAGTATCAAGAATGGAAGATATGGAGTAATTTCTAGATCCTATCATGTGTAAAGGAATTCATATTCTTCCTATCCTAGATCCAGGGTTATGACTACATCAATACAACTTTTAAACACCTTCATGAGCAATTTGATACTTATGAAGGTATAACATCTCATTAAGCCTCTTCTACTAATAGAACACTTTTTCCTTTATGCAATTTCAATTTTATTTTAAGGTTAATTCCTATATAGGGGTTTTCATAAGGAAAACCCCTTTATACCAATATTTTACTCATTTTCTATATGCAGGCGACAGATGAAAGAGTTGCAGTTTTGACTATAGATTGATATGACAATCTTCTATATATCCACTTCTCCATTACTTTTTGGCAGATCAAGGGCACCTTTAGTCACCCTCTGCACTCTAGGTCACCCCTGACAGGCAATTCGTGATAAAAATTTGTGTATATGTTAGTTAAAGTGTTTATTACTTTGATATGATCTCAAAATTTTCTTATCAATTTGTTATTTGTATACAAATACATATTACCTTCATTACATCCTATCTCATGCTCTTGCCTTCATTCCCCCATTCTAAATTAAATTAACTACCTATTCTATTCTTAGTGAAGGAGAAACCCTTACACCCATTTGGTGATTGAGTTCCCTTAAGCCTAGTGGGTATTTTCCCCTTCCTAATGTAATGAGAGAGATGAAATTTGTGTGTCATGCTTGCTAGTTTTATTTCCATCCTAGTGAACATTCCCCTCCATATAAAATCATTTTATTTCAATTTTTATTTCATTAAAATTAGTTATCACCATTTGGTATTCCATAGGGGCTTTCTTTTGGATCTTTTCTAGCCTAATTCATTAGGGCACCTATGTCCCCAACATGATGCTTTGTTTCTTGCATATTAGAAGTACAAGGTCATGGAGTTAAATTTAAAGTTTTTTACATCTATCCCATCTCCTTCTATTCAATCCTCTCACAAGGCTCAACATGATTCATGTTTTATTTTGTCTTTATCAAGGGCTCAACGAAAAGGTGTGCCTCATGGGAAGCCTCCACACCCACTTTGAACTTCACAACCTCTGATAGAGTCTTATGTTCCCATGTCTACACTTAGTGTAGACAAACAAAAGGCACTCGTGTTGCCAAATTCTAAATAACACCACTTCTATTTTGCTTCCTTCTATATTGAGAGTGATTATTGGAAATCATGTTAATTTGGTCTAGGTTTTCATCTCTTCCTCTTAGGATCCTCCACTCATCACCTAATTTCCAGATATCCCACCTTTCTTTGCTCCCATGAACATGATGTTTACACATGTAGTGTTTAGTACAGTTATGTCTGCCCACCCTATGCCACCTTCATCTCTTGACTGCTATCCTAGCTTTCATAGGGTGTTAAAGGCATCTATAGTGCATTGGAAGGTTTCACCTCCATAATTTTAAAGGAAGTTCAAGCAAGGTCATATGCTTGAGTTTTGTTGTCGTAAGTCTTCTCTAGCAGATCCACTTTCAGTCTTGGTTCTTGTAGCATAGTAAGCTCCAAATTCTCTTGAGTTTATCTTTTTCCCTTTGGTAGTGGTCAGCAGGTAGTATTCTTTATCTTCACCTCAACATGAGCCACCTACAAGATATGAATCTTGTATGTTTTACTTTCTTGAGAAAATTCTAGCATTGACAATGATCTTCACGTGATCCCTCTCACTTTCCTTAGTTGAAAAGGGTGATATTGAGGAAAATTCATCATTTTCTTTGGATTTTGGTGAGACACCTAGGTAAGCTATAGTAGTTGTACTACTGTAGGATCAACCTCCCTCTCCATATTGTCAATATTGAAAGGATGATAATATACTGGTGGGTGATATGTGAAAGTAGTGCCCACTTGTACACCTTTAGATTAGAGTGTGCCTTTATGTGCTCTCCAATGCTTATTATTTACTATTTTTTCATTATAAATGACTCTTGTAGTCCATTAGTTCCTATAAATAAAGGATTATCTATCATTTACCTTCTTTTATTTATTGATTTATTCTTTTATCTGTCATGCATTACTTTTCAACATTTGGGGACAATGCAAAGTGTTGGGGTAATTCAGACTTCCCTTCCATGTTGACCCAATTTTTTATTTTTCTTTGTCTTCATGTTCTCCTCCTTATATTTGAAGCATGTTATCCCTTATGAAATAACCCTGTGAGGATTTATATCATATATCTTTTTCCCTCTTTTGGTTTCTGAAGCCAATTCATCAAATCCCCTATCTCTTGTTGGATCTTGTTGATATCATGTATCACCCATTTGGAAGTGATAATCCATAGAACATCTCCTACGTTGGCATGCCACAATATCTTTATCTCTCCTTAGGATGTATCATGCTCCCCTTTGAGTAGCATGCTCCATTCTAAAGGGGGGGGGGTGGGGCTATTATATCTATTATATATTATTATCTTATCATCTAATTATCACGTCTCTACTTTACAAGTTCTTCCTAGAAAATTTAAATTTTTTGATTTATTTTTTTGCCTTTAGAGGGGGCAATCCACTATCTGATTAAATATCATCCTATCATACAACTATATATCATTCTATACTCATACCAACATGATCTAAGTCACCCTATCCTTTGATTATCTAGATTTTACTACTCGCATTAACACACTATCAAAATCACCCTATTGTATGGCTATCTAGCATAACACAACTTTCTACACATACTAGCATGTCATCAATGATCATTATTTGTATATTTTTTTCATTGTCTCGTATGATCATCTGTAGCTTGTATGCTAGATGTGTCTAAACAACAATTTATGACTTTCTTATTGGGGGAAACACTACGTAGATGAAAACCCCACAAGTAAGTCAAATAAGTTTTCCTTGCTTTATCTTGCATTATTTATTATGATATGTTCGCTAAAGTGGGAGTAAAATTGATGACATATAACTTATTGAATGTTTGAAGTTGTTAAGTTGATCACCAAAATGCAGAAAGATAATGCAAGACATTAAATCAGTTAATGGATTGTATTGTTATTGATGTCAACTTGATATAATTTGATCAGTTATATACAAAGTGTCAAAGACTTTAGAGAATCAGAGAGATAAAGATTATGCTTTCTGTAATGCATAAAAGACCAGCATTTACTAAGTGACTACAAACACCGACAGTTAGTGGAACTCGATGGACAAAGAAAACTAAGAGCAAAGTCACAGTGATGCCTAAGCAAGAAAACTAGCAAGCATTACCGATAAGCAGAATCACAAGCATTACCGACGGCCAGAATTACAGTGTTACCCAATGGACAGACAACCCCAACAGACAGATAACCCTGATAGAGAAGCTTGAGGAGAACTAAAGTGTTGACCAAAGCTATCAAAGAGTTAAAACACTGAAATTAACTGAAGTTCAGAAATGAAAAAATACTTAGTTGGAAGAGCTAAAGATAGACTTAACTAGTTGTTAACATTGTTTTCATCGATAAGTTAAAGCCATAGATAAGTAAAAGATTTAAAGCTGTTTTATCTAGTTGTCATGGAGAAATCTAAGGTATAACACACAAGTAAAGCTTTAAAGAAACATTGGCTAATATTGTGGATCACACCAAGAACAAGAAAATCAAAAAGTAAGAAACAATGATATTATGTCTATAAAGAGACAATCTAATTAATTATGAATTAGGGGAGTGAAGATAAAAATAAGATGCTAAAGAGAAAGTGATGAAGAACAACTTCATACAGTCTTGATCAATAAGGCTGAGTAAAGAGCAAAAGATTTTTTGGACACTGAGCAATAGAGAAGCACAACATCACTGAGAAAAAAGAAGTGGAGCAAAGGTATTGAAAAGATACATTGATCAGAAAGGTATAATGAGCTTACAATAGATCTGAAAATCTGCAAGTCTAAGCTGTATGTGTGAACAAATCATTTACTATTTCAGTTTAACCATTGATTCAGAAAGTCTCTTAACTGAGCAGGACTTTACAATCCTTTCTATATTGAGATACATCCCAAGGAGTATCAAAAAGTTTCATCACAAAGATAGCATGAGATGCCATGTACCATTTGACAAACCATGGTTTGGTCATAGAAGGTAGCATAGAGATGCCTGATATCAAGTGACAAAATATTCTATTTAAATCCTCTAACAAGGTCACACCTAACAATGTGTTTTTAACTTTTAATAGGGTTGGATCTTCACCGAGCTCACTTCAGAAGAGTGAAAATTTTGTGTTACCAGTCCCAAGTGGTTTTTCCCTTAACAGGGTTTCCACATTAAAAATCCACGTGTCAATGTGTTTATGAGTCATTACTTTAGTATTTTGCATTACACATAACTAATCTGGATTGAGCAGTATACACTAAGAAATTTACTATTTTTTGGTAAATGAAAGACAACTAATTAGTAAACAGTAAGAATAAGGTTTAACAGTGAACTCTGAACAGTAGTTATTTATTAAGATTATTTGAAGGCATACATCTTGTAGGACTAAAGATAACTAGAGGCTTAATATTGTGGTACTAAGTTTTTGGGTTGATTTATTGGAATATTTTTGAGGCCACTGACTCACCCCCCTTCTTAGTTATTCTAACATAAAATATTGTCATAAATTTTCACCCTTCTGTAATTTACCATTATATATTGTTCCTAACTTATTTGAAATATGAAATTCCACGCAAGACTTTTCTTAGCCTTGTCATCACCAACTCAGATTCTTGGCCAATTGGCCCACACAGTCTAGGATGTTGTACGCCGCAAAGATGTTTACATGGTGTGTACTTTCCTCACAAATATACAGACATGTAATGAGCTATTTCTGCCCCTACAATGTATAACCTCTTACCACCACCCACTAGCACCAAGAATTGACCCAACACCTTTAAATTTCATGGTTTTTCCTTCTTTTGGTCTTCTAGAATATTTTCATGCTTCTTGGACCTTATGGCTCTCTCTATTAAGATTGAGATCTCATTATATCACAACCTCTCTACCATATTTTCAAAGTCACCATTGTATTGGGACAAATTCACATACATTTTTGTGGTTTTCATTGTGCATATTTTTGAAGGAAGTTTTCTTACTCCACTAGTTTCACATTTTGATAGCATATCATAGTTCTTTATAGTAATCTCTTGAGTATTGTTGTCTTTATTATTTACTTTTTCAATTATCTATGACCGTTATCTTATCTATTCAACTATTAAGGAGGTGTAAACACCAAAATAAGGATCTAAAAGAGGTAGGTCTCCAAATAGCCACCAAACTTTTTTCCTCATTTATATGTGTGTAGGTTCATTTGATGAAGAGGTGGAGTGACTTGTTGGATTCATCAACCTTCATCATTCATGAGCTTCTCTTATCTTATATCTATTCATATAATCTCTATTTTAGTATTCTAATTGTCATTTTCATTTCCTGCTATTAGTTTAGTTTTATTCTAGTCATTTTGTTTAGTTTTCTCATTGTCTATTTCATTCTCCAAACCCTATTTATATGAGACCTATGTGTATTGTGTTGTCATCTCATACTCACCATTTCATCCTTGATTTGTGAGTGCATCTTGGATAGTGAGCATGAGAAGCAAGGAATAATCTATGGTAGTTAGCTTTCCTATTTTCAGTAGTCAAAATATTACTATCTATTGTCATAGTATAATATTTCAGTTTCTCATATTTCCTCATTCTAGTTGATTAAATTTATTTATCACCCATTTTTATTGATCCCCTAGCTCACCAGAGTGCTAGTTTAAGTGATGTGTTATAAGGGGTAGTTCATCCCTTGATACTTTAACTATTCTTTAGGTTGGTGAATTTTCCCTTCTCCATATTTTGGTGAACCCGACAAGAAGCTAGGGTCCTGTATATCAAACCTTTTCCTTTGAGTGATAGCCACTTTTATATCATGGTGATGATCATACCTATATTTTCATCTAGTCAAAGAGTTTCTGAAATGAATATTACATTAAAATCTTGAGACTTTAACTAGTCTTTGTAACCACCTAGATTTGGTCTGCTCTGACCATAGACCTTATTTTCCCTAAGTGTGATCATACCCCCAATTATGTCCAAAGAACTCTTCAATCGGCTAGCATAATTAATTCAAATAAAATTTAACTCCTAAGTGATCTAATCACTAATTTACATTAATCACCTTAGCCAATCAAACCAATCAATTCAATTCAATCAATTCAAATCATAACCTGGCTAAGGTAATTAATTTAAAAGGAATTAAATGGAATCCTATTTATACCTCGTCACTTGCAAAATCAATCCCCTAGCCTAATTGATTCAATTTGGATATAGTCCGAATTAATTATTACAAAGCAAATCAAAAGCTTAAATGATTAATTAAATCCCTATTATTGAGTGAATATATTTTTGATTAAGGTAAAAAAAGGTTTTGAAAGGACCCCAAAACCTTTTACAAGATACTACTAGAGATAAACATTATAAGCCCAATAAAAACATAGAAAGCTTGCTACAAACATTATTGAGTGAATATGTTATTACAACAATTCATTTCATTAATATTCCCTCAAACCTATCCAATCTCAAATACCCAACCATGAGTTCAAACTCATCCCAACCCCTTCTCACAATCTAATTCTTCTTAATTAGCTAATTAACCCTAATTAGCTAATCCCCCTCCACTCATTCTCTCTCCTCCCATCTCTATCTCCTTAATCACATACCTTAAACCTTAAACCTAATCCTAAGCTACCCTTAAGCTTGTCATATTCCATTAAGGTGTGATTAGGAATTCAACCCCCCCTAAAGTCAAAGTTTTCAGGCTTGACTCTAAACCCTCACCCATGCTTCTTAAACCCTCACCCATACCTCATTAATGCTTTCATAAATGAAGCATTAATGGCTCTTACATATTCCTTCCACCACT
>MU223311.1:776565-808052 GCA_018584345.1 Thuja plicata
ATAAATGAAGCATTAATGGCTCTTACATATTCCTTCCACCACTCCTCATTAATGAGTCTTACACCCTCATTAATGGCAGCCCTTCTAGAGTCTTCTCCCCTTCCTCCATTTCTCCTATAAATAGGATCGATTTTGAACTCAAATGGCCCTTGATTTTATGAAATATATTGTTGTAATGCTCCTAATTTTGAAGTGTTGAAAGCATCCTTATGCTACCCATATTTGGAGAATTGAATAATCAATCTTATGTTGCTCATGTTTTAGGGATTTTCATAGTGCTTTCTAGCTTATTTCTTAGTCATATTGTTATAATCTTCATTTCTAGACCTAGAATGCATGTTTTTGAATCATTTAGATTACTTTTCATTTGAATCTTCCATTCTTAGGTTGTATTTGTCACTGGAATATGCATAATCTGAGGGCTATTATGTCATTTTTCATACTCCTCCTAGATAGGAAGCAATAGATTGATTTTAGTGATTTCTATGTTTTCTAACCCCTTGTTTTCACTAATGCAATGATTTATTGAAGTGTTGTGTCTCTTAAAAGGTACAAAAATCACACACACAGTCTTGAGTTCGATGAATTTTCCCTTCTCCACAACTAAATATATGTAATATTATTAATGAAATAACTATCTACTTTACCTAGAGGATTACTTCACCTTAAGTGGCCCTTACTTTAGTATTTGTAACCTCAAACAACACAAAATTTATCTCAAATAATAATAACCATCCAATTTTATTGAAAAAGTGTTGGAAATTATAATAATAAAGGTCTATATCGATGCTTATAATCTAGAGAGAATCTAATAAAAATTTGAACCATCAATCATAAGACCAACCTAGATTTTATAAAACATATTAGAAGTAGTAATCATGATGATATTAGATCCTACTTACACATGTCATTATTTTAGAAAGATATGAATTATTCACATAGCTAAACAACTAATAACTAAACTATCAACATTGAGTCCAAATAAACTCCCTACTACAGATCATGTTACTTTATAGAAACATGATTGATATTTGGTGAACAACACTAGCTTTCCCATAAGATATTCATTCATCCTACATGCTATATTAGCTAAGGAAAGCCATTTGAGTGAGAATACTTCCATTTTTCACCATTTGATTCCTTTCTCATTATTATGACAAAATAATTGTCCTACAAGTGAATATGAGTGACTCCTTCCACAAGGCTGCATGTTAGTCAATAAAACAAAGTAAGTAGACATATATTCCAATTTCATCCAAAACATCATATAATTGAAATTAACCATCATATCACCCAAAATCTATATCACATCATATACCATTATATTATTTATTAGGTATCATTATAAGTCTATCAACACATGTTTAAGCATGAAAGGCCTTGGTAAAGTCTATTAAAACATCATAAAAACTAACCAAATATCATAAAAAAGTCATATATCAATAAAACCATCACTCAAAACTAATTCAAGGGTGTCCTTGGACTAGTCAGCATCGATGCAAATGGGGGGAGGTTTTTCCTGCAACTATTTGTTCCCAAGGAAAATCCCTAGCTCTATTTGACCTCCATCTTTGCATATTTATGAGGATTCTAAACATAATTTTAAGGATGCAATTTAAAGAGATGCCCAAAAGATGAATGGAGGGGAAAAGCATCTCTAACCTATTGTGCTATCTAAAGTCTCTAAATTCTATCATTCTTCTTTCTGCGTTAACCTTGGCCCCCCTTTCTCTATTAGTTAATTAATCACTATTCCTAAATTTTGTTTGTCAATTGTAGGGAAATAGGTCTCACTAGTTTATGCATGAAAACTAGGAAACTAGGGCCTTTTTTTCTTTAATTACTTGGAATAAGAGTGGATAATCAAAATGGGTTGAGTGCAAGGTGGATCAAAAATTCCTTTATGGGGAGTTGAAAATGATATTATAATTATGTAAGATGAAAGTTGGATCTAGAGCTAAAGATAGAAAAGTGAAGATTTTTAGTTAAAAAAAAAAGAGAGATACATAGATAAAAATAGATCTATAGATGAGAGGTAGAGATGAAACCACCCTTGAAAATTGAGATGGAATTAGGTAGACTATGTTGTTTAGGGTGACTTAGACCTGGAAGCACCAGATGTAGATATAACTAGAAGATTTGGCATCAAGTTGTTACTCATATGTTCACCCAAAAGTATTTTCTAATTATCTAAGGGATTAAACATTATAAAGTATGATCAACCAATAAACCATCTCAATTCTATAGGTTTTGGTATTAAAATATGGATGAGGGAAAATAGAGTTGCAGAGATTACCAAAGAATATTCCCTAGTGTTTTGTTCTCTAGGGATTGCCTTGATAGAGAAATAATCTAAGGACTCTATTTCATCCTATACGTGATTGTGGCAGTGCTTCAATCTTTTATTTCTTACTATAAGTGTGCCTCTCACCTTATTCACAATTAGTTCCACATCACCCTTGGCCACCAATTTTTTTATATCTTTATCTTTGGATGCATCTATCCCTAGGAGTAATGCTTCATATTTGGATATGTTATTGGTGTTCTTAAAATCCAACTTATAAGATTGAAGAAATATTCCATATGTAGAGAAATTAACACAACTCTTGCCCATAAAATTGAAGATGAGTAGCTTTCATTAAAGTATAAGAATCATATCTCAAATAATATATCAAGTCTGAGTAACCCTTCTAGTGATATATCTCTAGAGAATAACATGTAGTTTTCAAATTCTATTTCCTCATATAAAATATGGTGTCTAGGGTCATCAAATTTCAAGACAAACTTGGCTTTTTCCTCAGGATCAAGTTTTACCCTTTTGTTCCCTAAGGGAATGAGAGCATAAAACTAGTCTATCTGGATTTATCCCCCTAGGTCTTTGCAGAAGCTTTTACTTAATAACATGCCATAAGTAGTAGGACTAGGATGGTTAATTTCAGCATCTTTATAGGATGAGTGGATAAAGATAGTTGGGCTTCTTTAATTTGGAAATTTAACAAGATTTGTTTTGAATCCATTGAATAACATCTCAAAAATATTTTAGTGAGCGTAAGACCTTAGGCTTCAATTACTACATCAGGCATAACATTGTCTGAAACACCATAATAAATTATAAAGTTACTTAATCTATAACTGTTAATGAAGAGTGAAACATATAAAGTATTTTATTTTATGTCTATGAATTTAGAGCTATGATTTTTATTATCTAAGAAAAGGCCTTATGTGGAAGCTTCAACATTTAGAAATTGGCCTTCAGAAGCCTTAGCCCTGACACTAAGCCATTTGACATACTCAATAAACATATCTAGATCATGAGGATTCATATTTAGATATTTGATAGGAGATATTTGAATTTTAGAAGACTGATATAATTCAACAATATCAAAAGAACTATTATCCTTACTTGACTTTGGAAAATCTAAATCCTTAAGGGTTGATGTAAGTGTTCCAATGAGTTTGCTTGCACAATCCACTAAGAAGATCTTCTCTATCTTACTCAAGGATCCTAATCTCCTCTAGGTCCTTATTAGGCTTAGATCATTAAATAATTCCTAATATTACTCTTCTCTAAGAGTCTCCACTTGTGCTTCACCCTTTGAAATACTAACACCCTATGATTACTTCATTTCTCCACTTATCCTACTCACACTTAGAAGAGTCTAAATGCCAATTTTCACTCTAACATTCTTAATCCATTTTAAGGGGTGTCCATAAACATGTAGACATCATATTTGATTAGTTTGGAATCCATCATGAGGAATCTCTTCACTCTTTGTAATCGAGTTCACACTTTTGGCTTAAGGAGGCCTAATTCCTTGTAGCCCTATCTAGGGTGTTTTTCCAAATTAACTTCAAAATTTCCCAAATAAATTGAAAATATAAGACCATATTCAAATACCTTTTATCACCTTACAAGATATTTTCAAGGTTCTAAGTTCAGTAGCCCTCCATACATAGAGTTCTACAAACTAGGTCTTATAGGGCTAATAGGCCTAAAAACTAGGACAGTCTGCAACACTATGCTAAACTTGTCCTAAAATTGTCTCCACTGATTGGTATAAAATCGACCAACTCTGCATGCCAAGGTAACACAAAAACCTAACTTATCATGTACTCAGACCCTACAGATCTATCTTCCCCTGCTCATGGAAACTCACTGTTTGTTCACCAAACCTCTAACTGGACAATGCATGCTCGCCTAGGGCTTGGTCTTAAAAATAGCTAGTTGTCTTTCCCTGACTCCTACCTCTACAACTATGTACACTAATGACTCCCCTAAGATTTCCATCTATCCTTGGAAGTTTCCCATGGTTAGATTTCATGGGGGAGTCATATTTAGACTGATTGTCAGGACAGGACCAGTGAACTACTTAAACACAAAACAATTTACCTATGACTGAATACTAATTATAATCAACTAAATTACTAAATGAAATAGGTCTCTAATCCTCCTAATAACACAAATAAATCATTACTTTGAAGCTTTCAATCTAAAAGTATGACTGTCACAAGGAAATGCTTGGGAATTCTGAAAACACAAAATTTGAGACTGTATTGCTCTTCACAAAAAGTTACAATGAATCCTCTCCTCACATGATTTGAGTCTCTCCTACAATAGATTCCTTCTTCCACCATTTTATGGAATTTTTGGTTGATTCCACACTCCTAGAATCAAGGAGAATCTAATGTAACCATATTGCATGCAACATTTACAATTATTGCAAATGTTGTCATGACAACAAAATAGAAACTTTTGGCATCTTTTTCAATTATGCCTCCTCCCTACATTTTATGAATTCTATCCTCTCTATCTCAAGGATCCAAGATCATTAAGGACCCTATGGCATCTCTATGCCCTCATTTAAGATATTAGGACACATTCAAGACTCCAATCCATCAACTAACAACTAAGCCTAAGAATTTGAAAACTACAAAC
Organism: Thuja plicata; assembly: GCA_018584345.1. NCBI lineage: Eukaryota > Viridiplantae > Streptophyta > Pinopsida > Cupressales > Cupressaceae > Thuja > Thuja plicata. The sequence continues at coordinate 781,502 of MU223311.1, forward strand.
AATGGCTAGTAATGTGACCTTAGTCCTAATGACTAACTCAATTAGCCTACATTGAAAATACCTCCTAAGGGAAAAATAAAACTATCCTATCTTGACTTGGATAATGTCAAGTACAAGCCAAAATGAACAGACATGGAGGCTAGTCTAGGTGATCCTGCAGCCTAGGTGCTCCTGCACCAAGGGTTTTCACTAGAACCTTAGGTAGCAAGCTACTATTGGGTGACATAGCCTTATACTTTAGAATTATAGGTGTGCCATTTGAGTTCAATTTTTATTGTCTCCTATTTAACATCATGTAGGATGGTTTGTCTAAGGTGGTAAAGATGACTTCTCTTCTATCATAATTGGACATATTAAAACAAATAAATTATAGAGTCGCCAATTGCACTTGGAATATTTTCTTATCCCATGATTTTATCTACCATCTCAATCATCAAATCCATCTATGTGTAAGGGATAATCTCTAAGAAAGTGCTACCATAATGATCAATATTTAAATGAAATATGCACATATTACCCTTTCCTATTCTAGGAGGGTCTTCAATCACCAATCTTTGTTGTTGATGGGAGTAGCAATTATATAATTGTAATATTATTTTGAGTCGCTATATCATTTACCAACATGTCATGCCCCTAATTTATCCTAAATAAAAAATTATACATCTCTCCTCATGTCCATTTATTTATCCTTTTTACCACCTGCTTAGAATCTTAGGTACATGGCCTAGGCAACCCAAGACAAGTGCACATTGCAGATCCATTCGCACAATGTGCACTCATCCCACAAATATAAAGACATGTAGAGTAGCATTAAGGAATTACAAATTACCACACCAATAATGTAACACCTGACTCCACTACCCACCAATATCCAGATTCAAATTTGGCCATCATAATTCCATTTTAATACCTCATTGGGTCTCTACACATTTTGGCTCATTTTTTCTTAACATTTTACATTTCATACTTCATCCACATAGTTTTCCCACTAGGTTCTTGTATTTAGATAGCTTCTTTGTTCTCTCCTTTCCATTATTTCCTTCAATTCATAAAGCCTCAACTTCATAATGTTGAAGGAAATTATCTCATCTAATTTAATTTGTATTTTTATAACATATCATTCTTCTTGATCAATATCTTGCAATACTATCATTCTGATTAACTAAAAGTAGGTTTTACAAGGACCTGAAACCTTTAAATAGGGTTATACAAATATTTAGAGAAAGTACAACAACTGTGCCTAGGCACCAAGAAAGGATAGCTGACAAAAAAATCCAGCAAACAAACTAGCTAGTAACAGTCCCATAGATTAAAAAAATAATCAGGGACAACACAAAAAAGGAAAGGGCCCAGGAAGAGACAACTACATGCCACAAGCCATATCTTGGGCCTAAATCACCATAACCTCCATCTAATTGATAGTGTTTTTGAGGTCACCTTTGTCCTTCTCTTTTTCCTCCCTTGGGCTCGCTTTTTTGGTGCTAGTCCTAGTGCAGGTTCCTAGACCAGCCAACTCCTTGACAACATGGATATCCTTATCACCAGTATCCTACTCCAGCTTCTCCATTAAGCTCTTGGCCTTCCCTATATAATATTTTAGACTCTTCAGAGATTGATCCCCAGTCTTATGAATCGTGTCCTCTAGCTTGTCCACCTTGGCTTTTAGATTCTTTATCTGCCTTACGCTGTTATCTTTAGTAGCTCTGTCCTCAAAATCTTTGAATTTCTTTTCCAGATTGGTGAATCTATTCACCAAATTAACCTGTGCTTCCAAATTTCCAAAAACCTCTTTCATTTCCCCCAGACACTCAGCCACAGATTTCTTCCCAATACCAACACATTTTAAAATGTTCATTTCCCCCTCATACCCTCAATTTGATTCTTCAGGTCAACATTATCTCCTAACATTTTTCTAATTAGACCGAAAAAATTAGTAATGCATGCTTTACCATGGTCTAAATTCTCAGGTTCAAAAGTATTACTTGTGTCATCATTTTGATGGGTATCCTCCTTCCCAATGTTTTTATCTTCGAGGCCCTTCCTAGAATCCTCCTTCACCATTTCTTCCTCCTTCTATTCTTTATTCTTCGTGCTCTCAGTGGGGTTCATATCATCTTTACCCTCATCCTTCTCCTTGTCTTCCTCCTCATCCAAGGAAAGCATGATTTTTTGCTTGCTGGGATTTTCCCTTTGCAGGTTTTGAGATCTTCCCTCTTTCTTTTCTTATCACTAGATTTGGGTTTATTCCCTTTATCATCATCCTTGGTCTTCTTTTCAATCTCTATTTCCTCCAATGGAGTCATCTTCTTACCCTTAGAGTTTATTTTACCCTTTTTCTTTTTTCTGTCGCTATTCTCAGAGCTCTCATCCTTTGTATCCTTCTCAGTATCTGATATTTTGATGTGGGTTTTTTTTAGGTTTTTTGAGGAAGAAGACCCCTTTTTTATTCCCTTCTTAGGGGTTTTATACCATTTTTTCTCCTCTCCCTCATCCTATATATCTTCTTCATACATAATTTCCTCCTCATCTCCTTCCATATCTACCTCATCTTTCTGTGTCCTTTTAACCAGAGGTCTCTCCACCTTCTTGGACTTAAGAACTTCATAAAATAACACCATAAGCCCCTAGTGCAAGGCGTGATCCTCCTTTGGTTTCATCTACAAGCTAGTAATGGTAAAATAAAGCGAGTTGAGTAGGTAGAAAGGCAGACTAACCTTTATTTTGTGTCTGAAGTGGTTAAGGAGCATGAAATGGTGGCCTTAGGCCCTAGTGAATCTACCATCCAGAGTGATGTAGCTAATGAGAACAAACAAAACATATTGCTAAGGTCTGGAAATATGCATAGGATTGTGATATGAGGTTCCCACCTTCACTAGCCGAGCTCTTTCCTTATCTTGCAATACTATCGTTTATATTGTCAATCTTTTATCATTTTTGGTTATCTATCACTGATCACCTATTTTGGTTGTCATGAATGTAGAAACATGAAATCAAGGATTTTCCTAAGGAATTTCTCCAAAAAAAATACAACATTTTCCTTTGTTTGCATGTGTGTAGGTGTGTTGGAGAAAGAAGAGAAGTGATTCATTGACCTTCGTTATTAATGAGTTTCTTTTTCTCACATCTACTTATATTTATCTTTGTTTTTGTGTTCTAGTAGTAATTTTCATCTTTTGTTATTTGTTTAATCTTATTTCAATTATTATAGTTAGCTTTCATATTTTTTTCCTCTTACTTTGCACTCTACTTGTTGTAGACAAATGTGCACCACACATATATCCTATATCTACGTTGTCATCTTTGACTTACGTAGGTTTCCGAGGTAGTAAGCTCATGATTAGGCAGTTAACTAAGATGGTTTATTTTTCTATTTTTAGTAGCTAAAACATTCTTATATGTTAATTTCTTACAATTATTTATGTTTTCTTACATTTTATGTCTAGTTGCCTTCAAATATCTCTAGCATTTAGTTTTTCTTGATCCCCTAGCTCACTAGAGTAGTAGTAGTAGAAGTGAGGCGGTGCAAGGAATAGTTTATCCCTTTAAACTTTAATCGGTCTTGAGGTCGGTGAAATTTTCCTTCTCCACATTTTGGTGAACCTGATGTGAACAAGAGAACTCTATATTAAACAAACCCTTTTCTAAGTGACAATCCCTTAATAAAGATGGTAACTATCACTCCTATATCACCACCTTGCTAGAGTGTGCCTAAAATGAATATCACCTTCACCCCTCTAGATAATCTACATAGTTGAGAGCCCTCTCCCCTTTATATCCTGGCATTGATCAATGATGTCTCTTGCAGATTCATCTCTATGTGTAGGGTTGAGCTTATAACTAAGGGGTCCTCTTCATCAAAAAATTAAACTACGCGAGATACGATGAGTGTTATCCCACCATCCACACATATGATGGAATTTCACTCCCTCCTTTATGGTCCACCAAATTGACAGTCTAGGTAGGACCGAAGGCAATCTTCTTAACTTTTTTTATGACTCTCAAATCATAACTCTTTAGGGCCAAGATGGGTATTATTTGGCTAGCATCTATGGGATATATCCCTTTAGTCATGCATAAGTGTTTAAATTTTCCTCATGAGGGCACCATTCACATGATCTAGGACACTAGTTATCATTATTTGGTGTCCTATGGGGGATTTATTCTTGATCATTTATGGCCTACTTTGGTAGTACCCATGCATCCCTAGAAGGATTTGTCATTCCTTGAGCTTATCACAAGTATAAGGCTGAGAACTAAACTTCAAATTTGTAGTGCCTATCCTAACTCCTCTTATCTAGCCTCTCATAAGGCTTAGCGTGCTTTGACCTCTACCCCTTCTTCATTGGCGGCTCAAGGAAAGTATGCGCCCCATGGGAAGCCTCCTCATTTTCCTTGGGTTTCACAACCTCTTACAATGTCTGATATCCCTTTGTGTGTACCCTATGTAGACAAAGGAATGACACCCATGATATCCAAGCCAAGGGTCCACTTACCTTTCCCCATCCCAAGCATCATTCACATACCTCACCCTGTTGTCTATGGTAAGGGTAAGAGGTCTCCTAATATTGCACCCTCTGCCTTAATACCTGTCCATTAGCCTTTGAGGGAATCTTTAGTTCCTCTTACCACTCGTAGGGATAAAAGAGGAAGTTCCTTGTGATTGAGCTAGTGGTTGTTACATTAGTGTCACCTCCTAATCCACTAGTGGTGCCCTCCTCTTTGGTGAAAATGACATTGAAAACCACTTGTATGAAGCAAGATGCCACTGGACCCTCACAGGATTCTCATCCTAGCTCACATCTATGTTGAAACTTTCTTGTACATGAGAAGAACCATCACCATTGAGAGAGGACCTTGGCACATGAGGCCTTTGTATGGGTGAAAAGTGCATATTTTGAGCATGTGTCTAACACTTCCACTCCTACTCTTATTTTTTCTCTCATCTTAGTTTCTCCAATATTTTTCCCTATAACCTCCTCCATCTCGCTTCCTCCTACACTAGGAGTGACCATTGGGTCTCATACCAAGTGAGTCTAAATATTCATTTCTTCATTGTAGGAATCATCACTTATCACCTCCTTGCCTAATAGCCCACCATTTTGTTTGCATCAATGAATATGTTGCATACCTAAGTTGTATCTAGCATAGTGATGTCCACACAACCCATGTCAAATCCATCCCTTGATTATTACCCTAGCTTCCCTATTGTCCTTATGGCTACTACAATTGATTTAAGGGTCTTGTCTCTACCCTTTAAGAGGAAGTTTGAGTAGGGCCTTGTGCCAGAGTTCTATCACCACAAGTCTACTTAAGTAGATCCTCTTTTTGTTTCAATCCTTATAGTGGAGCAAGCTTCAACTTATCTCAAGTTTTTCTTTTCCCCTCTCATAAATTTTGGTGAGGCATCTTCTACATCTTCTCTTTAGCATGGGTTACCTACAAGCTATGAGGCTTTGTTTTGACTTGTTTAAGGAAATTTTGATATTGATGATGATCTTCACATGATCTCTCTCATTCATCTTAGTAGAGCTATTGGATGAAAATGTCAAGGTTTCCTTGTCTTTGGATCTAGCTATTGGTGGGGCACCTGTGGCTAACATTGAAACCATTCCATTTCAATCTCAATATAGCTCCCTATATGATCAATATTAGGAGGATGATGATATGTTAGTGGATGACTTGTGAAGGTAGTACCCATTTCTACATCTATATATTAGTGTGTGTTTGTATTTTTTCCCAAGTGCTTGTATTTTAATGTTGTTCCCTCTTGGAGGACCCTTGTATTCCGTTGGTACTTGGAAATAGAAGGTTATTTTTGTGCACCTTATTCTATGTGTTATCTTATTCTTCTATTTGATGTATCTTGATTTTTGACATTTGGGGACATTGTAAAGTGTTGGGGGCATTTAGGCTTCCCTTCCATGTTGACCCAAAATTTTCTTTTTCTTTGTCTTCATGTGATATTCTTCAGGTATAAGCCATGGTTGGCCATGATGAAATATCACTTTAGAGAATGTATATCACTCTTCTAGGTTATGAGGGAAATTAATTGGATCCCCTTGTCTCTTATTGAATATTGTGGAAATCATGTGTCATCCATCAGGAAGTGATATTACATGGAAACATCTCATATGTTGACATGCCACAATGTCTTTTTCTCTCCTTAGAATGTCTCATGCTCACTTCTAAGAAACATGGTCCTTTCCAGGGGAGGGCTATTATATATATTTTTATCTGATTATCATATTGTCTCTACATCATAGGTTTTTCTCAAAAAATACATATTTTAAAAATCATTGTACCTAACTTTAAGGGGATAATTGACTATCTTACCAAATATCTCCCTATTGTACACATATCTAGATTTTTATATGTGTACCAACATTATCTAAGTCACCCTATCACACACCTATGTAACTTTCACTACACGTGTTTGTGCATGTCTGACACACCCTATCACACAAATATCTAGCCTTTTTTATGTGTCATCACATTGTCTAAAGCTTCTCTACCATGTGCATATCTATATTTTTCTACTTACATCGGTGCACTATCAAAATTTACCTATTGTATGTCTATCTAGTTTAACACAACTTGCCACCCACAGTGACATACCATCGATGGTCTTTGTCTACAAGTTGTCTTCATCATCTAGAATGCTTTTTTTTGACTTGCATGTTGGATGCAGCTCAACAATAATTCAAGGCTTTCTCATTAAGGAAACCATATGTGAAAAAAACCACGTAGGTAAGTCATGTAAGTTCTCTCTACTTTAGCTCTTACCTCTTGTCATGATATGTTCAATAAAGTGCGGGCAACATGTAATATCATAAATTTGTACCCCTTTGTAATTTACCACTATGTGATGCCCCTATCTTAGCCTAAAATACAAAATTCCATGTCATGCCTCTTGTCTATTCATTTGGAATTGTCACCAACCACTTAGAATCTCAACCACGCAACCTAGACGACCCAAGATGTATGCATGCCCTGTGACCTCTATTCAATATGCACTTATCCTATGAATTTGTAGATGTGTAGAGTGTTATTGAGGCATTAAATATTATCACCTCTGTGGTGTAACACCTATTTGAGTTTCCCATCGATGCCTAAATTTAAATTTGGCCATTATAATCCTATTTTAAAACCTCATTGGATCTTCTTCATAATCTCTACATATTTTGGCTCATTTTCTCTTAACATTTTATATTCCATACTTCATCCATATAGTTTTCCCATTAGGTTCTTTCATTTTGCATTCTATTGGGATAGCTTTTTCATGCTCTCCTAGCCATTCTTGCCTTCACTTTGTACATTCTTAGCTTCATAACAGTGAAGGTGTTATACCTTCCAGATAAGACACAATTGAGAGAGGGGGGGGGGGGGGGGGGCTGAATCAGTTGTGTCACAATATAAACAACCTTAAACCAACTTATAAACTTTAATCTCAAATATGAATGATAAACATGTAAGCAAGATCTCAACACAATAAACATGTAATACCAAGATTTTTGACATGGAAACCCTAATAGGGGTTAGGGGAAAAGCCACGGTGGGGATGGAACCCACAAGATGAATGTACTCTATTTAAAGTGCTATACCCTGTTAGGAGTATTATAAAGGGGAATGCACATGCATTCAGACACTGCCTAGAGCTCACTGCTCAAATACAAGGATCTCAATCCCAAGGAAGGCTCATTGCCTTACAACAATCTCTGATTACAAATCATAGAGGACATACTGTTCAAACTCACTAACCAATAAACAACATCTCTGATATGCCAAAATAGTTCCAATGAAGTGTAGCAAATCTCTGCCTCAATTGTAGATTCCACTCATACCTCTTCTCTTCAACATCTCACATTCTCTCCAAACTTTTGCAATTACAAAGCATTACATATTTATACACATTACATCAATTTATCTCAACTAAGTTGAATAGGGACATAATTACAAAACATTAATTCATTAAATCTCAATACTCAATGTAATTCATTGAATGTTGGCTAAGACATAAAAATGATCCATAAAAAATCCTTGAACATGCTCCAGATCTGTAGATTACACCACAATCCCTCACAACATGCTACATCACCAAGTCAAACCAAAAAAATAAGAACCTCAATACGCCACAAGAAAAAATTTCAAACCCAATTACATAATCCAACATGATCCAACAACACAAATAGAACACGATGAAGATATATCAACAAGTAATGCGAAATACCAAGACATCATCAGGATCAACTCTGTCATAGAATTAATTTACTTCTTTTATCTGTTCATCATGAACACTAATTAAAAACCACTATCATAAAATAAAAATATCTTTCCATCATCAAAATCACAAACCACTTGAGCTAAGGACACACATCCATGTCCTGAACTCACCACCAGGTTAGAAACCAAGAAAATTGCCAAACCAATCTAATAACTGAAACACTGTCACAGAATGAACAACCAAAATATCCATCTCTAATCAATCCATCATAACTCTCTCAAATCATCATTTAAACCTCTACCGCTTGAATATAATCAAGTATAAACATCCATGAACATAAGTGCATGATCATGACATTAGATCTTCAATATAGTAACCAATCCACATTAATCATCTGACTCAACATACTAGGAACACTGTCTCTAATAGTAGGAATATGTTGACATCAAAGACAAAACATTAATTCCAATACATATATTCACAATCTAAACAACATCTCAAACAATATCCAACAATTTACCCCTTTGGCATTGATGGTAACATATGGTGTTAAAATTCAATCAATGCACAAAGAAATAATATCAACAACAATACCAACAATATCCACATTATGACATCTCCATGTTATCATCTCTTCCTCATAGTGTCATACTTGAATATCTATCCCTAAATCTCACTTGTTTTTCACATGAATAGCTCTCCCCCTTTGACATTAATGACAAAGGCACATGTATGCACTAAGTCATAGAGGCCAAAAATTTGAATAAAGCATCTCTCAATAAAACATCTCTAAACAACATACCTCATGAAATATTCTCTTCACACTACTCCCCCTAAGGATATGTTAGGGATTTTTCTTGCAAGAACCTTAAAAATAGTGTGAACTTTATGCAAGAAAAAGCCTAATTGATGAGGATTGTATAATATCCTCCTTCTTTTTTGAGCTCCACAGACTCAGGCAGGTATTACCTTTGAATGATTACTGACTTACAGTATTTGTTACAGTGGATTAGGTCTTTTACTAGTTTTCTAATTTCCCTTTACTATATCAATAAATAGAAAACTATGTAAACAAATGTGATTAATTTGATACAAAGCTTAATAATCCAAACCATTATCTTGACAATATCAAACAATAATGTGATAAGGATTCTAATCCTCCTTCCTTTTATAGTTCTCTGAACTTAGGAGGGTTAACCTATTGATTCTCTCTTGAAGTAATCAGAAAACTGAATTGTATCTTGTAATATAATTACTTGCAAGTATATGCTTTTTAATAAATGAAGTGTAATTGATTGATTGATTTTAAAATTTGGATGATGAACAATTACTTTCCAAACCATAAACCAGTAGCTAATTCTATGGGCAATAAGTCAATCTCAAACGCAAATCCAAAATTAGGTGATTAATGAAAATACATACAACCTAGATAGAATGCCTTACCGACTATCCACTCACTCCTAAAAATGTGTTATCAAATCTTTAATACTAATATTCAGCTTTCTGGGATCATCTGAAAGAATTACTCCTATGAAGGACCTCACAAATGACTGCACAATCACCTTGTAATTGATATATTTAAATGCCTTACAATTTAAAAATATAAAAGCTTGAACAAAAATAAAAAGAGACAACACAAGATATATAATAGAGATTGCAATGTAATTTATTAATGTCTAACTGCTTCAAAATACATTCCATAGACCAAAATGTACAGAGGCTTAGACAAAATTTAGTAGTCAACCTTGTAATTGTATTCCATCATCATTAAAAAGTTACAACATACTCTATAAAGAGCCTAAAACCATCTTGGAATCCTTAAGTAAGGATGCAACAAACTTTAGATGGTTTAATACCTAACCCAAAAAACATAAGAAAGGAAAAAAGAAAAGAAAGACCAAGTGGTGGATGGACACAAATGAAGAATGAAATTAGATTTGATCTTGTCTTTTTGTGATTAACGACACCTTTGTTTGTATGTGTTCAGGATAGCCTCCAATATTTGTAGTGAGACATAGTGACCACCATTACAGGCTAATTTATACTATTCTTCAAGATGACTAACCTCCTTGTGCTCAAAGATTAGGTGCCAGGTGTCCTTCTACTCTTCATCAATAATGTCAAGGTCAACAGTGGCAAGCTTATTCTTCTTGGGCTTTGTAAGAACATCCCATGTTGTAACATCATCCTCTGCTGGCCAATTAAAGCTCTAAATGTTTTCAAGTTGTATTTTTTGCCCTTCCCATCTGGCATCTGTAATGCTCTTGACATGTGTTATAAATTTATTGAAATCTATTTCGGCCTTAAAGGCCTCATCTAAAATCTTATTGTACCTCTCCATATCTAATTTTCCATTGTTAGAAATATATACCTCTTTATTAGGTAATAAAGTGTATAATTATATGCTCCACACTCTTAATGGATTGATCTGATTATCCTCTATCCTAATTGAAGGAAATTTTTTTATTGTAGTCAGGCCCAAACATATTAATTCTAGCCTCTATCTAATTTTCCTTGCCTTTGAAAAAGGACAAGGGCACCCCAATCTATTCTATCTCTTCTCTAACTTGGGTTACAATCTCTGAAAATCTGATCTCAATGGTTGCAATGATGCTAACCTCTCAAATAACATAGTCCTAACTTACCATGTTGCATAATAGGGGTTCAAAATTGACACAAAATTGTTCACTTCAACCTGTAGGCCAGGAAATTTTCCATAGGCACTATATACTATATCAACTTTATCTTTTAATATATCTACCCTATGCTACAAAATTTGTATTAGGGCTCCCAAAACAAATTCATTATGCTCCTTAATTGCTTTCTCTATTTCTGATGCAACATACCCAGTATCTTCAATCTGGATCTCAACATCTGTAACCTGCTTAGGTGAAGTAGGAGAAACCTTAGGCATCTCTTATAATTTTTGAGTTAGGTCTGAAATTATCTTTTCCATTGCACTAATCTTCATCACATCTAGTTCTCTGTCTTTGGAAATAAGGATTGTTTCATCAAATAATTTTTGATATATATTAGACATCTATACTACCTTTGCCTCATTTATGTGAGAAAAATGGGCCAGGGCCTGAGAAATCTCAAGGTCTCCAGTATTATGGACAGACCATATTATCTTGTCTCCCTCCATCTTCTCTTAGACATTAATCAGTGATGGCTTTTGATTCTTAGGAGCTAGAGACCACATTGCGAAGGTTTGAGATTTAGAATCATAGCCACACCCTTTAATCATCTCTCCTATTTGTGTCTCTGTAGAGATCTTGACATCAGGTTGACTTCTGGTTTAATCTATAATAAAGGCTGAAGCCAAGTCCCATCCTTCTACTAGGAGCATACCACTGGAATTCATAAGTTGTCCTTCCTCATCAGGAGTCATATTCTTAGACTCTAAGTCATATGCTTGGATGTCTTGTAATTCTTCACTTGTAATGGCCTCTCCTCCTTGTGATTTCAATTGGGTTCCAAATTGATCTTGCTTAGCCCATATACAAAAGTCCTTGAACTCCTTAGTCTTGATGAACTCATCATCTTTCAAAAACTCCTCTTGATGTAGTTCCCTTTCATCTTGGCATAGTATGAGGAGCATCTCAACATTATCATCAGTGTCCTCCCTCTTTTTCTTTCCCCCTCTTATAAATTTTCTTAGTTGATGATCATAAGCACTAGTCCCTGTGAATAGGGCACCAATTTTATCTTTTTTCTTCCTCTATGTTTTTGCAATAGAAGGCTCCCCTGCTTCCACTCTTTGCTTCTTTTGTGGAGGCTCTACATCCACTTTAGCCTCATGTACTTTTGTCAATTCAATAATATTTTCCTCATTATGAGGTGGATGATCCTGGGGTGGTGGGCTATGTATGGAATAGCTATTGTTGTATTATGATGATGATTTCTTGTTGGTACCCCTGTCCTTATCTTCAATTTGTTCTTCAATCTGATTACTAAGTATGCCATGTGACTCAATCATCTTCTGTAGTATTTTTAAATAGGGCATCCCTGGGAAATATCCACCAAATGGGATCCCTTTCTTCTTTAACTGTTCCAAATTCATCAAATCAGATACTTTGTCAATCTTGATGCAATTACATCCTCTTCAAGGATGTTTCTAATCAAATCCTCTTCCTCACAGGGTTGATGCCTTTTGGTAATCAGAATAGTAGGTGTTAAAATTTTCTTGACACTTTCTATAAAGTCCCCTGTATCAATATATCTATACAGGGTAGCATTCATTCTGTAGTGCCTTAACCATTGATTGACAGGGTCATAGGCCCTCTTTCCTATTGTGAAATCAGAGGCAATGAACTACCTTGGTGTGAATGTCTCTTTCCTGTGTGAAGCTAAATTCTCCCTATCTGTTAACATGAGTTGCCATAGAAACTCCATAATTGTAATTCTAGGTGACACTCTATATGGAAAGATATGTGGTGGCTATAAACAACCATATACTCTAATCAATGTAAAATTTTGGTGATAATAGAAGTCACCCTAGTTATGATCTCCATTCCATTTGTCTACAAATTGGCAGGGTCTCAATAATTGCAACACCTTCACCAAAAGTCTGGTCATATCTACCCCTAGATTACTCAACAATGGGTAGAATACCCAATTCTCAAATGCACAAAACTCATTCTCCCTAGAAGTATAATTCCATACCCTTAACAATAACTGCACAAAGTTGATCTGCCCATGATAAAACCTTCTAATTTGCAAATTTGATTGGTCCATGATGTTGAAGTTGTAGAACATAATGAGATGCATAAGTAATGAATACTGTAGGAACTTAGGGCTTCCTACCTTGTTCTGAATATCAACAAATCCTTGGTACATCTTTTTGATTACATACTGAATGTAATCATAATCAGTACTTACATAAGGACTTTGCAACTCTAGAATTATCATCAACATTTATGATGATACCCTTTCCCTTCTACTATCTACACCTAGGACTCTACATAGGGCATAGGAGATGTATTTCATGTAAAATGCTAGGTCTTTATAAAAATATGGAGATGGATCACTAGGGATAGGGGTAATGTAGTTCCTAGTTCCCTTTGGTGTGTGGTCATAGATCAATTTAGATATAATACCAACCTCTCTGGTATATCTAGAAGCTAGGGCCTTCAAATTTATCTCTGTGGAACAAAGGTTATAAATATCAAAAGCTTTCATGAATGAAGCTCGATCCAAGGTCACTAAAATAGTGCCAGCATCCCTTCTTGATGGTCTTTGAAATAGTATCATACATACTAGCCAATTATAATATTAAGTCCACATCTATAAATACATCAGGGACAACTAACTTAGCTAATCCACTGGTCCAGGGGTTTGATATGGGCATAGGGCCATCACTATTTTTATGAAAATAATTGAATAAATGATAACTAGAATAGTCTGGTGTTTTAGAATCTCTAGTATATGCATAATTTTCTCATAGGTATTCATCGTTTACCTTTTTCCCTTTATTGGAGCCCGAGAGCAGTTGAATGAACTCTTTTGAAAAGTTCCTTTTCCCTTTAAGGTCATCATCATCACCACTCTTCCCGCTAGTAGAGGCAACACTTACTGCTCTGCTCATACTATCTTGTGTAACTTTCAACTAACCAAATTTCCTCTTTTTACTGATATTGAAACAAATCTTCTCAAAACCCTCACTTCCCATTGTGAATCCTTCACAACTGAAACCTTTAGCACTGATAATCACACTCTAGATTCTGAATGGAAAAATTCTCTATTCATTTGCAAATCCTGATAACTCTGTTCAACTAAAAATACTAATCACTTATGCAAATTCTGAGCTCTAGATTCTTGGAAACTGGTAAGATAAAAATAATAACGGTAATGCCTATTAATGCACCAATCTCTTTCATGAATTCAAAATTTAGTCTTTTCTATCTTTACTTCTACGTGCTATGAAATCAATTCTTGCTCGTAGTTGTGGCATTTCAAACTAACAGGTGATCAATTTGAAATGATTACTTTTCTTATAAAAACCTTATTATATTCGAAAAGATATCACGATTTGATTCTATTATCTCTTTTAAAACATATCAACAACTTTTAAAATATGCTATCATAATCTCTTCATTCTTATTGGCTATCAACTATGTAACATGGAATGGAGAAAACCTCATGTATTACCTTGATCTTACTCTGGTTTCTTTCAATGACTGCATGACTATGTGATCTCATTGTCATGGAGAGTTATCCTTAACTCTAGTTATCTATTGAGACTTATCGACCACCACACGATCATCTTTTTGATCAATGACTACCTCTTAATCGCTGAGTGAAATCACTTAACTCTCATTCTCTTCGAGACTCCATGACTTAAGGCTTGAATAACTTATCTTATACCTCAGGTTTCTTTTAGAGACTATGCGACTATGTAATCTATTTGTTGCTTTAAGATTTCATTTACCCTGAGTTTCTATCAAGATTACACAACTATCACACGATCATCTTTCAATCGAATGACCCACGTGAAATCTTGTTTACTTTTTTTACTTTCATTTTATCATCTGAGACTTCATGACTATTGTAGATCTACTTTTTAATATAATGGCTCACGGGTAATCTCCATTAATTTTCACTTAACTGCAATTTACTTCTAGACTTCATGACTTAAGAAGTCTCTGTGTCATGGAAGGAAATTCTTTACCTCAGGTTCAATTGAGACTTCCCAACTAACTCATGTCTTTGAAAGATTTAGGCATGTGTCCCAATCTGAATTATCATTGCTAAATCACTACAATGTTCTTTGACTTTTTGACCTTCAAAGGTGAGTACACACTATCCATTAGATCTTCTATTTTTCACAGCTCAGATCTTCTCACTGCAAACTGACTTAAACTTAACTTGAACTTATTTTAAACCATAGTTCTTATCATGACACCATGACCCATTGAATCTCACTGTCACTTTAAGAAATCACCTACTCATGGTTTCTTTCATGATTTAATGCCAGCCACTAGATTCTTCTTTAATCAGATGGTAGTCAGGATATCTCTTTATCTTTAACTTAACCATGGATTTTAAAAGAGATCATGTGACTGAAGGATTTTAACCACCTTCTTGACCTTGGTTTCTTTGCAAGACACCACGACTGAGTATACTTGAAGTCGCTGATACATTTCTTAACTCATGAATTTTCATTGAGACTTTGCGACCACTGCAGGATCACACTTTAGCTTGACAGCTATCGCTTAATCTCACATCTTTCGACTTAACCCACATTTCTCTTCATGATTACACGACTACATGAGACTTCAAACTAACCTTAACCAAACTTGTAACTCTGATCACCTTTCGAGATGCGACTAAGTAAACTCAAAGTCGCCAAAGAAATTATCTAACTCTAGTTTTTCAAAGAGATTATCTGCCAACCAGAGGATCAAGATATGCATCTACAGCTCGCATGAAATCTCATAAGGAATGAAAGCACATTCATTTCTTATAGAGAAAACATGACAAAAGACATTCACAAATTCTTGAAAAGAAAAGGAATATTCTTAAATCATAATGAGACTTTGCGACTTATAGTTTAAATATGAAATAAACACATGACTTAAGTGATTGGGTTTATCTGAAAAAGTAACAACAAAATAGAAAGGATTTTGATGAACTAGGGTTTTTCTTGGATATGCATGAAAATTTAACCTAGGGCTTAGGGTTTTACACTCTTTACTAATTTTTGGCTTGAAGACCATTATTTGCAGAGGGCTTTTGACAGCATTAGACAAGATTTTCAACTTTTAGGCATGGATATGACTAAGAACTTCAAAATTTTTTTGGCAGGCTCCAAAACTGGAAATACAACCAACAAGAGAAACCACCAAAATATCAATCCAAAAGAATGAAAGATCTATTGAAAAATTGGACTGATGCATCTCAATGCATCTCTAGCTCTGATAAGGAGGGTCAATCACTCCAAGCTTACCTTAGAGATACTCAAAAGTATCCTTTGGAAAGGGCTTCATTAGTATATATGCAATCTTCTCTTTAGTAGATACATACTCCAATTTATGACTTCTTTCTCATTGACTTTATCTCTCAAGAAATGATATTTGATAGAAATATGCTGTCTTTGAATGCAACACAAGGTTCTTTGAAATATTAATAGCACTTGAATTGTCACAATAGATAACAATATGATCATCAATACATTGATGACCTTATGGAAAGCCATGTTGTCAATTAAAGCCAAAACACTTAGTCATCATAGAGTTGACCGAGGCAGTAGTGCAACCTGAGAAGTTACATTGTAACCTGAGTAGTGGTAGTGTCGACCGAGTAGACAGTGGTAATCAGTATTACCCAAGTGATCAATATGACCCAAGTACACAGAGTAGCCTGAGTGCTAGAGGTTACTTTGTTTCCCGAGTGATAGCATATTGCTTGAGTGTCAGTATATCATCCGAGTGGATCACTGGACCTGAGTAACAGTTTTGGGCCAACTTAGCTTATATTGTTTGATATTAATTTATCTTATGGAAGATAAATTACAGAAGTATTTGATTTGGATAAGGTATAAATATAAGGTATTTTGTTTATCCAAATGTGTGTGAAGAAGTGTGTATGGGAATATGAAGTGGTAGATTGTTTAAGAGGCTACACTAGTATAAGGAACAACAAAGACTCATCCATCACATTCATGTGATTAGTTTTTATATCATTGGATCTTATTCAACAAATCAAAGTTTCATAGAAGATCATCTACTAGTTCATCCTAACAGGTGCATCAACAAAATCCTCTAACAAGGTGGACTTAACAGTCCTTTACAAATATCCTAACATAGTTGCATACTTAATTGTATTGTACTAAATCCTTCACAAGGTGGACCTAACAATCCTTATTTCTCCTAATAGGCCAAGCCATCAGAAGTGGTCAATTGTAAGCTTTAACATGATAAATTTATACTACACTAATAAATCTTGTGGGTACCATCCACACCCCAATTTTACTTTCTATTTGGAAGGTTTCTGGGTAACCAAATATTGTGTCAAGTGTTGTGGATGTTTATTAATTTTCTTTTTCTTGCATGAAATCAGATTAGATAATCTAATAAAGGAATAAAAGATTAAGTTTTATTGGTTCCTCATTCACCCCCCTCTCACACACCTAGCTTCAATATATTTCCAACAATTGGTATCAGAGCTAAAGTTTCTCTTAACATAAGTTTAAAAGCTTGAGAAAAGATCAGAGGCAATGCAAATATACATACTAGATAAAGCCATTGAAAATGAAAAGATAGATCTACAAGTGGCCATAGATCAGATCAGAAAACTCAAGGAGCAGCTCTCTCTTTCCTTGGAAAGAAGAAAAGATTTAGCAGTGTAGATGCATGAAAAAAGTTACATAGAAGAAAGAATTGAAGACTTATGCAAAGAAACAATTTCTGAAGAAACATATGCAACAATTGAAGACCTTCTTGCAAAGAATCTCAATTTACATGAAGTCAAAAATTTGAAAAGAGAACAAGAAATTCATTAAATCAGAATATGTGAAGTCATGGAACAAAAGAATCAAGCAGAAAATGACAGAGAAATGACACAATAAGATAAAAGATTGCTGAGTACAAGATTAGAAGAAAAAAATAAATAAATCCATCATTTGTCACTTCAGCAAGCAGATATGATAAATCAACTCAATAATGTAAATCAAGAAGTTATCAATTTGAGGACATAAAATGAAAGACTGCAGAATGATCCAATACTAAAAAGAAAACCAATGAGAGTATGATGAATTAACAGGTAAGCATGGATAAGTTGACAAAGAAAACTCAACTCAAACATCATGGATAGACTATATTAGGTTATACTAAACAAGGTGAATCCTCTCAAAAAGGAAATCAAAAGAACAACAAACCTACTTGTAATCATTGTGGCAAGTTAGGGCATGCAACAAACAAGTGTTGGAGCAATAGAAAATCAAAGTTTAATGGTAAATGCTACATATGCAAAAAACATGGACATAGGGAAAGTGAATGCACAGAGAAACCCAAGTTTGAAGGAAAATGTTTCAATTGTAACAAACAAGGTCATAAATCTTCTGAGTGCAAAACTAAGAAATGCAACCTTGCTGAACAACTATCTAAAGAAATTTTTGGTTGGGATTACAATACATGAAGCGAATATTGTCACTGTGGTGAATATGGGCATATTAGTGCAAATTGTGCAAAGAATCACCTCAAAAAAAGGAATCCTACTAAGAGATGTTATGTATGTAAACAACTCGGTAATCTAAGCAAGAATTGCATGAACAAAGAAAAAGTGGATATTGGTTTTGAGAAAGGAAAAGAAATTTTTTCTGAAATCAGAACTCAGATGAGTCAGTAGTGGGTAAGGAAATATCCTAAGAGTTTAGATCAAAACAATGAAGGATTGAATGGCACCCAAAGTAGTGAGTTGGGTGGATCTACCATCTCTGAATAAATATGTAAGGAGACTACTGGAACTATGCATACAAGCTATCCTACATTAGTTACAGACATGCTAGCAAGTCCAAATCAACATATTGATATACTAGGACATATTATAGTCTTAACCGAGTTAGGATCTCAGTTACATCTAAGTTACAGAGGCCTAACTGAGTTAAGTCAGGTTGTATGGTTTTGAGGATGCAAAAGTTAGTTTTTGCTGAGCTTCATTCCTAGCTATGCCAGCTACCATGTACAAAGCATTTAATGAAAACTCAATGGTAAAATCTCTTATAAAAGATGAATTGGAAAGTTAGTTTCTACAAATTTTTCAGTTTGTAGAGAGATTCAGAGAGAATTTGTGTTCGAAAGCTTTAAGTTGTGAAGTTTTATCAAACCTCAGAGCATTATGGCATCTATATCCAACAGCAAGGTCAAGAGAGGATCTGAGATGTTGGTGAGGAATATTATCTGTGAACCTCCAAAGTTTAAGCTTCATCCAACAATCACAGAGGATATAGATCTAATGGGAGCCCATTCCCTAATTCTTCCAAGGGTATTGTTGATCAACGACATCCGAGCCTTCTATTATTGCATAATTTAACAACTAGGGACATTGGAAATGAATAAAACATATGAGAAACTCTGTGAAGATGAGAATCTGAATCCAGAACATAAACACCTTGAAGTCAAGGGTTTGGCTCATATCATGCATATGCCACAAAAATTTCAAATTAAGTGGATTCGGTTTGTTCTAAGTCATGTTCACGATATGCATCTATGGCTGGAGCAACTGGTGAAGATTACCAAGACAATGGTACACCATGTTACATGGTATCCTATGCTTGACAAGTCTAAAGCTACCAAAACCCTACCATGGGATGACCTAACTAAGAAGAATCTTGCCAAGTGGGATGAAAGAGGCATGAGATTAAATGGAGTTACAGACATGGAATTGAAGTTTGGGAATCATGTAATTGCACACAAAATCTACAGTTCTAGCTGACCAAACAATGTACCATGTGAGGTTGAGGACTTGACATACAAAGTGGTGAAGAACAACCTCTCATTTGACCTTGTCGAGTTGTAACTCATCCAATTGAGAAAGAACATGGAAAGCATCCGGTCATCAAAGACCAATCCATGTAAGTTTGGTTCACTTCTGGTCTGCATATCCTTTTATATTCAGAAGTTTTTCCCTTCCAAAGGCATAGTTATTTGGAAGAAGGACAAACCCATAGTGTATTAGATAAATAATTTCATAGCAGAATTAGGAGACAATTTTGAGAGCATCATGGATGCATATTTTGAGGAGTTCAGATAGAAGATGCAGAATAGATATAGAATTCCTAAACAATTGGTAGAAGACTACAAAGATGATGTTTTCTTCCCAGTTGACTGTGATAAAGTATACAATCAGGAAATCAAACCTGGGGTTGCATGGGTGAAATCTCTTGCATGTGAGGTTAACATAGATGAGACCAAAGAATTCATTATTGATCCCAAAGCACCATACTTTGGTACCTATGAAGAAGCCAAGAGCAAAATTTCTTTGGAAATTGAGATTCCTAAGATCTTGAAAAGAGGAAAGAAGAGGTTAGAGAAGTTTGGAAAGAAGTATGGAAAAACTTCAGACTCTCCTCCTTCTATCTCTAAAAGTAGAGAAGATGAAGTTAAGATAGACGATGATGAACCTGAAAAGGAAGAGGAAGAGAAGAAACTAAACCTCCTAAGAAGAAGAAGAAGGTAACCCCCAAGCATAAATCAAAGATCTCTACCCCTGTCATCACTAAAAGAAGATCTAGAAGGAAACTTATATTGCCTAATGAAGATGAAGAAGAAGATACAACCATATTTAAGAAACCCCCACCCACCTTTGAGAAGAATATTAAAGAACTAAGAGAAGGTAGTGGTATGAGTTCTCTAAAACCACTGAAATATGCTTCCATAACTAAGGAAGAACATAAGCAAATTGAGGAAGAATTTGTAAAGAAAATGACAAGATGGAAGTATGATCCATCTGAATTGAAGAGTCATATGAATGAATATCTATTCAAGGCAATATATGTTCCCTGGAGAAATGCAGTCTGAACAGAAAAGGATATTAGAGAATAGACCTTGAGACAAGTCATGCCTACTATGAAAAATAAAGAGGTTAAAGAGGCCATGACCAAATATGAAAATAATCACACTCCAAGGTTCAAGACCTTTTAGATATTGAACAAGAAGATAAAGGATGTTGTACAGGCTATAAAAAAGATATGGAAAATAGTCTTGGAAATTAAGGAAGAAGATAAGGCAGAGGTACTGAGTATAGACCCCAAGGTAAAGACTAATGATGTAGAATTACCTAAGGTGGAAACTATTGAAGAATCCAACGTAGAATAAATAGCATTAGAAGTGATGGCATCCCTGCCCCAATCACCTATATAGAAAATCCTATCTCTGGGAAAGGATAAGTCTACAGAATCTACATTTGGACTAGTAGGAACCAAGCATCAGGCTCCACCTACTACTGGGCTAAGCCTAATCGAGTCACAGAAGGTGACTATGAATATTTCTTTAGTGAGCATTGATGCTATAGTCGGTGTAGCAAAAGGTAATGATCCACTAGATACTAAAGTCAAGGATGATAGTGGAAAAGGTAAGGAAATTGTTCCTTCACCCAATCCAAAGATCAAAGGAAAAGGGAAGGAAACAAATACTAATGGTATTGATCTTGAGAAAGATATTGTGATTCCAAATTGGGATCTATCCAACTTTATAGTAGAGAAGATGGATTTACTAGGAGAGGTATGGAAGAAAAGAGTTACACAAAAAAATCTCTGAGCACAAAAGAAGAGAAACAAAGTGTTAGAGGACATAAAAGGTATATTACTAGATGCACTAGAAATAAAAGTTGATGAGAATGACTCTATTTTGGATCAACTTGTCAATATAGTTCACAAGTTCAATAAGGATTTAAGTGGTCAAGAGAAACTACTGCAGAAGGTAGAAAGGAAGTTTGAGCATAAATTTCTAGAGAATGTTTCAAGTAAGATTGCAATTGACCAAGCGAAGCTAAACACTCTCATTATCTCTCTAGAAACTACTGTTAATAATGTTGCTTCATTATTTGTAAAGTTGAGTGATACTTCCAACTTTACCATGGAAATCAAGACTAAGCTGACAAATATAGATACAGATTTGAAGGAAAGTGCAAACTAGTAGGCACTTAACCCTAGTTCAAGTTCAACACTCTTTGTGAAGATCAAGTATCTGACACACATGTAGGAAAAATTACTAAGGGAAGAAGCAAGGGAAAGGGAATCCCTTACAACTATGCAGAGCCAACTCCTTCCACACATGGATGTAATGCAAAAGCATATAGCTCATGCCAAGACACTCATACATGACAACAAATTTTTAGTTGCTGAGCTTATGATGGAGCTGTCAATAGAGATACAGATTGAGTTGTACATCCTGAAGGTGTTGCAAGATAATTGGGACAACACTTTGTCTCAGATTTTGAAGGTACATAGTGATTTCCTATCCTACTTTGGTATTACCATATAAATATATTTTGGCATTTGTGTCAAAAACAAGGGGGAAAGTTATTGTATATACATATAAGGAAATATATGTATAGAAGAGAAGAGAAGAGGAGATATATAATGGAAAAGTTACAAATTTTTTTTTGAAAACTCAAAATAGAGTCAGTTGTAACCAAGTCACAAAACTATTGTCAAAACCCAAGCAAGTACCCAAGCATATGGTAAGGGGGAGTTTTGACTCAAAATTTTGAGCAATTTTTGAACATGATAAGTGTTTTTGGTCACTAATGCCAAAGGGAGATATTGATAACCTTATAGAAAGACATGTTGTTAATTAGTGCCAAAACACTTAGTCATCACAGATTGATCAAGCCAATAGTGCAACTTGAGCAGTTAAATTATAACTTGAGCAATGATAGTGTCGACCGAGCAGACAGTGGTAATCAATATTACCCAAGTGATCAATATGATATGAGTACACATAGTAGCTCGAGTGCCAGAGTTTACTATGTTTCCCGAGTGATAGGATATTGCCCGATTGCTAGTATATCACCCGAGTGGATCACTGGACCCAAGTAATAGTTTTGGACCAACTTAGCTTATATTGTTTGATATTAATTTATCTTATGGAAGCCAAATTATAGAATTATTTGATTTGGATAAGGTATAAATATAAGGTATTTTTTATCCAAATGTGTGTGAAGTGTGTATGCGAATATGAAGTGGCAGATTGTTTAAGAGGCTACAACAGTATAAGCAACAATAGAGAATCATCCATCACATTCAGGTGATTATTTTTTATATCATTGGATCTTATTCAAAAAATTAGAGTTTCATAGAAGATCATCTACTGGTTCATCCTAATAGGTGCATCAACAAAATCCTCTAACAAGGTGGACTTGACAGTCCTTTAAAAATCTCCTAATAGAGTTGCATACTTAATTGTATTGTACTAAATCCTTTCACAAGGTGGACCTAATAGTCCTTATTTCTCCTAATAGGGCAGGCCATCAGAACTGGTCAATTGTAAGCTTTAACATGCTAAATTTATACTATAGTAATAAATCTTGTGGGTACCATTCCCACCCCAGTTTTACTTTCTATTTGGAAGGTTTCTAGGTAACCAAATATTGTGTCAAGTGTTGTGGATGTTTGTTACTTTTCTGTTTCATGCATGCAATAAAATTAGATAATCTAATAAAGGAATAAAATATTAAGTTTTATTAGCTCATGATTCACCCCCCTCTCAGACACCTAGATTCAATATATTTCCAACATACATACTCTAATGTCTTTCAACATTTGCTTCATCCATATTAATTGTGTACAATTAACACTGATAGAAACATACTCAGTTTCAATAGTAGATTGTGATATGCAATCTTGTTTCTTACTTGCCCATGAAACTAATCTCTTACTCAAGAAGAATTCTCCTCTACTTGTGCTCTTTCTGTCATCAACATTACCTATCCAATCCACATTAGTATATGCACTCAATGTGAAATCATCATCTTTACATACCATATGTTGGTTGTATTTCTTGTTTTGGCAGTTTTCCTTGTTCCCTGTCGTTTTCTCTGTGATTTGGTGGTTTCAAATTAGCTATCTCTTGTTCATTGTGGCCTTTCCTGTGTCAAGTTTTCAGGTTTTCAAGCCTAAACCTAACTAAATTTGCAAAACCCTAAAAACCCTAGGCTATCCAAGTATTAAATGATGAAAATAAACCCTAGGTCATGGCGCTTCTGTTTCAAAGTTATTTTTTTCCATCCACTTAAGGCATGTGTTTCAATTGAATCGCCTTGTCGCGATATCCCAAGCGAATATTCCATAAGCCTTCCCGACTTGGCATTTTCCTTATGTCACATGGTCTCGTTCAAAATCAGAATACTCCTTTGGCATTCTGAGACTCAGCAATTTCTTCATGTCGGGTAGTCGCAAGATAGTTATCTTATAAAGCTTTATGCAGAAGGGACCCACTGCTTAGTCGGGTGATCGCAGGAGATTTTTAACAGTTATGAAAATGTCTTCAGACATCGCGATTACCTTTTGTCGCTTTATCGCCAAATGAGTCAAAGTTAACAGTTAAGCGAAGCCTTCAGTCATGTGGTCTCAAGATAGAATGACGGTTAACAGATTTTAACTCAGACTTCGCGATTGACTGTCTGTGGTTTGCAGTAAAGTATAGTCAGGATGTCGCCAAAACAAGATGATGACTCAGTTCTCCAGTATGTAGTAAGTGAACCAATAATTGAGTGACATGTGTCATAAGGTGGGTGGCTATTAAGGAATTATCGCATGGTCACTAGAAGGAGAAAATGGACTCAGCGATAACAAGACTAAGTACTTTACCTTCAGTTGTGGTGTCTAAGAAAGATTTAAGGGTATGCATGAACATCTGGCGATTAAGCGACGACAGTCAGATGAAGGAATCAGAAGATCTAATGGTGATCATGAAGTCTGAGAAGAAAAGTGCCCAAAGGGAAAATTCCTCCCGACTTGGCGATTAAGGTATGTCATGCAGTCGTCAGAAGTGGAAAAAGGGCGCATCTAACTTGTTATGGTGAAGTTAAACATTCAGGACTTGATTCCGCGATCGGGCGACTAAGTGTGGTCGCATAGTCTTGAAATAAAAATTAAACACTCAGCGACAAGGAAATAACTGTAAAGGTTAAGCAGGACAGTTAGTCGCAAGGTCTCAAAAAGAGTGATGAGTTAATGTTAACTGTGCGCGACTATGATTTCAGTCGTGTCGCGTGATCGCTAGATCATGACTTGGGTCAGCCAAAGGTAAGAATATGCATTTTCGCCATGTCTTGAGATGGAACCATGGGTTAGTGATAGAGGCCTGTGAAAAAGAGACTTAATGCAGTCGCGCATACGCCTGATCACAAAATATAAAAGCGGCGATAGTTTTTTCGACGTGACACTATGAATCGCTCGGCAACGAATCACAGGCTTGTATTTTGATCACTGTGCAAAAAGAGTAGCTGAGATGTAAGACAGATAACAAATCACAGTGTGACATCTCAGCTCTTTTAAATGTTATATGATTGTTCCGAGGATTCATTTTTGAAAATTTGATTTCCTGTCAAGCTCAGAAACTATGGCTAGGTTTTTATTTAAGTTCACAGCATGTCGAATTAATGACAGAACTGATGTTTCTGAATTATGAGCTGCGTACTCTAAATGATGGCTATAAGGAGTTGATGGTACATTCATTCACATTCACCGTGCTTTCAGTTTTTAGAGCTCAAGTTGTTCATTTTGTAGAAAAGATAAATATTTTGCTCAGTTTACAGTGTTTTCAAAGTTGATAAAAGAGTTCTAAATTTCAGGAAATTGTGCACAGGACAGTCAGCTAATATTTGAGATAGATTTGTTTTAATATCGGTAAGGAGTAAGAGATTCAAGAAATTCCAAATATGAGTGGGGCTATGAGTGTTGCTTCAACAAGTGGAGGCAGTGAAGAGGAATAGAAAGGAAAGGCAAGTTTCTCTGATGAGTTTCTACGTATCTTGCCTGGTTCAATGCAGAATAAGAAGGCCAATGCTAATGTTCTCCTTGATGAGTACAAGGAAATTCGAGATGCTGTGACTCCAGGCATGACATGTTTCTCCCTTTTCACTTATTTCTATAAAAATTCTGAAAAGCCCATTCCAGTTTCAAACCCTTGGACCTGTGGTTTGGCTAGGTTACTTGTTCCTGATGTCTTCCTAGATGTAGACCTATTCTTAGACCTAGCCAATCACTATGATGTATTGAAAAAGACTATCAAAATGGATGATGGCACTGCCCTGCTAATATTAAACAGGAATTCATTCATGCAAGCCTTTGGCTTATTTAGCACCATGTCTACTAAGGTTGACATGACAAAGCAGGAGAAGAGGTACAGTTCAAAGCCTCTATTGCAAAAGGCTTATTGCAGAAACACATGTTGAAAGAAGTGAGAAAATACTTAGATCCAATGGTTGAGCCAAATCCATATTATTATAAGGATCTTCACTTCTACATTAAGTATAACTCTTATGCCCTATGTAGAGTGCTAGGGATAGATGGAGATGCGGAGAAAATCAATGCTGGCATCTTAATGATGGTAATAGACTTGCAAGAGGTGCATTCCAGCATGAGTTATGATTACATACATCACATAATAGATGAAATGCATGAGGGTTTCATTGCAACCCAGAAAATACTAAAGAATCCAAAGGAGAAGGAACCTAAATTTTTACATTATTTAGTCCTCATGCATCTCCTTTTATATTTCAATTTTGTAATCATGGATGTCCATAATTTGACTCCCCAAAGATTCTACCAGTCAGCACCAAATCCTATCCAATTTTGGGTGAGGGTTTGGAATTACACTTCTAGGG
>MU223311.1:808102-861803 GCA_018584345.1 Thuja plicata
AAGATCATACAACTGCTCAGGCCCTGTGATTATACAGATAATTGGCCTGGAAAACACAATTGGGGTGATTTCTTCTTGGAGGAGAATTACACCATTATCAGGGTATATGGGTGTATTCACCCACCTCTTTTATTACCATATCATGTGCCTGCAAGAGTGGCTGCAATGGAATTCATATGGAAGTTATTATTAATAGATAATGAGCACTTTGCACCACACAAGAAGGGGACTATAACCCCTAGGCAGTTCAAAGTTCTCAACTTTACAATTGGCAAGAATGCCATTGATGAAGTGGGTCAGTGGTTGGAAAGAAACAGAATGGGGGCAGCCCCCTATAGGTACATTGACCCAGAAAGCTTCATGGAAGGGGTTAGGAAATTGTATACACCTACCATCCCCAATACAAATGTCCACTGTGAGTGCATAGAAGAAGATTCAACAAGGAACATCCTGGATGAAGATGACATTCATATAAGAAGACTGAGGATCCAGGAGTTGCTAAAGCTGGAGAAATAGATAAAGAGAAATGGGTTGTCTTTCAGAGGTTTTTACCCTGATCTCCCATATTTTGATAGAATTAAGGCCATGATAGACAACTATTATGTGCTTTTAGAGCAACTGGATACAGTCCTAGATAAAAAAGGTGCTCAAACACCTGATCACTCAGAATCAGAATATGATAGCGGTGATGATAGTGATTATGCCTGTCCTACCATGTCTCCCTCACCACAACAAGCCTCAGAACAAGAAATAGCTGAGATCCCATAGTTGTAGGGAGCAGAGGGTCATATTATTGATCTAACAGTTGCTACTCAGCCTGATGATGTAGAAGAGCCTGCTACAAAAAGACAGAAATTGGAATTAGGGAAGCCTTCAATGGAGGGACAAAGTAAGAAAAAAGACAAGGCTAAGGCCTTAGTACCTGGCACTAGGTTATATGACCATAACCTAAGGAAAGCAATCAGGCAAGGCAAGACGCAACGGCCTGACCTAGAAGATGAAGTTGAGATACCACTCAAGGCCTGTGTTGATGAAAGATTGCTTCATCAACAAAAATTTCTAGATGATGATAGCTTTATTAAAATAGAGGAGTTTAAAGACTTCCTAAGATGGCATAAAACAGAGCAGATAAGATCCCAATTGACTATGGATGGGAAAGAAATAATAAAAAATGAAGCCCTAGTGGCTTTACAGAATTATGACCCTGAAAATGAGGATATTTCACTTGAGGATGCCAGGAAAATGGTGCTGGGAAGTGGAATATTATTGGTTGAGGGATGGGATTTGGCATCTGCCTTTATTATAGACCAAATTAGAAAACAACCAGATCTCAAAATGGCTAGTGAGGTCCAGATGGGGGACATGATAAAAGGATTTGGGTATAGCCCAAAATCTCAGGCTTTTGCTATGTGGAGCCTAAGCCCAAAAGACCAGAAACCCCAGTTAGTAAATATTCAAGAAAATATGGTGGGTAATCAGATGGTGTGGTCTATACAAAATACAGGGGACTTAGAAATATCCCAAATTATGACACACTGGGCTCAACTGAATGAAGACAAGACCAAATGATTGTCTGAAAGGTACAATACTTTGTTGGAAGAAACCAGTGCATTGTCTAAGGATAGGGATATGTGCCATATACAACTGTACCAGCGAGATCAGATGATCAAGACATTGATAGAAGAATTGGAGGCAAAGCCTGAGGTGGTATATGTACCCGCACAACCACCACCAATGCAAATTGAAGATAAGCCTAAATCAGAAGAGGCTGTGGAACAGAAGGTAGATGAAGAAAAGGGAAATGCAATTTCTTTAAAGGCATTGAAAGGCATACTACAACATAGAATTGAGATTCTAAAGGACAAAACTGATGTTGTAGTCAATACATACAATAAGTTGCCAGCATTGCATACTGAGGTAATGGGGTACCTTTCCATCCTAAACCCTTATTTTACTAAATGGTCTGCTAGGGAAAATTTATTTGAGAAGTTGTCATCTTTACAATCCATAAGACTAGATTTTTCTGAGATAGTAACTGAAGTGGGAGATGAAATCAAAAGAGTCAATATTTCTCTCTCATTCTTTAAAGGAAAATTAAATCAGATAGAGGTTAAATTGAGCCTTTTTTCAAATGATTTCAATAAGTTTATTGCTTCCTTAAAGGGAGATGATGATCAAGTAAAGGCTATAGATGCCTGGAAGAGTGAGTTTGACAGAAAGATGCCTGGAAGAGTGAGTTTGACAGAAAGATGCCTAGTGAAGAGGCATTTCTCTTGGGAGCAGATGTTGATATTGAGGGATTCAATAAAATATTGGATGAAGCCTTCAAAGCAGAGACTGATATCAACAAGTTCCCACTTGATGTCAAAAACATCACTGATGCTAGATGGGACAGACAAAAGGTGCAAGTATAGAGTACTCAGGACTTCAAGTGGCCATCAAACAATGAAGTGAAAGCTTGGGAGGTGATGACAACACCCAAGAAAAAGAAGCCTGTAGTAGAAGAAGAAATTTTGGACGATGAGTAGGGTGAACACTTGGCACTGTACTGTTCAAGACAAGATGGGACAGTTATTACAAAAGGAGAATGTAGGTGAGTAGGCAAGCACAACTATCCAGACTCAACATAAATACTACCAGCTACCATCTACAAATCTGATTGCAGTTGCCAGATCAGGAGAAGAACAAGAAATATCTGTTTCTATCTTTTTGACTTGGTCCTTTCACCGCTTCTTCTCTCTCTTTCTTTTTTTCTCTCTTGTAACTTTAGGGTTAGGTTTTCTATGACCATCCGAAGCTTGTTGCATCCTTAAGGGATTCCAAGATGGTCAAAAACCTATATATAGCAAAAGAATTGTAATTGTAAAGGGTCTTCTATTTTGGAATGTTTTGGAAAGAGATAATATATTACAGAGCTCAGATGTTTTGAACTTCTGTCTCTCTTTTGAGGTTGTATAATCTTTCATGTATGGAAAGCTGGATCATATAAATAATATACGGTGCAATTTTAATCTCTTCTATTGCTGTCTCTTTATTCTCTGTGTATGCTCTTTTATGTTAAGTTTACAAGGTATTCTGAAGCATTTTGGTTATTAGGTAACTATTTGATTACTTGCAAGTTTCTTTTAAGGAAAGAACTAAGTTTTGTGATTAGTTTCAAGGAGCATACTACTTTGTTTAAGGATTTGATACAATAGTTTTGAGGTGACAAGGTAACTTGTAAGGCAACTTATCTGAATTGCATATGGGTTGTAAAGAAACCTATTGTATTTTGTTTTTATTAAATCTTAGCTTATTTGACTCTATAGCCCAAAGGATAGGCACTGGTCCAGAAGTTAGTCTGATAACCTATCTTTGTCCAAGTTATTTCAAGATATCAAAACCAATTTAATCAAAATATTTTTGTTACTAAGAAAAAACAAACTGAACTCAGTAAGCACCTATGTCAGCAGGACAGTGTCCATTTTAGTGATTTCTTAGAGAGTGAATCATTAGGTTATCCCTCCTACATCAAAAGGAAGAAGGATGAAAGTCCTTATATCACTGGTTTTTGCTATATTTAACACCATAAGTTTGTATGGTTAAATCTTGCATCTGATTATGCTTGGTCATCTGCAAGGTGATTTATAAGTTGGTTTAACAAAGAAATATAGCAAATCAGTGTCCACACTATAACATAACGTGTACACAGCAATCATTAAAGGTAAAACCTGCCTGAGTACATGTGGAGCTCAAAAAAGAAGAAGGACCTTATCCAGTCCTTAGTAATTAGACTTTTCTTGTCTCTGAATCAGTATTAGAAGGCATGGTGTTCAAGTAGTCATTTCAAGCACTGTGATTCATACAAGAAAAATCCCTAACACCATAATCCATAATCATTTGTTCCCTTCAAGTATCTAAATATCCTTTTAACAACACAAAATGTGATTCCTTTGGTTCTGCTTGAAATCTACCAGCAATATAAACAACATACATAATATCTGGTCTAGTTTGTGTCAAGTATAACAACACACCAATCAAAGATATGTGTCTTGTTTTATTTTCATTAGGTGTATCATCAATTTTAGTCAACTTATAACCAGTAATAATAGGAGTACCAATAGGTTTTAAATCATCCATACCAAATTTCTTAAACAATTCTTTCACATACTTTGACTGAGAAATCAAAATATATTTATATATTTTTGTAATTTGTAGTCCAATAAAGAACTTCATCTCACCTATCATAGACATCTCAAATTCCTTTTGCATCTCATCTAAAAATTCTTTACTCATATTTTCATTTCTACCAAAAATGATATCATCAAGAAAGACTTCAACAATCAAAATGTTATCATTAACAACTTTAAAGTACAAATTATTGTCAACAGTACCTTTATTGAAACTAATCTTCAATAAATACTTATCTTACCTCACATACCAGGCTCTAGGGTCTTTCTCAATCAATATAATGCTTTCTTCAATAGGAAAACCATGTCATCTTTATGAGTCAAAGCAAAACCATCCGGTTTCTCAATGTACACTTCTTTCAACTCTCCATTAAAAAATATAGACTTAACATCCATCTGATATAGCTTGGAATTTTTGTAATTAGCATATGAAAGAAACATTCTAACAACTTCAATTCTAGTAACAAGAGAAAAGGTTTCTTTAAACTCAAGACTTTCCATATGAGAATATCCCTTACAAACAATTCTGGCTTTGTTTTGAACCAATTCACCATCTTGATTCAATTTGTTTCTGAATACCCATTTAGTACATATCACATTCCTATCCACAAGTTTAGGAACAAATCCATGTATTATTCTTTTCAATCTGTTCCAATTCTTCTTTCATGGCTTTGATCCAACTTTCATTTTTACAAGCTTCATCAATACTTTTAGGCTCAACCTTTTAAATCAACCAAATTTCATTCCTAGTAATTCTTCCTCTAGTATGAACACTTTGTTTCTATCACCAATAATGTGATTCTTTTAATGATTTAACTTTACATATCTTGGAGTCTTCAAATTTATATTTTTAGTTGACTCTTGTGTTTCCAACTCTTCCTCATCTTCATTATGCTCTACTAGTCCAATCTAATTTTGATTTTGATTCATATTTTGGGCTTGCACAATCTGACTTTCTTATTCATAATCTGTTTTATAACTATAAATCTAACTAGCTTCTGAATAATTTCATCCAGTTTTACATTAGCACTCTCAACCATCTTTTTCAATCTCAGATTATAACATTTGTATGCCTTTCTCTTAGTATAATAACCAATAAATATTCCTTCATCACCTATACAATCAAATTTTCCTAAATCTCCATCTCTCTTAATGTAATATTTTCTTCTAAAGATTCTAAAATACTTCACAGTAGGAATATGACCATACCAAAGCTCATCAGGAGTCTTACCAGTACCATGCTTGATTTGAACTTGCTTCAATGTATAGACTGCAGTGCTAACAAATTATCTCCAATAGATCTGTGAACAATTTCCTTCAATCATCATAGTCCTTGCAGTGAAAAGGATTGTTCTATTTCTTGTCTCTCTACAATTCCATTCTATTGAGGGGTTCACAGAGCAGACATTTGTCTCTTTATCCCATGCTCTTCATAGTATGCATCAAATTATCTTGATGTAAACTCCCCACCTCTGTCAGATCTTATACTTCAGCTTCATACCTATCCCAGTCTGAACCATAGCTCTACAGATGATGATTTGTGAAATGCCTTAGACTTTTCCTTAAAAAATGTAACCCACATCATCCTTGAATAATCATGAATGAATAGGATAAAGTATCTATCTTCATAATAACTTCTAGTTCTAGTAGAACCACATAAATAAGTATGGACCAAATATAACAATCCACTCGAAGAATAGGTCTTATTTTTGAAATTAGATTTATTTAGCTTACCCAACTGACATTCCTTACACATTGGATTAGTAGGCTACAACAATTTAGGTAAATCTCTCACTGAATTTATATTACTTATCTTCACAATGTTATCAAAGTTCACATGAAAAAATCTCTTGTACCACAACCAACTATCATCAATCTTATCAATCAAACATATATTCTCTAAATTGCTTAAGTGAAATACATTACTGCTGGTCTTTGTATCTTATGCAATCTTGATTCCAGTTCTTCCAATGATTGTACACATTCCATTCTTGAATTCCAACTAATAATCCTTATCAACTAACTGTTCAACACTCAAAATATTATGCCTTAAATGTTCCACATATAAAAATCATCAGTATTACTCTTACCATCAAGTATAGTGATGATACAGGAGCATCCTGGGTTTCTTGTCAATCATGCATCAACTAAATAGATTTTCCTTTCAGTTTGTTTTTGTCTATTCCTGTTGGTCAGTCTTAGTGTTTTTTGTTGGGATCGTTCCTATTGGCACATTGGCTTGTGCGATCCTTATGACATTTTATAAACATCATGATGAATCTATATTTGGGTTTGTATCCCAATACATTCTTTCTTGATGATTATTTCTTAAGTTTGGGTCCAGTACTATTTGTTAATCCTGTTCTAACGGTCAAATTGGGTTTTCCGATCTTGCAAAGTTGTTCCACGATTCCTGAAGCTAATGGCACATTGTTAGATGTTCCTATATTCGGGGTCAACCTTATATATAGAAGATTTCTTATGGATTTAGGTCCTAACCTATATTTTGAAATATGTTTTCTTCATTCTTGGAGAATGTGCTCTCCTTGGACAACATGTTCCTTGCGATCTTGTATAAATATGTTGTATTGGTTTCTTAGTTAAGTAGCTTGGTATTAGTTTTATGGTGAAGCTTAGTAATGAAGGATAGTTCAGATTCTTATCTGTAATCAGGCATATGTGCCTTTAATGTAAGCCCGCATGTGGTTGGAAAATCTAATGTAATTCATATTTCTGAGATAATGCAAAGGCATGAATGAGCATGTTTATAGTTCATTATTGAGTTGTTCATAATCTTGAGTATTTTTATTTTCTGTTCTGTTGAATCATGCTTCATTGTTAGGAATATCTCCTTCGACAAAAATCCTGCCATGACTACATCAAATCTAACCTCTTCCTTTGATCAAACATGGAGAATTGTTACCAAATCAGCTAACAACTCCACCATCATAATATTCAAGCTTCACAAATTTTCTTTTGTTTTTGGTCATGTAATGTGAACATCCACTGTCTCTAACCTACTCTTCTCTCTTATCCACATAAAAAGCTAATAATTTCTCTTCATTAGGATTCTCATCTCTAATAACAATGAACACAATCTCATCTTTGCTCTTCTCAGATTCATCATTTATTGTTCCTTCATTATCAACGTAGTAGCACTTCTTCTGATATTCAAATATGAACTTCTTGTGCTTGTACTTAGGCTCTTTGTTAGGGAATCTAGAATAAATATTACCAATCTTATTACATTAAAAAAATTTGAAAGGAAAATTTCCTTCATACTTACCAGATCCACTAGGTAATTTCTTTTCAAATAGGGCTTCAAGATATTTTTCTTCTTTCTCAATTTGTTCCCATTCCTTAGCATATCTACCAAGCTTAGATAAAATTTCTCTAGGGTCATATCTTTTCTTATCCCTAGAAATAGTAGATTTTAAATGCAGATTCAACTTTAGGCAACCTATCTCCAAATTCATTCATTTCAAAATCAGATAACTTACCAATCAATGTATCTCTTGTCACAATAGTCACAGTTCCGATATCTTCAATAGCATAAAATTTATGATTGCAAGTAGGATGCAAGGATCTCAAGATCTTAGAAATAATCTCATTCTTATCAATTTCTTCACTAGCGCATATGATTCCACAAACAATTTTGGTGACCTTATTAACATAGGAAGTAATGTTCTCATCTTCACTCATCCTTAATGATTCATATTTCCCTTTCAGACTTTGTAGCTTGGCTTGATTTACAAATTCATCTTCTTCATATAATGTCACCAACTTTGTCCATACTTCATGCATAGTCTCCAATCCTAGAATGTTTATATACTCAGCATATGATAGGGCACTCTTTAAGGCTTCTTTTTCTCTCATACTAATCTCAAATTCTTTCTTCTCATCAACAGTTGCAGTAAATAGATCAACAAGGGGGTTTGTAATCTTCCTTTGTAACAACCCAATGTTCTTCACTAAGACACCTCAAGTTTATAATCATCTAGTCCTTGTTGTACGCGTCCTCTTTCATGGCTCCCAAGCTTTCCAAAGGTGGGGTTAGTAGCACTAGTTTGCTATGATAGAAATCAAATACACAAAGCTACCAATAATGAATACTTAAAATGTAACCAATAAAATGTACAAGCAAAGAAAGGAAAACAAATAGATGCAAACCCCAAAGTGCTTGAAGCTTCTATTGTCTCTCTCTACTCCTTCTGAAATGTTTTTTTTGATGCTCAGTATTGGTGTGGACAGCATCTATGACTTGAGAAGTGTCGAGAATTTTCTTATTGAAATGTGTGTGTGATCGTAAGATGGCTTGAATGCTAGATCCAAACTTACGGAGTAATGGCGCATGAGAGCTTCAAATCCTATATCCTTCAAATGGGTATGAAGGGTTTATTATATAGGAATTGGGGATGATATGAACGGTCAAGATCAATCCCAAAGATCGGGAGATGAATGGTTGTGATCAAAGGGAATTGGAGAAGCCATCAGTAAACTCCACCTCTTGAATTGCTAAAGAGGAGATAGAGTTTGGTTGACTGAAGAGCTAATTGTAAGTTACCTTTTAGAACCAAAGAGGTGGGTGGAGTTACCCATGTGAACTGGAGGGATGGGTGGAGTAACCCATGCGATCTAATTAAAGATTATATCTTTGAAAATAAATGAATATTTAATTCATTTATATAAATAAAGTTTTCAACATGTGAGATAATTGAATTCTTTTTGATTTAGAATTTCTTTATTGAATGAAATTAAATTAATTTAATTGGAAGAATTTAATTAGTAAGTTTAAATATTTCAATTTAAACTATAGGAAATTGAATTGAATTAATTAATTATTGGTAATTAATCAATTAAAGTTAATTAATTAAATAAAATTAACTATTTAATTAATTTTGGGAATTTGATTAGATGATTTGGGGAATGAATTTAGAGGAAAATAGATGATTAATTAACGATTAAAAAAATTTTAATTAATAGATGAAAATTAGTATTTTTAATGTAATGTTGCAAGCTTGTCCATTTTAGGGTGTCTACATTTGCCCCTCTTTGATTCAATGTGACTTGTCGTAGTGTGTCAAAGAATTTATGTTTTGATCCTACCCCAGCTTGCCTCGGTGGTAGTAGGTGTATTTATGCCCCCTCAACAAATTTGAGCAAAAAGTCACGATATGAGCGTTAATTTGTTGAAACTGCAATTTGTGTATCTGGGTACCTGACTGATCTTAAAAATGCTTTATTATGCCCCTAGTATTGAGTTTTGAAATTTCTAGGGACCGGGAAAGAAATTTTGAAGTCCTGGAGGAATTAGGGTTTCTAAAAATCCCTATAAGTAGCTGAGAGAGCCCTTCATTTGTCATTTTGCATTCTGGAGCTCTGACGATCTTGGTGAGTTTGCTCTTTGTTTTCTTTGTTTTCCTTCCTATTTTCGTGTGATGGCAGGCTTACCTATAGTCACCCACATTTTTGACCAAGTCCGGGTGTATCAGAGGCCAACTAGCGTAGGATGTCCGGTGAGTATTCTTGCCTTGTGTGTCATTAATGCATTTATTTCTTTCTTTGAAAAAATTTGGTTTTGTGTCTCGTTGTAAACATTGTCGCAATCGCCTGCGATTTTGCCGCAATTGGAGTTTTTATTCCTCAATTACCGGCTATGAGCCATAATTGATAAGTGGCCCGCAATTGCTAGCTTTGAATGCTGTGATTTCTTTTTGACTGCCGCAATTGTTACTTGTGTTCTGCAATCGCATAAAAGTACCACATTTGAAGTGTTTTTTACTGCAATTGTCTGTATAGTTTTGCACTTGATTTGTATGGTCTCATTTATGCTTTTGCTTACTTGCTGACACTTGTCTGTTTGATCTGGTTCTGATAAATTTTTGATTTTTCCTATTGTAGTTCATAAAGAAGATTTTGTGCTGCCGAGAGTCTAGACCGGCGGGACTTGTTTACAGATTCCAGCTGTCTAAGGATGAGAGGTCAGTTCTTAGGGAGTTAGGTTTATATTGGGTATGTTATATGGTAGAGATTACGACCAATAGGGGTCTGATCTCAACTCTTGTAGAGCATTGACATTTTGAGACATGCACTTTCTGGTTACCCACTTGAGAGTGTACTATTACGTTGGAGGATGTTTACCTCATTCTTCAGCTTCCAATTCAGGGTGAGCTTGTTGAGTATGCCACCCAACCTGACATTGTAGCAAAGACTGAGTTATCTGGATTTCCCTAGGATTAGCTAGGTTTGTCTGGCCCGTATGATATCCCATGGTCCTGATTTGGCATGGGCCTTGATAAATTGTCTAATTTATTAGGTAGCTTGATATGTGGCATCTTATGCCCTGATTGATGCTAGCGCGGTTTATCTGTAGGCTTTGGTGATGTGTTGCAGAGTATGGTCCGTGATCACACTATATTTTCATGGGGGCCAGGCATGTTATCCCACATGCACTTTCATATGTTCTATGTGGCTTACCTAAATGGTAAGTTGCTTGGCTGCGGTGCTACCCTTCTTTAGATATGGGCATGGGAGCACATTTCTATGTGCCATCTTGTGGGTGCTCGTGATTTGCCTCTAGACAGGCCCTATGTCTTTATGTATGATGGAGCCATTATCCAGACTCACATGGGTCATTTGTTGTATTGGTTTCAGTAGTTAGATATGATGCCATATTTTATTTTGAGACTGTATAGAGAGTGTCCCATCTGGGATGGAGAGGATGTCCATCTCCCATTCTATCGTCAGTGGAGATTTTTGATTGGGTGTGTCACACACCATGTACATATGATTAATTTCCACAACATTGACAGGGTGTTGTGGCAATTTGGAGAGCGACAAGATGTGTACAATAGTTATGACTATTTTTGATGTAGATCAAGGGATGTTGTGCTATGGGGTGCTGTTGTTTCTCTTGATGCTGCCCAGACCTAGTTTGTAGGTTTACTTCCCATTGCTTGGACATGGCGATCTACCACTGTAGATGTAGGTATATGTTTGTGCTATTAATTTTTTAGTTTCATTACTGCTCTCTTAGGCTATTTACTTTATGATACTTGTTGCTTTATCTGATGTGGTACTGATATTTGAATTGGATTATTTTGTAGGCACCACCCCCTAGTATGATGCATGGTGGGCATAGGCCCATCTTGTTTCACTTATTGATGTCTAACATCCCATTTCTAGCACTATCATGAGGAGGCACCGATAGCTATGGCGGGGTAGGGGTGGGCGAGACAGAGGGAGAGATGGGGGCCGAGACGGAGGGAGAGATGGTGACTAAGACAAAGGGAGAGATGGGGGCTGAGATGGTGGGTGGGGGAGAGGAGATGATAGTGGAGATGATCCTAGGCCTGAGGGAGCTAGTGGTGGGGTGTGAATGAGGGGTGTGTTGAGTATTACTGGAAGAATTGGATTGGGTGCTATTTTGGAGGAGGACGAGGCGATGGAGGAGGAGGCACCTCAGTTAGTTTAGAGAGTACATCGACACACTGGTGCTGTTCTTCCTCTGAGGTTAGATGAGAGAGTTATTATAGAGGATGTGGATGTGGAGATAGGTGATATTGACGTTGAGGCCTTGGATGCAGAGAGTACAGGTTTGAGCTCCTCCACTGGTAGTAGCAGTATAGGCAGCAATACTGGTGATAGTTCTGATAGTGAGGATTCTTGGGTAGTGAGGGAGAGGAGAGATGAGGGATTAGGGGATTATGGCTAAGGAGAGAGACATAGATGTGGCTATGGGGGGATGGAGGAGGATCCCTTAGAGTTAGAGCGACTTACTCAGCAGGTACAGGATCTATAGGCTAGACTTGCTACTTCAGATGCGCGTGATACTGCTTTAGAGGCTAGAGTCTTAGCAGCTGAGGAGAGAGAGTGATAGGTTTTCTCAGAGGTCAGATCCTTCATTGAAAGTGTAAAAGATGCCTCTCATCAGGAGGTTGATACTATAGATCTAGGCATGATGCTGAAAGAGAGATTGACTATTGGAGGCACCACTATGAGGGTGCAGTTCCTTTAGATTAGCGGGTTCCCAACTACACTACCTCCCAGAGATCCAAAAGAGTGAAGAGATCACAGAGTAGTGGGATTGGTGCTCCAACTCCACCACATAGGAGTGCCCCTAATATGGCTCCCCCTTTTCCACCTGGCGGTGAGGATGGGGGTAGCACATGCTAAGCTATTATATATGTTATAGTCTGATTCACCATTTTTGTAGTGATGTAGCATTGATGTATCATTGAGGCATATATATGATTGTATCTTGACACACTTGATATTTATTGATACACCTGTTGATCACCTTCTTGTGTTCAGACTTGCAACCATTCATTATACTCAGATATTTTGATTTATATTAGATGCAACTATTGATTTACTTTCTATATGTATGGTTCTACATGATTGTGTTTAGATGTTGAAATGCTTATGCGATGCGATTCTATTATATAGACTCTTAGATGGGTGATTTACCTTTCTTATGATACTGACATGTTTATGCAAGATGGTGGAAATGAAATGTGTGTTTATATGAGATGCTTATGGATGCATGTGATTTGTTATTTACCATGTATGCAATTGCTATGTTATTTATTTTTTCCATTTTTTGGATGCACTTAAGTAGAATGGATGCAATCTATAATGCACAAAATATCTAAATGCATATGTTAGTTAGAAGATAGTTAGTGTAAATGTGCTCTTTAGGATTTGATTGGATAGATATGGAATGATAGAAAGGATTTTTTTTGATTTTTTGATAGATATGAATTGATAGAATGGATGAGTGACAATATTTGTCATCATTGCATCTTTTTAATGAAATTACAAAGAGTGTCCAATGCATCCAGATCACATACCATCTAGATACCACCACGACCTCTTGATAACCAGAAGGAGTTGAGAGGTTGAAAATAAAGAGAACTTAGTGCACCCAAATATTGACCATCTGGGTTAAGCTATTTTCCCTATTTTGAAAAGAGAGTCAAAAGCACCCAGATATTGACCATCTAGAAACTAATTTTCCCTCTAAATAAACTGAACAAAATAAAAAAAATAAAACTAAGATAGAACTCCATTTCACCCAGAGTCCATTTGGATAGCAGCGTGAGCTCTTGATTTTGAAAAGAAAGACCAAAAAACCAAGATAGAATTTTAATGCACCTAGAGTCCATCTGGATAACACTATGAACTCTTGATTTTAAGAAGAAATACCATAAAAACCAAGATAGAGATCTAATGCACCCAGAGTCCATTTGGATACCACTATGATCCTATTGGTAAATAAACAAGCATATAATAGAGAAGGAATGTCCAATTCTTTCCCAAGGTTAAGCTCAGATCATGGAACCGTGTGGCGCCAGATAAGTGAAAGCGCCTACTGCATTTATCCTAAATCATTATGGCCCTGGAATCAAAGTGAACATTCAACAAATGACAATCAAAGAAAATAAGTCATGATCCATCATAGCTACTCTCCTCACTTGGTGGATCCTGGAGTAGAGTAAGAACATAACCATGAAATATAGACTGACATCTGACCGACTGACTGACCTAGTCAACATTTTGATTATTCCTTGATTTAGTTGGATTCTCTTGATTGGCTTGACTCTTTTGATAGGCTTGATTGGCTTGATTGCTTTGATTGATTTGTTTTGTCTGGTTTCAGTAATAGATGACTCATATAAGACTGACCTATCTCATTTTGAGCATATCCATCACTATGTAAGATGATTGATTGATTTATTTTGATCATTGTTGGTGGCTGATCAAGCTGTGTTAGATGGGCCCAATGCTAATTTGCAAAACTCATGGTTGTGACATTTGATAGATTGGCTTGGTCACCAGTTTGCTTGCTGATAGATTTGATAGATTGATAAAGCTGTGTCATATGGGCCCAATGATAATTCACAAAGCTCATGGTTGTAACATTGATTGACTTGGCATGATAGCCTTTTACTCTGTTGATAACCAAGTTGGTTTTATTGCTTGGGATTTTGTAAATTTTTAATTGTTTTTTGATGAAGATTGATTTTTCTCAGGATTTTTGATCTTTTTAGGATTTTTGATGAGTTTTTTGAATTTTTAGGGATTTATTTAGTACATTTAGAATTTCCCCCTATTCTGGTGGACTGGTAATAACCATGGATAAGTGTTGGTGCTCAGAGGGAATTGTGCTTCTAGATATAGCTTGGGTAGTCAGTCTTGCATGAAGTTTGCTCAAGCTTTTGATCTTGGAGTTCATTGATGGTGAAGCTGGATTTGAACACTTGGCACCTATTTGCCAGGTTTTCACCAAGGTACCTACTTAATAATGCCCTTTTTCCAGGTTTTCATTGAGAGAGTGATTTTTTTTCTCTTTACTTTTTTTTCTTTTTTTGATTTTTTTGTTGTCACCAAGGCGCCTATTTTCCAGGTTTTCACCAAGGTAACATTTTGTATTTTTTGATTTTTTTTGGTATTTTCTGGATATGTTGATAGTTTCCTTAACCATTGAGACCTCAAGCGTAGAACCTCTTGAGGTGCATGCTGTTTATGTATCTGGGGAGCTGATCTCCTTCCAGTGTTGCTAGTTGGTATGCCCCACTTTGGGTAGAGTTGATAATGACATATGGTCCTAGCCAGTTAGGCTCAAACTTTCCTGGTTTCACTCTTTCTGCTTAGTTCTTTTGATTTTCCGTGAGGAAAAGGTCTCCTACCTCAAATGTTCATGGCCTCAGCTTCTTATGATAGTTCCTTCTAAGGCGATTCTGATATCCTTGTAAGTGGTTGAATTCATTTTGTCTTCTTTCATCTAGTAGTTCAAGTTCACTGAGCCTTGCTACTCTGTAGTATTCATCTGAAATCAAGTTCTTTAATGATATCCCCAGGGATGGGATTTCCACTTCAAGGGGTAGGATCACCTCTGATACATAAACTAGGGAGAAAGGGGTGGCTCATGTAGGTGTTCTCACACTAGTTCTTAATGACCATAATGCGAGGCTAAGTTGTAAATGCCAGTCTCGCCCTGATTCATTCACTGTTTTCTTCAAGATTTTCAAAATGGTCTTGTTTGTCACTTCAGCCTGGCCATTCCCTTGAGTATAATAGTATTAAGAGAACCCTTGTTTGATTTGGAACTGTTCACATAGCTCTTCAACATCTTTGTTTTGGAAGGGTGTACCGTGATCTGTCAGGATGGTTTGAGGAATCCCGTATCAAAAGATGATATGGTTGAGTATGAACATTGATATCTGCTTTCCAGTTATGTAAGTGAGGGGAATTGCTTCCACCCACTTAGTGAAGTACTTTGTTGCTGCTATGATGTATTTGTGTCCATTTTTTGAAGAAGGTGTAATTTTTCCCACTAGGTCAAATCCCCACATAGAAAATGACAATGGTGAAGTGATAGGATTTAATTCTTGGGCTGGTACATGGATGAGGTCTCCATGAATTTGACACTACCTACACCTTTGTACATAGTTATTTGCATATACCTCTACTGTGGGCCAGTAGTATCCCATGCAGATGATCTTCTTAGCTAACCTATTTCCACCTCCATGGGTTCCACAAATTCCTTCATGTACCTCGTACATATCTCTCTGGGATTCCATGGAAGTGAGACATCATAATAGCATTCAGTCTAGAATTTGTTGATATAGAGTAGTTGAGAGCATGGTATACCTAGAGGCTTGGTGGATGAGGGACTTTTTATGGTTTCTAGATAAGTTGGGAGGTAAGACACTAGTTTGGAGGTAATTATACACATCATGGTACCACAGGGTTTCAGGACCAACAAGGACGCATGCTGATTCTGTGATTAGTGCTTGAAATGATGGCATCAGGAGTTGCTCCACCAGAAACTGGAACCGTGTTTCATTACCTGGCATATCGATTAGTGATTCTATGGTAGCCATCACATCTGTAGCTTTGTTTTGAGCCTATGGTATCTACTCAAATAAGATGTATTGGAACTTGGTTCACAACCTGTCCATCTGTGCTCTGTATGGTATTAGCTTCTCATCTTTTGTCATATAATCATTATTGACTTGGCTAATGACCAACTATAAATCTCCATAGACCTTAAGGTTCTTGATTCTCCATTGAATTGTTGTCTTTATCTCGATGACCAGTGCTTCATATTCTTCTATGTTGTTTGTGCATGAGAAATTGAGTTTGAACAATTTTGGAATTGCATCATTGTTCAGAGTAATGAGCACTATTCCTGCCTCCACACCATGGTTCATGCATGACCCATCACAGTATAATTTCCATACCTCAATTGCTAGTTGTAGTATCATAATAGACTCATCGGGAAAGTTGGAGATGATAGGCTGATGATCCTAAATAGGTGCCTTTTCTAGTTGATCCACAACACTTTCCCTTTGATGGCTTTTCTATCTACGTACTCAATTTCGAACTTGCTTAAGATCATGACCCATTTTGCAAGTCATCTAGTGAGTGCTGCTTTGATTAGGAGATACTTTAAAGGATCAATATGTGCTATCAACTTTTTTTGGTGACTCAATATGTAATGCCTCAACTTTTGGGAAG
Source organism: Thuja plicata (assembly GCA_018584345.1). Lineage (NCBI taxonomy): Eukaryota > Viridiplantae > Streptophyta > Pinopsida > Cupressales > Cupressaceae > Thuja > Thuja plicata. Next base: position 824,797 of record MU223311.1, read on the forward strand.
CAAAGACAATTGCGAGGCATGATATCTCAATTGGCATATAGTTCTCGTATCCTACCAATGTTATTCTTGGATAGTAGATGGCTCTCTCCTTACCTGTGTCATCATATTTTTGCCAAAACTATGCCTAATGCTGATTTCGGTGCTGAGATATACAGAAGAAATGGTCTACCTTGGATTGGTGGCACCAATATGGGAGACTTGAGTAGATAGTCCTTGAATATTTGGAATTCTTGTTTGCATTGTTCTGTCCATATAAATTTGATGTCTTTGTGCAGTAGATGTTGGAATGGGTGGCACTTCTCTGCTAGCTGAGCTGTGAAGCACCTGATTGATTGGAGCCTTCCTTGTAACCCCCTTAGTTTCCTAAGGTTGATCGGTGGAGGCATGTCCAATATTTCTTTGAATTTCTCTGGGTCTACTTCAATGCCTCTATGTGACACTATGAACCCCAATAGCTTCCCTGCTGTGACCCCAAATGCACATTTCTTTGGGTTTAAATGAACCTCGTATTCCTGAATTCTATCAAAGATGGGTCCCAATACTTGTAGATGATCCTTTCTAAGAATTGACTTGGCTAGTATGTCATCAACGTAGTCTTCCATTGTCTTGTGGATGAGATCATGAAAGATGGTTGTCATGGCCCTTTGATATGTTGCTCTGACATTTTTTAGACCAAACAACATGACATTCCAATAATCAGTGCCACAAGGATATGTGAAATATGTTTTATGTTGGTCCTCTGGCGTGATCCTTATCTGATTATATCCTAAAAAGCCATCCATGAGTGATAGCATTTGATGTCCAACAGTTAGATATAATATCATATCAATGTTAGGCAAATGAAAGTTGTCATTGGGAAAAGATTTTTTAAGATCTCTAAAGTCTGTGCAAATTTGAATCTGACCACTATGCTTTGTAACTAGTATCAGGTTAGATATCCAGTCTGCGTATGGGATCAGTCTTATGAACTTAGCATCTAGGATATTTTTCAATTCTACCTTTACTAGTAATGCAACATGGGGATGCATCTTTCTCAGCTTCTATTTGAGAGGCTTGGCATTGGGTAGTAATGGGAGATGATGCAACACAAGTTCTGGATCTAATCCTGGCATGTCTAAGTAGGACCATGCAAAATTGATCATCCTTTCTTTGAAGAAACTGATGAACCGTTCTCTCTCCTCTGGGGTGAGTGATTTTTCTAAGTAAATATTCTTTGGGTTCTTGTCATCCCCCAAGTTGACTTCTTCTATTTATTCTGCTAACAATGCCAAATTTTCCTCCGTTAAGGGGAGGAGTTCCTTCTTTCCATCTTCTAGCACCTCAGTGAGGTTTTCTCTGGAAGATATGTCTTGTTTTGTCTTTTTATCATTTTTGTGTTAGTAAGCACCTTTTGGTTTTCACTTACTGATGATTCTTTTTTATTTTTCAATTTGTTTTGATGACTGGAAATAGGGGTTTCCTCCCTAAAGTATGCTGATCTATCAAGGTTAATGGAGAAACCTACTTTATGGTCTCCTGATGGCATTCCTTCTCTAAGTCCCATGAAATCTGCGATAGCCTCATCATTCTCAAAGAAATCTAGATCAAGCGTTCCTTGTTGATCCCACTCTATTAGTTCAGGGTGTACAAGATATAGGCCCTCATGTTGGGTTGACTCTATTTTATTGAGGGGGACTAGGGAGATGGTTCCGACAAACTTAGAATGTGATGTGGACGTACCACCTAAGGAATTTTTATCGACATGATTATTGATGCAAGGTTGGTAATTAATGGATAGTTTGTAAAACATGTCATTAAGGTGTATGGTGGTAGCTGACCAAGGGGAATAGTTTGGGATCAAAGGTTCAGAGTCGTGAAGGGATCTCCACTCGTAATCGTGGGAGTTAGTTTTGCTAGAACGCTCGTCAGATGTCTCACTTCCTTCATTATTTTTGATTGCTTGGTTGAGGTTTATTCAAGTTTGAGAGGTTCCCACTTTGGCATGCAACAACTATTGTAGTATGTTTCTTATCAAGATGTGTTTCGGGTTTTTCCACTGGTGTAAATCTGCTATTTGTTCTTGATCAAATTGTATGTCTCGGGTGATAGGAATGGTTCTTTGTTTCCCATAGCCTAACCCTCTCTTTTTTATCTGGGTATGTGGGAGAGACAGTTCCATTAAGCCTTGTTGTCTTTCCCCTAGACCATTTGTGCCATCATACCCAAATCTTTGAAGCATTGTATAACCATTTCCATATTTTGATATGGGTAGGGGTTGTTGAAGTGTCTCTTGTGGATCTTGGTACAACCATGTATTGATATCTTGATCAAATGGGTTTTCTTCTGCAATGTCTCCCCATTTGACAAAGGTTGTGGGTGGACAATTGAATAGAACAGTCTCTAGGGTTTATGTTATAATAACTAGTTGTGGCATGCCATATGTTCTTGGGCTCTGAGGCATGTTTGTGATAGTGAAAGCTTCCTCATAGCTGTATTCACCACAACCCTTGTTAGTAATGGATATTTTTCCTACTTTCCATGTGACATCCTTAGGAATTTAATCTGAAGAGGAAGGGATTCTTGCATCTTGGTTTGAGGGTACCTGGTTATCAGTGCTGATTTGGACCGCATTACAGTATTGGAAAGGATTTGGATCTCCCTCAATGATGATTTCTTCTCCTTGGTATGGGTGATTTATGCACTGATGGTATGTTGAAGGTACAACTTGCATCTCATGTATCCATGGTCTTCCTAGTAACATTTTGTATCCCAACTCAAGAGCTAGGATCTAGAAGGGAGTGTTCTTGACGACTGGACCAATCCAGACATGTAGAATGATAATACCTTTACAGGATCTTTCCTCTTCATCATAAGATATGATATTGATCCTCCTTGTGATATCAATGCTGGATTCTGAATATCCTAATTACTTGATTAACTTTAGAGTACAAATGTTTAATCTAACCCCATCATCAACAAGGACTCTATGGATAGCACTTTTGTGGACCTAGACAAGCAAGTGCAAAGGATCATTATGCATGAGTTTATGTCGCAACACATCATGGTCTGTGAATGTTGCATGTTTGTTAGAAGCTATATGGTTAACCATCATTTGGAAGCTCTCAAGGGTTATGTTCCTTGGGACAACTGCATTCTGAAGGGCTTAGTCAAGTGCTTGTTTATGCTACAGAGATAAGTGCAAGAGGTCAAACATGGAGATTCAGGCGGGTGTGTGCTTTAGCTAATCCACTAGGATTGTCTATGGATCTGAGGTTTCTTGAGGGATGGTTGGTGTAGAAGATGAGGAAGGTGTTCCTTGAAAGACAACTCTGGTATGACACATGGTTACATCACATTTGTTACCTTGGTCTCTGATAGTGATCGTAGCCGCATGGCTATTTGAAGGATTGAGGCAATTGTTAACGTTATCACTATTGGCATAAGTATAGTTGACCTATTTTGACTGTCCACCAGACCCAAAGGTTTTCCCTTTATTGTGATCATGAAATGTATCATTAAATATTGTATGATCAGTTGTTCATATGGTCAGTTGTTCCTTTGGTTTGGGTATTTGTTACATTGATGACCCTTGTGTCAATCAGGTCTTTGATAACATGTTTCAATCGGTAATAGTTGGGTGTTTTGTGTCCCTTCACCCAATGAAACTCACAAAAATCATTGTCATGTACCACCTTGGCTTGATTTCCCTATGTTTATATTCCCTGATTTCCTGGAGAGTAATAGTGTTAGATTATATAAGATTTTATAAAGATGATTCTGTTGAATCTCCTAACGGTGTGAACTCTTGTTCTTGGAATTGAAACTGTGGTTTGCATTGAGCTTGTTGTTGACTATTTGACATAGCGGCCACTTGGATAGGGGGAGGTTGAGTTCGAGTGTATGCTTGTGGAGTGGGTACCATAGGTTGTTGGTTGGCTATAGGTGCACCTTGTAGTGACACTTTGGGTTGTGCGTAGTTGACTGTCTTCACATCAATGACACCATCATTAGTGACATTTTTGTTTTTATTCTACCACTTAGCTTTGTCTGTTGCAGTCTTGTTTGTATTCATTTGGGTAGGATCTGCAAGGACTCCTTATTTGACTAAGTTCCACTCACAATGAACTCCTCATTCAATGAGTTGTGTGAAGTTCAGAGCTAACTACAATTCTGTTGTAAATGACATGTTTGGTATCAGATTGTCAATGAACATGACTATTAGGTCTTGTTTGGGTACATCATATGTTATTCTATTTGCAGTATTCCTCCATCTCTATAGGAATTTTATGAAAGACTCTCCATCCTTCTATTTGATATTGCAAAGATCCTTGATGCTGACCTTGCACTCAATATTATGATGGAAGTGAGCGATGAAATTTTCAACCAATTCACCCCAAGACAGAATGCCATGAGGTAGATGTGAGAACCATTCCATTACTGGTCCAACCAAGATTTGTGGGAATAGTCATATTAAGTATGTCTCATCATGTGCAACTTTGACACAACTAGCAAAAAACTCTTAGATATGCTCAATAGGGTTGGTATTTCCCCTATATTTGTCAAATTTCAGTACTGAGAAGTGAGTTGGGAAAGGAGACATGTGAAGAGAGTGATCAAAGGGATATAGGTACAAATCATCTGCGGTATAGGATTTAGTTTTCCTTTGATTTTGCATATCCATCATTTGGGTTTGAAGGTTTTGTACTTGTTGGATCAGTATGTTTATTTGAGACTAAGGAGGATTTGTAACATGGTACCTCTATGCTCTAGTAGGTATGAGGTTGCGTCTTGGTGTCCCTTGAGTAGGAACATAGGACCTCATCCTTGGGGCTTGATATTGATTTCCCAACACATGATTCTGTTGACGAGGTTTTGCTGACCGGGTCCACCAACAGTCATAAGTTGTCACCGGGTTCCAGAGAAATCGGCCAACTCTACCTGTAAAGGTTGTCCGGGGGAAATAAATCCTCTGGGCCTTCAAGCACCTGGATGTTGAGTCACGATGGTGCGGGGCTCGGTTGGGAGAGGTGACTATTTTCGAGGGGGATAGCTGGTTACTTCAACTCATTCCTCTGGAGATTCAGAATAGTAAGGGTTTCCTGGAGCATTCTACACTTAGCGAATAAAATGAAAAAGATCCTGCAGGGTTAGAAGCATTTATCTAACTACAGTCATGCTGAAAAGTCCAGAACATCGACAACACTCTGAAAGACTATACTAAATACCAAAGAAATACACAACCATCAGTTAGCATTTTATCAGTAGCGGAAATAAAGAGGTCGTTAATCTACTTTAACATATCAGAGTGAAGGACATACAGAACATTAAAAAATGAAATACCATTAACTCAGAAGCAGAGACATTAACAACTTCATTGCCAAGGATCCTTCCTTCTTCATTAATGTTTAGTCCAGCAAGCACTGGTGCGTGATACAATGGTGGCTCCAAGGGAGCATCTAACTACCAAGAATAGAACAATGGAGCATTGAGCTCTGCAACTAAGACCATAAATCACTTTGCTATTTCTTATGGACAACAAAATCATCAATTTTGCCGACCCTTGGAAATGGGTCGATTTGCCTATTTATACAATTCTCTAACCCTAACCCTATTTTACTGTGTTTTAATAAAATAAAATATCTGGGGGCCGGTACTACCTGCGCCACCCTACAAAAGACCTAGAGACAGAATAGGTCTTCCATGTTAGAAGAAGAAGACAAGAATATACATCAAAAGAATTGGCCTCGAGAAGAGAGCCGATGAGAAGAAAGAAGAAAGTAGGTCCCCCGGGGACCGAGGCTACATGCCTCATAAATGGGTAATGCGGCACCCTGTCTCCAATGTGCCAGGTGTACCTTTGAACGGCGCCTTGAGAAGACCACCCTGTCAGAAACCAACTATTGAGCCAATGCCTCTTGATGTGCCCAACTACCCTCTGACAGTCTTTATTAACCGCCTCTGAAAGTGACCGGTCGGCCTCGGGGACTGGGACACAGATCACTTTAAAGAATAAAAAATTTTGGATCTGGAAGTCCGGGATCCAGGAACTTACGTCCCCAAAAGAATAAAGAATACTTAATGCTCAAGTTTCCCTGGTTCCCGGAGAATGCTCAAGGCTGTTTATTATCGTTGAAGGCCTAAAGGATGCAGAAAATGCCATCTTCATCAATCTTCCTTAGGCTGGCCCTTCGGTGCCTAGCCACTTCAACTTGTTCTGCCAGGTCTAAAACATTATTCCTAAACTCATCTACCATCTTTGTGGCATCATGGCCCCTAAGCACCATTTTGGTCAGTTTTGCCATTCGGGCCCCATCCATCCCCTCCCGGGATTGATACCAAGATGCCACCATTTCATCAAAATTCCCTAAAACTGACTCCTTGGGGGTATAAGTATTTGTACCAAGGGGATCAACCCCGGAAGCTTTTATTACAAATGACTTGTATGAATTAGAAGAATACTTCATTGTGTTTACCTTTTCCTGTAAGGACTCTAGTAGTTGCTTGGTTACCTCCAATGTGAGGTCCAGTCTGGAGTGCTGAGCCCTTACAAAATCAAATGATTCCTCACCCAGAATTCTAGATTTGGAAATTATGTCTTCCCCTAGGGTGAGGAGCTCTTCTAGCTCTACCTTCCACGCCTGGTAATTCTCGGTGTCACTCTCCCATTTCTCAATCAGTGCTTCTGCCTGTAAAATAATCTACTGGGCCATATATAAATCTGGGAGAGTGGCCGCTAGGAAAGGCTGGGTGTTTCCTATCTGTAGAGTGACCCATTCGTCTACTGCCTGGGCCTTCTTCTTCATCACTCGCAGGGAATCTATGTCACTCTGTGGTAATTATTCTATTGTGGAGGTCTGTGGAGGGGCAGTGTTGAGGGGTCAGACCAGCTCTGTAAGCAACCCCATGAGGTTTACATTCTTCTCCTTTTCTGCCTTGAGCCTCTGGGCCTCCTTTTCATATCGGGCCTCCACTGCCCTTGCTGCCTCCTTTAGTAGGTCCACTTCGCCCTGCTTTCCTCTTTTTTCCCAAAGATACCTCTACGATGTTATAATCTGCGGGGTCCACGGTCGCTTCATCAGCGTCTGGGGGAGGCATTTCCACTACCGCAACTGTTTCTCCGCCCGGCCCAGTTCGAAGGGTATGAACTGTCCAGGCCTTTTTTGCTTTTGGCGGGGCCTGAGCTAAGGCCATCATTTCGGCCAGGGAGATAGGGACTGTTGGAGTGGATTGGGCTTTTCTTTTTCTACTTTCTGCCAGCCATGGAGGTGGGGGAGGTGGCCTTCCTACCAGAGTTTGTTCTTCAGATTCTTTCCCGGTGCCCGGTGGTGGCTACTCCTTTTCAACATGTACTTCCTCTGTTTCTCCCCCTGCCAGAACTTCTTCTTCGGCAACATCTTCAATTTTTGTCTCCTCAGCCTGGTCTCAGATGTCAATTGATGTGTCTAGGCCCTGGTCGGCTTCTTCGGGGATCTCTTTCTCATGCTGCTCCTCTTGTTCCATAGCTTCATCCGTCGGTAGTAGGGGCGGTATTAGGCCAAGATTCAGAGTTTGGGCCATTGTGATTACCTGCCCGAAGGTTGCCCCCGGGAGTGGCCTTGGGAACACGGCGGATGGGGTTACAGTTGGTCCTGAAGTTCTGGGTCTGGGTTCCCCAGTGGATGCCTTCTGTTCACTTGGTGGCTGTTGGTCCACTCCCAGACCTTCTATTTCTGGGGCCCCAGAGATAATCTCCGGTTCTGGCCTCTTTTCTTCCATTTTCTGCTCTTCTTGTTTTGCAGCTTCTACTTCCAGGTCCTCTGGATCCACAGCCTCTTGCTCTGGGATTTTCATCCCTGCTTGTGTATCGCCCCCTTGTAGATTTCCAAACTCATTGGCTGCAAACATGTCAAACTCCTCTTCCAGAGGGGGATTGGCTGGGATGTCCACCTATTCTGTTTCCTTCTCCGGTTCCAGGGAACTGGAGGAAAGGATTTCCACTTCTTTTGGGAGGGAAGCCCTTGGCGCTGGTTCTGCCTTCGGCTATGCAATATGCTTTCTCTTCCTTCAGGTGATTAGAGGCGGCCCTACATCAGCAATTTCTTCTGCCTCCGTGGGATCCACCCCCGTCGCCTTAATCATCAAGGCTGCCAGTGACGGGGAGGAAGGAGGACGAATTGGTCTGGCCATTAGCGGGGGAGTGGCGAGCCTTGTGATCAACTGCTCCCTCATTTGTTGGGAGGCTGCTACAGATTGCTTAATCTATTCCTGAATGGGGACTTCTTGCACCGAGGGGGTTGTTTCTATCCCCTTTCCTTTGTCTGCACCTTGTGCAGAAGTCCCGGCCCCCGGAGTTAACTTTGGTACCGGTGGTGGTATTGCTTTTGGTACTAGCCTGGAGGCTAGGCGCATACTCTCGGGGCATGCATTTTTAAAATAGGCATGACTTCTCTCGACCACCTCCTAAGTGAAGTCCTCAATCATGTGGTCCTCCTGGATGGCCCAGTTCATTGCCGACAGCGGCATTTTGTCAATCCCCTTTTCTTTGTACTGGGGATCTATGGTGGGGGCGTCGTCTGAAAAGCCCACTGGGAACCTCTGGAGCTTTAGCTCCTGCATCATTTCGGCCGTCATTCTGTCATAATGTCAGCTGTGCACATCCATATCATCCTGGCGATCCACCCAGAAGTCTTCCATGTGTGCGTGGTGGGGCTCCGAAGCCCGGGGCAGTGCCGTTGCAATTCATCCATGCGGATCAAAATTTCTCCACGCCAGATAAAATTCCTGCAAGTTATAACATTTTAGTTCATTATCTGCCTCCCTTGCGGTAGCCAGATTGTAGGTGTAGTTCCCACAGGAGATTGGGAATGAAACATTGGGGACCTTCTTGAGGGCCAAGAAGGCATGTAGCTCCATCATCTGCCGACAATATTCCAGCAGCATGATCTTGTCCCCACAATGCTTGGGTAACAAGTAGGGTTTCCTGGAGAAGCCGACGACCCTAATGTACGTGTGCTGCTAGAATTGGATATAGCAGTGCCCATAAATAATAACCAATTTCATCGCCTTAGTGGTCAGGCGGTATTCGGCATCCTGGGTGGGCGTGAGCAAATGGTAGTAAATGAAGGAGTCATTTACCCGGCAATAACTGGGGAAGCTGGCTTCCCATTGAATCTGTGGGAAATGGTCCCACAGTGCTTTCTATCCCTGGCCAAGTCTGAGAATGCCATCTGTAAGTAGGCCATTAGAGTGGGGCCTCTGTTGGGCCAAGACCCAGAAAACATAAGAAGTCATATAGAACTTCTTCTTCTCGTTCAGTTGCAGGAACTGGGAGTCGACATGGTTGGAAATAATGGTCGCCCAGTCAAAGAATTCTCCCTTAGTGGAGATGCCCAGTAGGAAATAGTACATCCATTTTGCAAATTCTTGGGTGGAGGGTTTCCCAAATACCCGGGCCAATGCTATCATCCCCATTTGGATTCTTTCCTTGAATTCAGAGTGGGGGATATCTATCTTCATTCTTTTCGGATCCCTCTTCGGGACCTTGAGCCAATTGGTGTTCATGTACACCCAGGAAGCATCCTCTAGTTGGTTGAATTGTTTCAAGGCCTTGGTCCTTGTGACCACTGTGGCCCTATCAAATTGCGGGATTCCCAGGCCTGCTTGGAAAGTAACCGGGTCAAGGGACACCAGTGGAGTGGGGAACCCCGTAGGTTCTGCAGCTGCAAGCATGACGGCCCGGACGGAAGAATTATAGTTGGCAGCCAGGGTGAGAACAAGCTCCAGAGACTGCACGGAGCATGGGAAGCAAGCTGCCTGGAGAATTCCAGAACCTCCGATGTTGGTTGCAATTTTGTCTCCAGCCTGTCACTGGATATGCATTATCTTTACTAGGGCCTGCATTTCTGCCCAAGTCCTGACACTGGGGTCGGTCATCAGTTTTACCTGGGACTCAATCTTTGAGCCCACAATCTCCTCACCCTGCATAAACTTGATGGTGAGGGGCAGCTTTTCCAGGGCCTTCTCTATCTTTGACTTTGCCGCTGCCCTGGTCTCGGTTGTAGATGGCAACTCCGGACTTCCGGGAGGAGATGATGCGGATGCTTCAGACATGGTTGTAAGGTGAAGTCTGGACCTGCGAGACAAAGCGATCGTCAGAACATATTTATCAAAATAACATAGTGACTCCGGGGTCCAGAGATCTTACCACCGTGATGTTTTGCCCCTCCTGAAAAGTTAGTTTTACGTATGAGTACCCGAAAAGAAGAACACAAACTTAGTATTTTTATCATATCTCCAGGCCTGGGAAGTTTTATCACATTTGACGAAGACATAGGATGAATGGCGGAAAGAGGTCCGAGGCCCAGAGAAAGGACCATTAGCAAAGAAGACTGTGGAAGCAAGTCCACATGGGCGCCACGTGCACTAGCATTGAATGGATGTGATGGCACTGGCGGCGGAGCCAACTGTTCGAATGCACGAAAAGGGAAAGCCACTTGGCCAGAAGTAATCGCGTGCATGGGAAATAAATAAGGCTCTGACAGCCTTGATGGAGGAGAGAGAAAACCACCTATTTGAAACCGGCCGAGAGACGAGTTTCAGACAGGTGGTTTTCTGCCTCGAAGCAAGCTTGGAAGTGAAAAACCAGAAGAAAGGGTGACTTGACCAGCTCGTCGAGCCGCCCGAAAGGATAAATAGAGAGCCGAGGGGTATATACATGGAACGGGGGAGATATACAAGGGTTACCTACAGAAATATACATATATACAACTTTATACATACAGAAAGACTCCCGCGGGAAAAAACTAGACAAAGCTGAAACACGAATATACAACTACTTACATTATGTTCAAGCTATTTACAGGCTATTTACGGACTATCTACATATGCCCAGAAGGTGGACAACCTTCTGGCATAGCCAAGCCGCCAGCAAGCGGTGAAACCAGAAGACCAAAGAAACAACAGAGAAACAAAGCAAACGAAAACAAGACAGGAAAACCCAAAGAAAACCAGAAAATGAAAGCAAAGCGAAGAGGAGGGAAGCAGAGAAACCAACTTGAAAACACAGAAGGCGGAGGAAGGGAAAGATTACTAGGAGAACTCTGCAACAACTTTGAATTGTCAAGCCATCGAGATCACCACCACGGAGCACTAGCGTACGTCTGAGAACACTAGAAGGTGTTAAGATTTAATTATCCCAAATCTCTCTGTAACTGCTCTGCTAATCACTTTGAAAATTGCTCTATTTCGCTCTAAGTGCTCGAAGATTTTAATCGCGGTAAGTGTGAAAATGACAGGCGAGTCTATTTATACCCACGGTAAAAAGTAATCCTCCTCCTTCCAGAGATATCAGGTTAGGCAAAACATCCGGACTCCGGGCCTGGGGACTCCTTATGATGATATTTCTAGGACTTAGGAACATCATCGCAAAGAATCCCGGAGTCTGGAATCCAGCTTCCAACCAAAAGGCAACCTCTGGGATCCGGGATCCCGGAGGGAAAGACCAAACCAAGAAAACAAGACACACTGGGGAGGAAAACCCCAGAGAAAGAAAGGAAAAGAAAGATAAGGCAAAGCCGTAGCAAAAAGCAAAGCAAAAGCGAAAAAAAAGGGGGACCCAACATTTTGCACACAAAATGTAGGGATGGGGATGCAGGACATAACAGATTCTAAACTGGGGGCACGTGAGTGGCCCAAGGCTGGTTCTATTGTGTTTGCGGTTGGGGTTGGGGATATTGTTGTTGATTAAATTATGGTTGTTGCTACTGGGGTTGAGGTTGTTGCGGCTAAAGTTGGGGTTACTACTACTGGGGTTGAGATTTTTGCAGCTAAAGCTGGGGTTGATGCTATTGGGGTTGAGGTTATTACTACTGGTTTTGGGTGAGCAAAGGCATAACCTTGTGTGGGCATTGACTAAAAGTCAAACCTACAGAGATGGATCCTTATGAGAATAATGTGTTGACCTCAAGGCTAGTATGGATTGACTGCGGTAGTGACATGGTGGCAAAAAGGTTACGACTTGTTGGTGGGATGGAAGGCATAGCATGAGAGCTTGATTGGCCAGGCCATAAGACCAAAGGTGGGGGCATACTAGTTACCATAGGTACACTTAGTTGGGAGCCTATCATGCTCTATGTAGATGATGTTCTTTATTGGTTTGTGTAATTGGTTTTATTGGGTATCATCTATGCCAATTTTGGTGCCGTCAAGGATGGGAATATTTGAGAAACCACAGGTAGTGTTTGAGAGGGTTGAGTAGTGGTTTGACCCACGGGAGGGTTTTCAGGCCATATTGTGGATACATTGAATTTAGAAGGGAGTTTGACTCCTTTATTAATCAATATGACTAAGAAATATTAAGGGTTCCTCTCTACAACAATGTCAACCACTTGCATGGAATGGGCATCTTTCTCTATATCTTTGAGATCCTCTTCTGTGATATTTTGGTGGCTGACCCATAGGGATTCCTAAAAAGAGTAGGACTGGTATTCTTGAAAGGATCATCCTCTCGCTCTATTTCCCAAGCAGGGAATCTATTGATGTATGAGTCCTTAGGTTAAGTTCTAGCCATTGAACTTGTGTAAGGCCCTCCATGGGGTGTTTGAGACATAGTGTGGTCCAGATTTTTTGACTAAAACAAGTGATATAAAGCAAACAGAAAAGGATAACCTTTCTAGGAAAGTCCAAATTATGTTTGGACAAGGGTAATTCTAAGGACAAATGTTGATTTATCTTGATCTCAAGGTTTTGATGATGTAAGAATAATATTTTTCAACCTTTGCCTGGGACAAAGTCACTAATAGAGATGATAATGTTGAGATAATGAGATCAAGATATTTTGAGTCTGAACTTTTGAACTAACAATGTTTGGACAATAATAGTGCTTCCAAAGATGGGATGATCTTTAATGTTAGAGATTCACACAATGTTGTTTGTGTTTTTCTGGGATAGACACTATTCTTTGACACAAAATGGAGGGCATTTCCAAGGATTTAGGTGAAAACAGGAGTAAAAATGTCTTTGGTCAACTATGACAAAACTCCACCAATTGCGGTAAAGTGAATGATCGATTGCGGTAGTTTATCACTGATTGTGGTAATAAATGGGTTGATTGTAGAAATAAACAAGTTAACTATGGAAGGCTTTGGTCAATTGTGACAAAATGTGGGTAATTGTGGTAAAGGGGAAGTAGTCTCAAAAAGACTCAAAGATAGGTCTCACTGTCTGACAATTTGATTTCTAGAACAAGGTTTTTGATTTTGAAAGACAGTTTGATGTTGACAACCCTAGATCCTTGAAATGGGTATGAAGGGTTTATTATATAGGAATTGGGGATGATATGAATAGTTGAGATCAATCCCAGAGATAGGGAGATGAATGGTTGTGATCAAAGGGAACTGGAGAAGCCATCAATAAACTTCACCTCTTTAATTGGTAATGAGGAGATAGAGTTTGGTTGACTGAAGAGCTAATTGTGAGTTACCTTTTAGAACTGAAGAGGTGGGTGGAGTTACCCATGTGAACTGGAGAGATGGGTGGAGTAACCCATGTGATCTAACTAAGGATTATCTCTTTGAAAATAAATGAATATTTAATTCATTTATATAAATAAAATTTTCAAAATGTGAGATAATTGAGTGCTTTTTGATTTAGAATTGCTTTATTGAATGAAATTAAATTAATTTAATTGGAAGAATTTAATTAGTAAGTTTAAATATTTCAATTTAAATTATAGGAAATTGAATTGAATTAATTAATTATTGGTAATTAATCAATTAAAGTTAATTAATTAAATAAAATTAACTATTTAATTAATTTTGGGAATTTGATTAGATGATTTGGTGAATGAATTTAGAGGAAAATAGATGATTAATTAACGGTTAAAAAACCTTTAATTAATAGATGAAAATTAGTGTTTTTAATGTAAAGTCACAAGCCTGTCCATTTTAGGGTGTCTAAACTTCTATATAGTATAATTTTTTCCTTCAAATATCATACTATCCTTCTTAAAGGTCGACATCCCAGATATCCTCAAGTGTTCAAGCTTCCCATAGAGGATAACACACACAATTGAGAGGAGGGTGGGGTGAAACAGTTGTGTCACAATATCAAAAACCTTAAACCAACTTATAAAATTTAATCTCATATCTGAATGATAAACATGTAAGCAAGATCTCAACATAGTAAAAAACACATAAGACCAAGATTTTTGATGTGGAAACCCTATTAATAGGAAAAACCATATCGGGGATGGAACCTAAAAGATGAATTTAATCTATTAAAAGTACTTTTCCATCTTAGGAGTATTACAAAGGGGAATGTACATGCATTTAGGAACACTGCCTAGAGCTCACTACTCAAATACAACAAGTATCTCAATCCTAAGGAAGGATTATTGCCTTACAACAATATCTGATTACAAATCATAGAAGACATACTGTCCAAACTCACGAACTGACAAACTACATCTTTGATATGCCAAAATAGTTCCAATAAAGTGCAAAAAATCTCTGCCTTGATTGAAGATTCCATTCATACCTCTTCTCTTCAGCATCTCACATCCTCTCCATACTTTAGCAATTACAAATGATTATATATTTATATACATTACATCAATTTATCACAACTAGGTTGACTAAGGACCTAATTACAAAATATTAATTCATTACATCTCAATACTCAATGCAATCCATTGAATGTCGGCTAAGACATAACAATGATCCATAAAAAGATCCTTGAACATGATCCAAATCTGTAGATCACGCCACAATCCTTTGGAACATGTTGCATAACCAAGTCAGCCAAGAACAATAAGAACCTCAACATGACATGAGAAAAATCTTCAAACCTGATCACATAATCCAACACAATCCAACAACATGAATAGAACATGATCAAGTTACATCAACAAGAAAAGTGAAATACCAAGACATCATCAAGATTAACTCTATCTTAGAATTCATTCACTTCTCTTCTCTATTCATCAGGAACACTAATCAAAAACCATTGTCATAAAATAAAAATAGCTTGCCAACATCCAAATCATAAACTACTCGAGTTGAGAACACACATCGACATCCTAAACTCACCACTAGGTTAGCAACCAAGAATATTTCCAAACCGATCCACACTGATCCAATAATTGAAACACTATTACACACTGAACAACCAAAATATCTCTCATCAATCCATCATAAATCTCTCAAATCATTATCCAAACCTTTGCCAATTGAAAAAAATCAAGTACAAACATCCTTGAACACAATTGTATGATCATAACATCAGATCTTCAATATAGTAACTGTACCACATAAATCATCTAACTAAACATACCAGGAGCACTGTCTCTAACAGTAGGAATATGTTAACATCAATGAAAAAACATTAATGCCAACACATATATGCACAATCTGAATAAAATCTCAAACAATATCTAATAGAATGAAAGTCTCTCATCTGATTTCATTTGTGTTTTGGTAGCATATAATTCTTCTTATCAATATCTTGCAATACTATGGTTTATATTGTTGATCTTTTATCATTTTCAGTTATTTATCACTGTCAACTATTCTAGCTACTGTGGAAGTTGAAACACCAAAGAAGGGATTTGACTAAGGCATGTCCCCAAAAATCCCCAACATATTTCCTTTCTTTTCATGTGTGTAGGTGCATTAGACAAAGAGGATAATTTATTCATCAACTTTAGATATTAGTGAGTTTTGTTTGCTCATGTATGCTTATATTTATTTGTATTTTTGTGATATATTTATCATTCTCATCTTTTGTATTAGTTTAATTTTATTTCAATTACTATACTTAGCTTGTGGATTTTCTATTGCTTTCTCTATATTCTTCCCATATAGGATGAAAGCATGTTGTATATACATCCTATATTTTCATTTTCATCCTTGACCTACTCAAGTGTTTGAGAAAGTAAGCTCATAGAGCTAGAGAGTTAACTGAGACAATTTTATTTTATAGTTTTAATAGCTAAAATATTATTATCTATCCTGCATTTCACATTTATTTAAATTTTCCCGCATTTCATATTTATTTGTGTTTAAATCTCTCCATTATTTAGTTTGTCTTGATCCTCTAGCTCATAAAAGCACTAGTAGAATTTAGGTGATGCAAGGGAAAGTTTTTCCCTTAGGACTTTAACCGGTCTTGAGGTTAGTTAAATTTCCCTTCTCTACAATATCACTCCTAGAGGATGCACTTGAGATTTTCCTTGAAATTTCTTGGTATGGATATTGGAAAGGCTGATTAGCCTTTGATAATTGTCTTTCCAGTGTTATAATATCATTGACCAATCTCTAGATCATGGAGTCAATGGATGTGGTGTTGGTATTGTAATGGATTTGGAGGTGCAGTCATAAGGAGTCACTTATTTGGTTATCATTAATGATAACTAAGTTAGTACAGTCATGAAATACTGCAGGTGAAGTGAAGATACAATCGGTAAGAAGGTAATGCTGAAAATTGGATAAGTCTAGAAGATTAGTCGACAATCAAAACATCACTTTGGTGGAAAACATGGTAGAAGTGGACTTCTGTGGAGTGGTCATAGATGCATCATCAATATGTTTACATTGCAATGTGGTTTCGACCATAACTCATTTGGTTGATCGGTGAAAGGGTTTTTGTTGTCATAGACATTAAGATAGGTAGAACTCAAGTGTTCTTGAGTTACAGTTAGTAAATCATAGATTGGTGAGTGGTACATCATGTACAATCATTTCTAATGTTATGATGATGAGGAATAAGGGTGTAATAGGGTATAATAGAATCTTGCAATAACAATAAAATCTCAACCATAAAGAGATTGTTAAAGAAATTAGTATTCCCAATATCAAGAAAGAAAAAAATATAAATAGAAAGCACAAATAATTAATAATATGAAATCATTTCAACCAAAATGAATATGCAAATCATGTAGTCCTTCCTTGTTGTTCTCCTTCTTTATGCAATGTGGGCTCTTAGAAATAAGCTCAAGATTATGCAAGCATAAGAATTCAAAGAAATTATGGTTACCAAAACAAAAGGTTTGGCTCTCTGTTTATAAGATTTTTAGGATTCCAACCAAGATTCCATGATTGAAGGACCAATTCATTGTGATTGAGGAGTTGAACTCAGAGTGAGTAGGAGTTCAACTCTACTTGACTACCAAGATTGGGGTATTGATTGACTTGTCAGAAAATAGATTGGAGAGATGACTTGAATAGACTGGTGAGTTAACAAATGGTATGGATGACTTAACTGATTGCATGGATTAGAAGACTGAATTGATTGGAGGCTTAACAGATTGCTAGTGGAGGAATTAATAATGTGGATTGAATAGTTAGGAGAGAGAATTATGGAGGAAGGAATTGTGATTGAGAAGCTAACTCAAAGTGAGTGTTAGTTAGGAATTTAGGAGGATAATAATGATTAAAATAATTAATGTATTTGAACATGTGGGGATATTTTGTAAATAAATAATTACTTATTTATTTATAAGAGGAGTTATTAGTTTAATTAAATAAATAAAATTTTATTTAATCATGAGAGATGAATTATTAGTTTAATTAAATAAATATAATTTATTTAATCATGAGGGGGATAATTGGTTTAGTTAAATAAATATAATTTATTTAATCATAAGAGGGGAATAATTAGTTTAATTAAATAAATATCATTTATTTAATCATGATATAGAATTTGATTTAATTATTACATAAATGTAATAATTAGTGAAGGGGAACATTAATTTTTTTTTTGATAAAAATGGCAGTGCCATTATATTTTACTAATAACTGCTTCGGAGAGGCCCCGGGAGGAAAGAAGTAGGAAGAAAACCCCCCATCTTAGCTGATATATAATACAAAAATGCTAGCTACTCAAATATACAACCATACAAAGCTCCTCTACTAGAGATAGAGACCCACCAAAATCCATAAGATATAAAACCAAGCCCAACCCTAAACATAACCAAAAAACCTAATACATACTAAATTTTGGTGAAGATATGCATTCCAAACCAGAGGGTCGTAGAAACCAAAATTTTTATATGAATGAACTTCCCATTAGCACCTGGGCCAAATCTTCCCACCACAGTGACATGGACACTGACATCTTGGGCAATATTCACCCGAGGAGCTAGTTGAATCCTCAAAAACCTTAGTCCGTGGAGAAGAAGAAGACCCCACAATGCCATCAGCCCCAATGAATTTCACCAAGGTGAAAATACTATCATAAAGTGAATAATCCTCCACAACCACCAGACCTTGTAGTATGCTTGCTAGATAAGCCATCTCTCTTATGAATAAACCAGGTTCCCTTCTTTCCAACCCTAGTTTAAAGATGTCAAACATATGGACTTACTCCAGCTTAATGTCAGAATAGGTCCAGAGAGAACAATCCTCCCACCCAAGCCATAGACAAACTCAGGCTATATCCCTTAATTTCTTTGTGAATGTCTTTTGAAGAAACGAAGTCCTCCTTAATCAACTTACCCACCATCCCCATGAATATAATATAATCTTGTATCATGTCGAAAGCATTCAATAAGAAGATCGATACCACATGTGAATGAAAGAGGTATCTCGATGTTGTTGGGAGAAAAACATTTTCACCTATAACAGGATGGATGTCATCCTCCACCTCACCCGACAATGGATGAAAATCCACTCGCATATGGCACTTGAGATACATACCTACAATTGCGCATTCCCACTCTTTGGTCTCCAACTTGATTCTACAATTTAACTCTCTATACTCCATGACACAACCAACTGAAAATAAAAAACCAGAGCAGACAACCCAAGCAAACTTGCAGCGCAATGAAAACATAAAATGAAAATGGCTGAGGAAAGAAGAAGATTTAAAGCTGCATAATCCCCCACAATGAATGCAAAAATAATGAGTACCATTCATCCCAATGATCTCACATGCCTGAGGATATTGAAATCTTGTCCTTGGCCATATCCTAGCCAAGTGAACAAACTACATGGGCAAAAAATGCGTCATTAATGGTACTCGGAGGATGAATTTCAGAGCCGCCACAACATATCAAAACTTAAAAAAGGAGTTTGCAAACCTTAAGGAGACCACAAGTACTACAAATTCACTTGTCATCATAAAGAATGAATGAGTGTGGGATTTGAGCTTGATTTTGTAAGAGAGAGAGAGATGCAAAGTACAAGCCCAAAATCCTTGTCAGTCTATCATGGAGGCAGAGCCATATGAAAAAATCCAACACCTCATGCAAATACTTAAATACACCACAAGAGTGATGTCATTATACCCAGCAATGTGCCATTATAAGTGAAAATGAGTGTAATTGGTAATCCCTAGGAACCATATGTGAGATAAATCTATAGTTTAGTAAAACCATGACGGATCATGATGAACCATTATGACCAAATGCACTTAGTATTAGATAATTCTAAAGAAGAGGAATGGAGATCTCCCTCACCATCCAATCTAAACCTTTATCTACCAATAATGTTCAAATTAATGATTCACTATCCCAGTATACTGAGCCACTCCCCAAGGCCACACATTTGTTGGCCAACCAATCTTCCATCCCATTAGCTTCCCTGAAGCAATGGGAAATTTATATTTGTGAAAATGGTCAAGTAATAACCGCACCTTATTTAAAATATATTGGATCTCCCAGCTAGCTGCACATCTTAATATGAGAGCTAAAGTAACAATTTGAGAATCCCCTTCAATATGAATTTTTTTGATGCCATAAGATACTATGAGAGAAATTCCTAAATGTAAGGCCCTAGCCTCTGCTATGTTGTTTGATCCAAATGGGACCCTAGAATAAGCTACTCTAATAATTCTAGAGTTTAAATCCCTCAAAACACACCCAATCCTAGAGATCCCTGGGTTACCCTTTGATGCCCCATAAAAATTGAGTTTAATCAAGTTATCATCAGGTGGCTCCCACTTGATGTCCTTCCTACCCTCCTTTTTGTATTATTTTCCAATCATAACTCTCTTAAAAGGAATAGAAATGAGAGGTTAAGATTTCATGACTTTAGAGTCATGTGAAGAGAACAAAGAAGATATGGATTTAGATCTAGTTGTATATGCATTTACCATTTCAAAGACTGTTGTTTCGACCACCACACATAATTTGTCCATAGAGCATGATTCTTTTCTAAAATTTTTCTTATTGCTCTCCCACCATATACACCATGTGACAGCTTCTGGGATCACTCTCCAAATTTGAGCAAAAAAGGAGTCTTTATAGAGGAGTGGCCATTGTTGAAAAGGGCTTATTAAGTCGGCTGGTAAAGGACCATGCCAACCCAACTTCCCTAAGGTCCAATACCAAACACCCTGAGCAAACATCCTGAGCAAAGGAGCAAGAGACAAGAAGATGATTAGAATCTTCAGAATGTAAACCACACATAACACACTGAAAACTATCCACAATTCCTAATCTAAGAACATGGTCACTAGTGAGGTTCCTCTCAAGAATTGCCAACCATAAAAAGAACCAGATTTTGGCAAGACTGCTGAATGCCAACAATACTAAAATTAATTAAATTTGATTATTTAATTAATTATAAGGAGACATGAAATAATTAAATAATGTTTAATTATCTAATTATTTTATAGATGAATAGGTGATTAAATATTGATTAGACGTTGAATAATTAAATTAATTAATTAAAACTACTTAATTATGAAATTAAAGGGAAATGATGATTTTGATCTTAGAATATGGTAGAAAGACACAATTTAATAAATAAATTAAAGAGGAATATTAGTAATGTCATTGCACTAGAGCAATAGGCCATTTTTAAATGTCTACAAGAGGTTATGAATTTAATATTTTGATATTTATGAGATCGATGCAAACATCTAAGTCAGATTTTAGGTGTTTCATTGGAGAAGTCAAAATGTGTTTGACTACTCTGTAGATATAACTTGTAGATATTATCTTGACCTAACATTGTCATGATAAAATGTTTTATACATCGATATTATCACTTTGACATAGGGTGATTTCACGGGAAAGTAATTTGAAGATCATTTTTATGTCGGTGCAAGTTGTATATATTTTGGGAACTACTCATATTAAAGGAGTTGAGAGAGAATTGTTGTAGATGTTGTGGGTGATGCAATTAGGGTTTTGTAATTTCAATTTGAGGTTGCAATAAGAGAGCTAATAGATAGAGAGTATAGAGAAGTTACAAAGTATAGAGAATATATTGGATCTAACAAGCATTCAATGCTATATCCAGATCACTAATATTCTTGTTCCCTAATAGTTCTAGCAAGCAAAATCCATTAATAGGGTGAACTCTAACAGGTTCATTTTTTGTAAATTCTTTAGCAGGGTAACTAATTTATTGACGTTTGAAATCCTCTAGTTAGGTAGATCATAATTGATTTGATTATACTCCTAATAGTGTACTAGTCACTCCTAATAGGGTGAACCCTCACAAAGGGTATTTGTAGCTCCTAACATGGAAAACTCATTTACTGCAGTATTGGGCTTGTGGGTATTATCCCCACCATGGTTTTTTCCCTCTTACAAGGGTTTCCACAAAAAAATCACTGTCATGTGTGATGCGTTTGTGGATACTAGATATTACTTTATTTTATGTGTTTACATAAGTTATATGCTTTGTGGTTCAGAAAGTAATTCAATAGTTAGTTAAATTAGTGGTTGAATTTGTTTACTATATGTTTGGACTAATTCACCCCACCTCAATACCTATTAATTCCAAAAATTGGTATCAGAGCGTAGGTCCTCTTAGTGATAAGCCTAACAACTTGGGGAAAAGATCCACTATCTTGGAGGGTTATAGGCATGAGATGCAACTTGAGAATGCAAACAAGATTATCATTGAGCTACAAGAAAAGTTGAAGAATTCACTTACCAAAATGAGTGAACTCACTAAGAAATTGAGTGAAAGAAAAGACTACAAAGAAAAATTGTCTAAAGGTAGTACATCTAAAGAGTACGAGGAGAAAATTGCAGATATGTTGAGTAAGAACAAGGGTTTCAAATAAAATGTGGCTAATCTGAAAAGAGAGCTTGCAAGTCAGTCTATTAGGATGTGTGAAGTCCTTGAGGAAAAAGGAAAAGCTACAGATGCAAAGAATGTGGTCCGATAAATCTAGTTCAGGCATTAAGAGTCAAGGTATGTGTGGCATATCAAAACTGATTTATCTATTGCAAGCCCTGCAATTAGATAGTGCATGTGTTTGTGAAGGCTCTTACCACAGATGCCCAAAACACTCTGATAAGTTTTCTCAGTCAACATCCCATAGAAAAAAATAAGAAAAGATAAGTCATGAACCATCACAATATCTCTAATCAATTAGGTGGAATCATGGAGACAAATAGATACATAACTTGCAAAATTCAAGACATAATAAGACCAACCGGACTCAACAAATAAGAAACCATACTGATTTATGTGTCTGTGTTTTTGTAGTAGTTTGGACATTGATTTTTGACATTTTTCTGATATTATCAGATGAAGTATAGGGTACCCCGTATAAGAATGTAGAAGTTGATAAATACAACTTCACCCAAGATCACCTGTATGCAAGACAGTTACAAACAGAAGCAAGACAGAAGAGAAGAAAGAAGAAATAGCTATGGTGGCCAAAAAGCCAGAGAAGAGATATCCATGTTGAAAAGAATAATTTCTATTAACAACAATACTGAATACAAAACTCTGTGTAATAAACTAAGAGGTGAATCCTTATAAAGGAATCACGAAACCCTAAAAGGGAAACCCTAAGGTTAGCTGAAGAAAACTAGAGTGAATAGGTAAGTTACTAATTAGATCATAAAGATTTAATTAGTAACCCAATAGACTATTACTCTAACACCCCCCCTTAAGATAAGCTTAGGGAGAAGCAAAACCTAGGAAACTACTGCAGAAAGCAGGAAAGATGGGTCCTGGCAACAAGGCCTGATCAGGTACCCAAAACATAAAGGGAAAAGATGTCCTAGAGAGAGGAACAAGAAAGAGCAGGAAGCATCTCTGAAGCATGAAGCTGAAAACTTTGTCAGAAGAGACTGCTGGAACCCCCACTGAAGTGCATGACCAGTTAGAGAAGACAAATGTCTGAAGAGCTGATCAATCAAACCAGGAAGCAATAGAACCAACAAGTGAACCCCCCCATAATGCTGAATTGGGAGAGGTGACAGGAACACTGAAATGCAATGCCAGAAACATCTGCAGAAGAAGAACGAGGAACACCAACAGTGCAACAGAAGTATAGACACAGGATAAAGGTCGGTGTCATCAACACACAGCATGGGCTAATGTCATGGAAGGTACGCTCACTTGACAAAGGTGGATGCGCCTAAAATAGTGTAAGCATCATAACCCCCCATGACACTTTATAACAGAGTGTGAGTACAACAACCATACAAGGTGTACAAGATCCCAGATATACAGAAGAAGGCACTTTATCTCAGTGCATTTACAGAACAAAAATATATCAGAAGAGCATACAAGCTCAGAAGTCAGAAAGAAGAGTGAACTATGAAATCAGAATAAGAGATCCCAGGACCTGTAGAACCAAGCAATCCACCAGAGGGCATAAACTATCAAAATCAGAGGAGAGAAAACCTAGAGCAGAATCTGGAAAAAAAACCTTGCAACTATATAGTACACTGAACTAGCTTTCTGAAAATATCTCATTTTCCAAAAATGGAGTCCAGATGAGCTAGATATGACTCCTGGAAGGCAAAACAAAATATCGGACTTCAACAGCAAAAATCACTATCAAAACAGTGGAATCCAAAAACCTAACCCCCATAAATGGAAATATCTCAGAAAGAGCTTTCTGACAGTATATGGAAGTCAGAAAAAGAGCCCCGTATGCTCAAGATAGAGCAAAAAAGGCCTAGGTACCCCCAAAAAACCAAAAAAGGTTACAAATGAGCCCCTGGGGCTAAAAATATGGGCCCCCAGGCACATGGCGCGCGCCGGGGGCTGGGCCACAGCCCCTAGTCACCATATGACCAGCTGCTGAACATATATGCCCGCGGGGGCTAGCAGAGAGGGCTCCACCCGGAGCGGAGCGGTTGTCCGGTGGAGCGGAGCAGCACCGGTGGAGGGAGATGGCGGGGCGGCACGGGGCGCCGGGGGAGGCCGGAGGGCGGTGGGCCGCGGAGCGCTGGAGGCCGCAGAGCGGTGGAGAGCTGCGGGAGGCGGTGTGGCAGGGAGCCGGGCCAGCCACCGACCGGTGGCGGTGGAGAGCCGGTGGCCCGGCGGTGGCGCGACGTAAACAACACTACGCGCGCTGTGCAAAAACACTGAAACACATAAAAAATGTGTTTTTTTTTATTTTTTTGAAATTTTTTGCCTCGGTTTTTGTGCTGTACGGCACAAAAACTAAATTTTTTTTGCCTCAGAGCCCAGTAGTCCAAAATGGACAAATTTTATATCGTTTCTAGGGTTTTGGGGTCCTCTGAGCTCAATGGCAATGTCCGTTTGAGCCCAAAGTGACCATAACCAAAGCCTGCCCCTGAAACACAACAAAAAACACTGGAAAAACTCTGAAACCCTCTGTGACTGAAATTCTTCAACAAAGAACGAACAACCGGCTGCAGGAGAGCTCTGATACCATGTAGAAGTTGATAAATGCAACTTCACTCAAGATCACCTGCATGCAAGACAGTTACAGACAGAAGCAAGACAGAAGAGAAGACAGAAGAAATAGCTATGGTGGCCAAAAAGCCAGAGAAGAGATATCCATGTTGAAAAGAATAATTTCTATTAACAACAATACTGAATACAAAACTCTGTGTAATAAACTAAGAGGTGAATCCTTATAAAGGAATCACGAAACCCTAAAAGGGAAACCCTAAGGTTAGCTGAAGCAAACTAGAGTGAATAGGTAAGTTACTAATTAGATCATAAAGATTTAATTTATTAACCCGATAGACTATTACTCTAACAAAGAATGCTCCATCTAGTTTCCAGTGTTCCCTTCCTTGTCTAAAATAACATGATTATTTTTACAAAAGACTATATTATGAGACTCTGTTGATAGATAAAATAGTGTGATCAATCTGACCGAGGACCTATTGATGAGTTTGACTATTTTGACTTGGTTTTGTTGAAGATCAGATATGCTGAATGACATTGTTTAATGCTTGTTTAAAAATGAAAAGGAACTAAGTTGATATCCAAAAGAGTTTTATTGCCGATTTTCTCAATTTTATGATTTTTTGGTTGTCCGAAGACAACTTTTTTAAGGATTTTTTAGAAATGTTTTTGGTCCACCATAGGGTTCATATGTTTGGAGTTGAGGTATGTGTGGTGTATCACATAAGTGAAGGCCCTTATCAAAAACACCCCATACATGGTCTCCCTAGATGAATATTTTTAAGTTTTTCGATTGTTTTTGAACTTTTTAAAAGATTTTTTGATATTTAGAGATTTTTCAGTACACTTTTTAATTTTTAGGTATTTTTAAAGAATTTTTTACAAAATTTTAAGGATATTTTTAGTGCTTAATGGATCATGACATTGGGTTCCCCCAGTCTAGATAGAGTGGGTATTTTACTGTGAAATGGCCAAGGTGGACTAAATTTGTGCTGAATATGAGGAATTTAGGACAAGGTCTATTGAGAAATCTCAAGCCATGACTTTGTGCTGAATATGGATCCCAATCTTACCGCTAGTCAACCCAACCCAAAAATGGATTCAAACAACACCATGGTCTCTTTTGACCCCAGAAACCAAGTGTAGGCTGAACATGTTTGGGTTAAACCCACTGAGGTCCCTACCCTTAGCTCTATGGAAGAATTTATGAATCATCCTAGACACGTTCACATGGTCAGTTCCATCATCAGACATAATAGTATGGCCATCCTGGCTAATTATCAACATGAGGGCATCTCCCTTCCATCAAGATTCCAACCACCTCATGTAGCACGTCCCATCCACATCCCAGCCAACATGTTCCCACCCGTAGTGGAGGAAATTCTCGACCCAAGCTAACAAATGTCCCAAATCTCTTCTCTTATCCCTCACTTACTCCAACCAACCACCACACAACCCATTGTACATACTACAACCCAATCAAATGCTTTCTCTATTTTGGCAGCTTCCTCTTTCAACCATCCTCTGCCTCTAGCATTAAAACCAATCCCACCCATCATTACCCAAACTTCACAACCCACCGCTAACCCTTTGGCTGCTACACAACCTATCATCTCCCAACTTGCTGCTACTCAAACAATTATTTCCCAATCACCCATTAAAAAAGTCACCGCCTCTTCCACATAAACATCATTTCCCCCTCCTATTCCACCACCACAATAACAAAAACCTCAATTTACTATAGGCACGCCACCTACAGGTCCAACCTTCCATGCTCAACCTATCGTACCACCTCAAAATACACTCCAATCTAGCATTCAAGCACTACCACATGCATCCACATGGAAACAAGCTCATCAAGGTCCACAAACCTTGCAAGGTTCCATGTCCTCTACTTGGCACTATTCCCAAGCTGCTTTATAGGCTCTTGGGATTCCCACCTATTAACATGATGAAAATCCTACCACATCCCAAACACATCAAAAACCATTCAAACCTTTCACTCAAAAAAAACAAACTTAATTACCCACATTCACCAACTATCTAGCCATGCCACCATCCGTAGTTGCACTAACCATTCCATTTTCCTAGTAGCCGAGTAGTTCCACAAGTGTCAAACCTAGCATCAACCAACACAGAACCTATCCATCACATGGTTTTTTTAATACCTAAACCACATAAATAGGCCAATCATACACCCGTCTTACGTATTAGGCATCTCAACTAGTGCAACCCGCTTACCAACAACTAGCCCAACTCACTTATCAACAACATGCACAACCCACTTACAACACCCTTTACAACCACCACCAACACTACCATCCTTTCCACAATAGTCCTTCAATGCCCAGTGTCAGCAACCCATGATTCCTTTGCAACCTACCTATGCTTCCCATCAATATCCCTACCACACACTGCAATATCCTCCACTGAATCCTCCATACTCACCAGCTTTGTTTGATCAATATCAGGCACCTGATTCCAATACACTGGGGGAACCCATCCCATGATCGGTCAAAATAGAATGTGAAGAAATGAATAATTCTCTCAAGGAGCTCTGAGAGGGGACTGAAAGAAAAACATTTAAATTTTAGGAGGTATGTCCTTATCCATTCTATTGTTCCATTACATTGATACCCTTCTCCAAGCACTTTGAGACACCAAAATTCAACAAATATCAAGGATGGGGAGATCCCGTCAGCCACATGAAAGATTTTTACATAACATGCCAAGAGGTTGCATACAATGATAACTACCTAATGTGCCTCTTCCTGAAGAGCTTAGGAGGCACCACCTTGAAGTGGTTCTACAAGATCCCTTATGGCACCGTCTCCACATTTGCAAAACTATCTGAAAAGTTTTTGGTGCAATATGCACATAACATTGAGAGTGAATTATCCCTCCTAGACTTATGCAACTCAAAATAGAAAGGTGGAGAGAGTTTGGTAGGTTACCTCCAAAGATGGTAGGGGCTTACCATGAGACTATCCTATCAACCCCCAGAGAAACACCTAATGAAAATATCCATTGACAATCTACATCCTAAATTGGTTCACCACATGCGCATGAATTGCCTATAGACCTATCAGGAGATCCATGAGAAAGGAATGGATCTTGAGCGAGGTCTCTTAGACAATGACACTATCAAACATTACAAAGAATCCCAAACTAACAGGAACAAAAATGACCAACCCTGCTACTGGAACAAAAACAAGAGCACTATCATTGATGGTGCCACTAATACTAAGCATGTCTAGATTATTGTGGCTGGACCTAACGCACCTACTCAAACCTATTAGAAAACACCGCCAGTGTATCCACAATCCCCACCCATGTATCAACAAACTGTGCCAACATATCACCAACCTACAAACCAACAAAATGCTTTCCCCCAGGTTGCGGCTACCTATCCCCCTCCTGAGGCATCGTATCAACCTAACTACCAAGCTCTTGTAAAATAGGGAAATGCCATATCAGTCCCACATGGACAACCAAAGCCTCAAGCATAGAATGCACCAAAATGCACATTTACCCCCTTGGGTGAACCCATATATGTCATTTTCCATAGAATGACTAAAGCTAATTTAATCGTGTACCCACAAACACAATCGTTTAATGAATCAACACCTAAGCATGCATGGTACAAAGACAAATAATACTATGACTACCATCATATTAAGGGACACACCACCATAAAGTGTATGAAGTTTGAGCACTACATCCAAGACCTCATTTACCATAAGGAAATTATAGTAGACTCTCCTACCCAACTATCACCAAATACGGGCCTTCAAATCTATCAAAATGTGTTTCCTGAACATAACTCTGGTAAAGGATCTACCAACCCCACTCAATCCTCCAATCAAGGGAAGGGAAAGCAAGGAGAAAATGATGATAGGAAATATTATACCAGTGCATATATCAAATATGATAACCTCATCGGCTACATAGCCCAAGTAAAGTCCTTGGTCAATGTCATTCATGTCAAGGGCACAGATAGCCAATGCATAGTTGCCACTCACCGAGGTAGAATATATATTGAAGGTGCTAGTTCTAATCCATCTGATGGCACCTAGTACAACCTATTGGAACACCTAGGGAATACCCCTACCAAAATATCCATCCTAGATCTCCTCCGCACTTCACCCATCCATCAAGAAATCCTCAATCCACACAAGAATAACTTGTCCCTAGCAACATCAACCCTACGCAATTCCAAAACCTTTTTGGCCACATATCCATGTCTTGTGGGATTTCCTTCAAACCAATAGACATGCCTTCTGATGAACCTCCACAACCTCCCTCTCTGCAGATCATCGTCATGGTTAAATATTTTTCCATCAAGTAGGTCATGATAGATAATGGTTTGGCCCTCAATCTATGTACTTTGAAATTCATCAAATAGTTAGGGTGTACCGAAGTAGACATCATAAATGATGTCATCACCATCAAAGCTTATGAAAATCTGGAATACACTTCTGAAGGCACCATCTCATTTCCCATTCAGCTAGGCCTTTCAGTCCAAGATATAGTATGTTACATTGTTTATCTTGACCTTCCCTTCAATATCCTCTTTGGATGCCCTTGGATTCATTCTATGCAGGCTATCCCATCGACCTTCCATTAGTGTATATAATTCCCACATTATGACATTGAAGTCACCATCCATGCAGATCCCCAACCCTTCGCATGCTGTCATGCATTGGAGGCCTCCTTCCCATATTCAAATCATTATCCCAGGATTGACATTGGCACCTATGTCGCTAGTTCTTCTTGAACCCATACATACGCAAAGACAATCCTCTCATACTTTCTTTCTACAGTAAAGATCAACAACAAAGTTTGTGGAGAGTAAAACTTGTCAGATGCCTTCATAGTGGGAGCCCTACCATCCGATCCACACACTCAAGGACACCCACCTAATCAGAGCATGACATAACCAAAAATAACTGAACCACTGCAATTGGGCTCTACCACTTTCATTTCCCATGGTATTTTTAATGGCCAGGAGATGGACCCTGACATTAATCAGTGGCTTTATAAGGATTCGTCACCCCTAGACAAAGTTATCCTTAATTACTTCAAAGGAAAATATCTTACAACTCACAAGCTAGTTACAAAAAATAGAACTATCAAGGAGGTGACTTAGGCTATGAAGAACATGACATGAAAAATCCTATTGAACCAACCTAGAAAGAAAGGAACCAAGGCCTTGGTCTTGGCTCTGCCATGACTGGGGGCACCAATGAGAACAGTTATGCCCATGGCAATACCCTGGGTAAAATCATTGAAATCAAAGATGTCCCAAAAGAGAAAACTGTGAGAGCTTACGATGATGTCCTTGATGATGAAACCTTCATGGGAAACTTTTTCCTCTGCCAACTCACCATTAAATTCATTGATATTCCCCTCCTATATCCCAAACTCATAGATTGAGACCAACCAAGTGTCCTACACATTGATGAATTCCAAAGTGAGGCCACACTCCTAAGATTCATGGGTGCAGTTGAACAGAAAAATGTCTAGGAGTAGGATTCAACACATGTCTCCAAATTGGATTCAAAGGCATACTTTTGGGAAGAGGAGGCCTTAAGCCATAAAAGTGAAATAGAAAACAAAAATAAAAAATAGAAAAATATATCTCCTAGAGAAAACCCCTTTGGGGCATTATCTGATCAGAAAAAATAAAAAATAAAGGGCTTATCCACTGGTGAAAACCTCTCTAAGGTGCTAGAGGATGAAGACCCTCCTCTTCCTCTCATCCATGATTATAGACCCGAGCAATTATCTATCCTCATCGAAGAAATAAAGCCTATCAACCTGGGTACAAAAGAAAATCCTAACATCACGTACATTGCAACATCCCTGATAGAAGTAGAAGAAACTGTTGACAAGTGATCACTTTTGTATGTTATGTATCACTTTTTGGTTGACATTTATGGAAACACATCTGGAATATTGATCTATTGAATTGAAGTTAAGTCTTGGTGATTCAGTTCTGGAATTGACTAAGTATAGAAGTAGAAATACAAAGTTATATTGGGTATCAAAGATCAAGATCGATGAGTTATGGTGAGAAAGATTAGAGGTAGATAGTATGGGGTATGTATGACCTACATCTCATATTTATTTGATTTTGGTGACAATTATAGAGAGTTAGAGAGATTTGAAGACAAGCGACAATAGCAGAACAATGAAACAAAGTAGTTGAACTGTAGCGATGATTTGGGGATTATGACATGGAATCCTGGCAAGCTAAGTTGGATTATTATTGTGGCTAATCTATATTTTGGTTATGTAAGAACATTGAATATATATTTACTCTTTGGACTATTAATTATATTTTGTATTGAGAGTCGACTGTGAATTATTGTTTAAGTTACCCAACTTGGTAATAAGAAAGATATATATATACATACATATATACATGTATACATACATACACACACACACACACACATATATATATATACACACATATATATATATATATATATGTATATATATGTGTATATATATGAAGACATTTTGTAAAAAGAAGATATGAAATAGGATATGGATGATTGATGAGCGAATATATGTGTATGTGAGAATGCCAGAGTAGAGAATGACAAAGATCATTAGAGAACTATGAATGGAACCATCTAAGCATTGAAGATTCTTGTTTTTTTTCATTATTGAAGAACACTTTGTAACAGAAGTTCTTTGTAAGAGCTGTAAGCTCAGTTAGCCCCTAACAGGGTATTCTATACCTTTAACAGGGTTGTATTCCTCTAATAATGAATTGTACTATGTAATACTCAGATCCTAATAGGGCTAGGTCTCCTAATAGGGACATTAGACTTTAGTGCATTCTTGTGGGTACCATCCCCACCAGGGTTTTCCCTTGGCTAGGGTTTCCTCGACAACAAATAATAATGTTATGTTATTTGTTTATACTCTTTTCATTTAAGCAAGCTTATGGTTTATGTGCAATTGGTTTAAAGTTTATTTTAAGTGTTGTAATACTGATTCACCCCCCTCTCAGTATTACTTAATCCTAAAAATTAGTATCAGAGATTTTGGCCCTTGGAGAGAAAGCTTAATAGCTTAAGAGAGATCAGAATGGATTCAGATAATTTGCAAGAGAACTTTGAAGCTGCACTTGAAGACCTTGATAAAGAAAAAGCATAAAATGGTGACTTGAGATTAAAATTAAGGAGAGCTGATGGATTCATCAAGAAACTTAAGGATCAACTTGAACTTTCTATAAATCAGAGATAAGATATTATGGTTCAAATAAAAGAAAATTTAGAAAATGATAATTCAGACTAGATAAAGAAACTTGAACAAGATAATGATTCCTTGAAGCTTGAAAATGAAATAATGGCTAAAGAGATTCAATAAGAAAAAGATGCTAAGATCAAGATTAAAGAAGCTTTCAAAAATGAAAATGTCCTGATGGAACAAATGAAGAATGAGGCTAACCATTACAAGAACAAGTATATAAAATTGGAGAAACATAATCAGATCATAAAGGGTGAACTTGTTGAGACAAAGAAACACATTGAGAAACTTCACATGAGCAGTGAATTGATCGATAAAAAAAGAGAAAGATAGAAACCTAAAGGAGATATGATTGGTATTGGATTCAATGAAGATGAAAGTTCCAAGAATCAAGAAGAGAAACCGGATGCAAAGATTGATGTAGAAAAACCTACTCTTGAAGAAGCTAAATAATAGATCAGACCTTTTAGAGGTAGATGTTTTGGTTGTAACAATTTTGGACATATGAAAAGAGATTTTAGAGGTAATACCCCTTTCAAAACTTTTTCTAGTTATTTTTTTAACTATAATGCATATGGGTACAAGAAGACAGAATGCAGGAAACCTGATTAGACTAGATATAGAGAAGATAATAGAGGAGAACCTACAGTGAAACCTACATGTTATAAATGTAATAACATTGGACACATTGAAAATTATTGTAAGCTATAAGTAAATCATGATAGAAGACCTCCTATATGTTACAAATACAATAATCTAGGTCATATAACAAAGTTTTGCTGGTATAATGGAGTAAATAATAGAAGAGTACCACCTCCTATGAATATAATAAAGAATGACAATGATATTGGTAAAAGTCTTGCATAACTCAAGAGTGATTATGATAGTTGTTTCAAGAAACCAAAAGATAACAACAGTGGTAAGATATGAAAAATCAAAGAGACAAGTGAGATATTGGTTCAGGGAGAGAAAATAGATGCTACTAGATCTTTGTCTGATGATAACAAAGTAGAATCAACCTAATTGGTAAAGAATGACCTTAGGGGGAGCATTGGATGAGCACAACAGAATATATCTAGCCCCTGATTATGTTGATTAAGCTCTAGCAAGCTTAGGTATGATATTGGCTGACATCATGGAATGTATAACTAAGAGTGCAACATCGGACGATGCATATATTATGATCACGAGATTTATGACTAACTGGACAATATTGGATAATTTAAGTTCTTAACACTTAACGATGTATAAAGCACCTAATGATTATATATTTCCTTCCCATTTGAAGAGCAGTGACCTAAGGAGATCAAAGAGCAGAGAGATTCAGACTATCTAGCAATTGCATTGCGTGATCGATCAAAGCGAATACTCAGAATTCAGTATGTAAAAGGTATTTACGTCATTTACATCTATAAAAGCTATGGATGCACCTTTGATATATGTTTTGGATAGACCTAGATACAAGTTTAAGAAACATTATTTTAAGTTGTGTGATGACGACCCTAAAGGAGCATTTTCCCAGATCCCTCATGGTGTCTTGCATGTAGAAGATATTAGGGCATACATTAATTGCAAGTATGACATACTAGTTGTTGATGATATTTATACTGAGATGGAGTACATGATTGATAATGGAAAAATAAGAGATGAGTTAAAACATATAGATGAGTTAAACATTATGAAAATTGTGGACTTATACGAATTCAGTGAAGAGGAATGGTTTAAAATATTGCTGAGAAGAGTTCAAGATGAGTTTATCTAGATAGGTGGACAACCTATATAGATTTGTAGTCAACTGATACATGAGATCACTGGACTAGATAATACTAAAGTCATCCCTGTTGTGGAGAAATATATAAAGAAGCAATTTGAAACCCTAACACACTCAAAATTGGATAGGCGAGCTATGACAGTAAATGACATTTATCTACAGGATGTGAGATTGATTTCTATGATACTAGGATAAAAATTTCACTATAGTATTAGACCTAATTCAATATCTATAGGATTCATTATGATGGCTTACAAAATGGTGAAAGAAAATACTAAGTATAACCTATGAGAAGTATTGGCAGAATAATTTTTGGAGAATACCAAGTTGATAAAGAAAGAAAAGTCTAAAACCTTAAGATTTGGCTCACTATCAGTACACATGTACATTCACATTGAGCATAAATTTCCAGGTATGCACCCAAGTGCTTGGAGAAAAGGGATACCTACTGGTATTCATATTTATAAGAGCTACCAAAGACAGAATAGCACATGGGTTGATTGGTAGCTATTTGGCATGATTAAGATTCTTCAGAGATAGATGAAAGAGAGATACAAGATTCCTGAAGACTTAGTTTAAAAATATAAGGACACAATATATTTTATGGTTGATACAGACTGTGTATGTTTTGAATTAGTTGTTCCAAGGAAGAAATGGTGTTATCCTATGGGATATGAGGTTAGTTCAGAAGTCTTAACTATGCAGATCAAACATGTTCTGGCATTTGAAGTTGATATATCTGAGGAGAGATGGGGCACTTATGAAAAAAAATCAACTAAAGTAAGAGAGGAAAAAACCAGAGGCTTGAGGAAAAGGAAAGTAGACAAAATTATTCATGAATGTGGTATTAAGGAAAGATTGACTGAGGAAGAGTTGAAGGAAGTAAAGAAGAATTTAGCAGAATGTTCTTCTGGATTGGAAAGTACTATTATTGCAACCCTTCCACATCTTGAAGTTGTGATGGTAGATAATCCACCTTCTACTATTATTGATGTTACCACCTCCTCACCACCACTAAAGACATCACAAGAAGAGGCAGTCAAGATTGTACCTCAGAGAAGTAGTAGATCCAACAAACCAGATTCACCACCTAAAGTACAGAGGACTAAGAAAGAAGAGAAGAAAGCTGAAAGTGACAGACAAGTATGGAAACCAGACTTGAAGATGATTGAGAAGAGAGCTATTTATTAAGGGAAGCTAGTTTCAATAAATAAGTACTATGACAGGTATGAGGAAAATGATAAAATTATAATTGAAGATATTGTAGTAAATCACTTACTTTTTTTTCAAGAAAAATCTGTTAGAGATAGAGGGAAGTGTACCTGAAGAGTTGTATGGCAGACTAGAAATAAGGAAATAGCTATCACATATTGAAGATGAGACTATCATAAATAAAGAAATTGATAACATGTTACCTATCATTTCTATGCAAGAGAGAGATAGTATATTTGGTGAACTAAAATCCTTATTGAGGACCAAGGCAGGTTAGCAAAAATCATGGCAAGAAAACATGAAGAAGTTACTAAAGAGACTTAGAGAGAATTGTATCAGATACTAATGGCTAGTATTCCTGATAAGAAACCACCTCATCAATATACAATTCCTACACCTTTAGGAATGGGAGAGAGTTCCAAAATAGCTAAGGCAAGTGTTGAGAAGAGCGAAGATGATATGCAACCAGATTTATGTTTCTAATGTGCCTGTGACTCTTAACACTTCACATGATGACAAGGATCCATTTGAAGGAAAATTTGACATTACAGTGGCTGAGGATGAAGAAAAGAGAGAGGAAGAATAGAAGGGAATGGAGTAGAAAGAAGAAGAAGTAAAAGTTGAAGTTAAAACTGAAATTGATACATCTTCTATCTTATTGTTGACAAGTAAAGACAAACCTATTGATGTTGATGTTGATCGCATGGATTAGGATGAGTTGGTGAGTATAGCCTTCACCGTACTCACTAAAGAAAAGGAGAGATATGAATAGAAAAGTGACAAGAAAAATAAGGTAATGTTTAGAGCAATCAATACTGTGAACAAATTGCTTCCCGTACCTATTGTTTTCCAAAGCAGAGATGATGTAGAAAACTTGAAGTTAGCACTTGACAATTTTGATAGTC
This sequence comes from Thuja plicata, assembly GCA_018584345.1. Taxonomy (NCBI): domain Eukaryota; kingdom Viridiplantae; phylum Streptophyta; class Pinopsida; order Cupressales; family Cupressaceae; genus Thuja; species Thuja plicata. Next base: position 860,490 of record MU223311.1, read on the forward strand.
ACTATGAGACCCTAGTGAAGGTCATAGAAGAAAAGGTAGAGAAGAGATACTTGGAGAAGAAACTGATGGAAGTTTTCCAATATATTTCATGGGACTTGGGCATTCTGAAATATGTTACAATAAAAACTAAGAGTTGTGTTGCACATGGAAGGATACTATTGAGTTATTGCATGAACCCAATTAGACATGTTCAGAACATTGAAGACATAATTACAAAGGACAGTGCAACCTTGAACAGTATGATGGAACATTGTGAGACCTCCTCACAATCAGTTTTAGAAATGGATAGAGATGCAACAAGGATTCTGGATAAGCTGAATGTATTGGATATAGAGAAAGGGAGAGTTATGTCAAGATTTGGTTTGTTGAAGAGTTTAATCACTCCTAAACTATCAATTCTTGAAGTACATTTATCAGATATGGAGAAGACAATAGAATCACTAATAAAATCTATGCCTACAGAGTTGAAAGAAGCATAAACATCATCATATGCACTTAATGGAATAATTCATGTTAGTCAATTATTAGTTGATTCATGGAGCATTGAAGTGAAGATCATGGAAGATTCTTTTTAATATATTTTGAAACTGGTGAGTAAACACTAAGATCCTACAAATTTTGTAAATTTTGATGCACCTTTGTCATTGTTTTCAAAGGGGGATAAGAGAGAAGAAAAATGAATATGGGAGAAGAGAGAAGAAAAATAGAAGAGGAAGAGAGGAGAGACAGTTTTGTGTTGGAACACTTAGTCATTTTTGTTAAGTGTTGCCATCAATGCCAAAGGGAGAGATTGTTGGAAAGTGATCACTTTTGTAATGTTATGTATCACTTTTTGGTTGTCATTTCTGGCGACACATCTGGCATATTGATTGACTGAATTGAAGTTAAGTTTTGGTGATTCAATTCTGGAATCGACTAAGTACGGAAGTAGAAATACAAAGTTATTTTGGGTATCAAAGATCAAGATTGATGAGTTATGGAGAGCAATATTAGAGGAAGATACTATGGGGTATGTCTGACCTACATCTAAGATTGATTTGATTTTGGTGATATAGAGAGTTAGAGAGATTTGAAGATAGGCGACAATAGAAAAACAATGAAACAAAGCAGTTGAACTATAGTGGTGATTTGGGGAGTATGACATGGACTCCTGGAAAGATAAGTTGGATTATGATTATGGATAATCTATATTTAGGTTATGAAAGAGTGCCGACTATGTATTTACTCTTCGCACTATTAATTATGTTTTGTATTGAGATTCGACTGTGTAATATTGGTTAAGTGAGATTACTTGGTAATAAGATATATATATAT
>MU223311.1:862025-890126 GCA_018584345.1 Thuja plicata
TATATATATATATATGAAGAAATTTTGTAAAATGAAGATATGAAATAGGATATGGATGATTGATGAGAAAATATATGTGTATGTGCGAATGACAGAGCAAAGAATGACAAAGATCATTAGAGAACTATGAATAGAACCATCTAAGCATTGAAGATGCTTGTTTTTGTTGATTATTGAAGAACACTTTGTAACATAAGTTTTGTTGTAAGAGATGTAAGCTCAGTTAGCCCCTAACAGGGTGTTGTAAACCTTTAACAGGGTTGTATTTCTCTAACAAGGAATTTTACTATGTAATATTCATCTCCTAACAAGGCTACATCTCCTAACAGGGACATTATACTTTAGTGCATGCTTGTGGGTACCATCCCCACCGGGGTTTTCTCTTGGCCAGGGTTTCATTGACAAAAAATAATGGTGTTATGAGTTCTGTGTTATTTGTTTATGCTCGATTCATTTCAGAAAGTTTATGGTTTATGTGGAATTGGTTTAAAGTTTATTTTAAGTGCTGTAATACTGATTCACCCCCCTCTCAATATTACTTAATCATAAAATAAATAACTCTCATTTCTCTCTTACGATAATCCATAGAAAATTTTTCATGGTCTTATTCCCACATGTCGGGACTAGACCCTGTTATGCCCAGCATACCCGTCCCTTCATTTTGTGGGAAAAAAATGTTGGGTCCCCCTTTCTTTTTTTCCTTTCCTTGGTTTCTTTTTTTTTTCTTTGTTTCCCTCTGGGCTTTGCGTCCGCGGGGGTTGTTTTCTTTCACTTTTGTTCTCTTGCCTCCAGGTCTGGTCTCAGAGTATGTGTTTGTCTCTTTAAGTTAGCCAGACCTCGGACTCTGGGATTCTCTGCCATCATGTCTTCTTTTGTGAGAAGGTATGGCTGCATGGAATCCTTGGGCCCAGAGTCCGTAGGATTGCCTTTTCCAGATTTTATGGAAGGAAAGTAATATGTTTTACCCTAGCGGTATAAATAGAATTTACAAGTCACTTTTACATTTACCGCAATTCAAACATTCACAATGATTACCAGAGTGATTAAGGTGATCAAGAGTGATTAAGTGCGAGTTGCTTTTGGTAATTAACAGTGCTCAAAAAATAGTAAGTAGTGGTTCTTCGTGGTGGTGTGTTAGCAGATGTTTGAAGCTTCCTGGTTTGCAGGGTGCCTCCTGTGCTCTTCCTCCCATTTTCTCTATGTTTTTAGGTAGGTCCTTCGGCTCTTTTTTCTATTTTCATTCTTCTATTTTTTTCTTTGCTTGTTTGTTTGTGCCCGTTCAGGTTTTTCTTTGGCCATGTATTTTGCTTTTCTTTTGTCTCTGGTTTTTCTCTTCATTGCCTCTTGTTGGTGGGATGGCTCTACCAGAGGGTTGTCTACCCTTTGTGCAGTTGTAGTTTAGTGTAGCTTTTGTATATCTTGTATATTATGTAGTTTCCTATATATAGCTTGTCCTTCAGTCAGCCTGCGAGTCATGCTTCAGCCCTTGCTATGCTTCGACCCTCTGTAAATTTGTATTTCTGTGTATACCTTTCTGGTTCTGTGTTGATCTCACTGCACCCCTTCCATGGTTTTTTCCCCAATTTTTTGAGCTCATCTAAAAGAGGTATCTGCCAGGGCTTGAACTTGGCACCTCACTGGTTTGAGCCATGATGGTTTTCTCTCTCCACCGTCCATTCAATCTTAATGGTAGGTTAATTTTCCCATACGCAAGCATTCAAAACCAGCCCAAGTTGCATTCATTCCCTTGCATGTTTGGATAGTTGTTGGCATTAATTCTATTACTCCCATTACTGCATTTCCACATGATGCTCCCACATCAGCCTAATACAACTCATTTTTGGTCATGTTAGCAATGGTAAATTTTTCAGACTCCGGGTCCCAAGTCCTCCTTTGGTTTTTGTTTCATTTCATCACATGAGCTAGAATCCCGGAAGCTCAGGTGTGGATCAAATTCCTTAGTGGTGGTGAAAATCTATGGGATCTGGAATAATGTTATGTTTTATATACATACTAATGGTTGTCCTATTTTGCAGGTTACTAGAATTAAAATTATCAATCATGTCAGAGGCATCAATGTCTTCTCTACCCGGGAGTCCAAAACTCCCCAACACTACTACAACCAGGGCTGCTGTCAGGACAAAGGATGAGAAGGCCTTGGAGAAGCTCCCACTTTCAATGAAGTATCTAAAGGGGGACACTATTTTGGGATTGAAGGTCTATTCCAAGTTACAGTTAATCACCGACATAAGCATCAGAATGTGGGCCAAAATGCAGGCCTGATTTAAGATAATGTTCATTCAACACATGGCCAGAGATCCATTGGAATTTCATGTGGGCGGATCTAGGATCCTCAAGGATTCCTACTTCCCCTACTCTGTGCAGGCTCCAGAGCTCATTCTAACCCTGGCAGAACACTACAATATAGCCATCTGGGTCGTCGTGCTTGCTGCCCCAATTCTGATAGGCTACCCAACGCCTATGGTGTCTTTGGACACTGCAACTTTTACTGTGGGGATGGGAATCCCCCAATTTGATGATGTATCCATCCTCACTTGGTCTCTAGCCTTAGAGGAATTTTAGAAACTAGATCATATGGCCTGACAGTATCTCAATAACAACTGGCTTAAGGTGCCAAAGAAGGATTTCAAGAAGATGAAACTAGAGATCCCCTAGACAAAATTTAAAGAGAGCATATAGATGGGGATCATCACTCTATGCAGGGTCTTTGGAGAACCCCATGCATAGGAATTATAGGGATGGATGTACTATTTCTTGTTTGGAATCACCTACAACAGGCATAATTTTGACTGGGCCACCATCATCGCCAATCATGTGGACTCACAGCTCTTCAAGGTCAACTCATCCTTCAAATTTTACATGACTTCTTATGTCTTATGGGACTTGGTGCAACAATGCCCCATTACCCAGGGATTACTTATGAGTGGTGAGCTAGGAACTGGCAAAGGCTAGAATGCTCCATAGGATTATTTCCCACAGATCCAATGGGAGGCCAGTTTCCTCAGCTTTTGCCGAGTAAATGATGCCTTCATTTACTACAACCTTCTTACACCCACTCAGGATGCCGAATATTAGCTCTCTTAGGAGGTAATGAACTTGGTCAGAAACTATGGCCATTTTTACATTCAATTTTAGCAACACACATATATTCAGGTGACTGGCTTTTCTAGGAAACCTTACTTATTACCCAAACATTGTGGGGATAAGATAATTCTTTTGGAATACTACAAAAAGATTTTGGAGCTACATGCCCTCTTCATAGTGAAGAAGGTTACAAATGTCCCATTCCCAATCACTTGTGGGAACTATTCCTATAGCTTTGCAGTGGCCAAGGAGGCTGATGGTGAACTTAAAAGTTTAGGGCTGGCAGAATTTTATTCGGAGCAGAAAAAATTTGATCCTCTAGGCAAGGTAGCAACGGTACTTCCCTAGGAAGCTCCCCCACACGAGTTTCACTTAGAAGATTTTTGGGAATTTTTTAGGATGAGTTTAAGGTTCAGAGCAGGCATTTTGTCTGGATGACACAAGGCATGATGAAGCACCTTAAGCTTCAACATTTTCCAAAGGAATTTTCAGACACTGGGTCCACTGAGGACCCACAATACAAAGAGAAGGGAGCAGAAAAAATGGATTTCCCTTCGGTAAAATAGGATGCACCAAAAGGCCTAATGATAGAAGACCTCACCCATAATGTGATTGAATGCAGCCATGCATATTTTAAAAAGGTGTGTCCAAAACGTACATGAGAAGTTGGCCCATTTCTATGGGGATCAACTTTTGGGGCTGGAACCTCCTTGCAGGGTGAGGATAGAGGAAAGAGAAAAATGGGGACCCCATCCCAAGCCCCACATATAGTTCCCATAGTGGAACAATTACAACAAACTTTGGTGGCATCCTAGCAAATGAAAGATACATTAATCACCCGATTGTCTACCCCAGCTTTTATGATCGGACCTGCCTGCCCTTCAAAATCTCCTTCACTTGCAGAATTAACGGTCCAAGTAACAGGGACCAAAGTGGAGGAAGAGCAGGAAACTATGTTAGATGTAGGGCCCTAATTGGTAACCAGGAGGAAGAAGAAAATAATAGCTAATCCTTAGCCAAGGGTGGAACAATAACTTGGGATGCCTAACATTTCCGAAGTATAGATTGTCTCCTCAGACTCTCCAGAGCTAGACAACCAGCCTGAAGATCCCCTAGAGACCTCCCCTCTGCACGATGACTTTGATGACATATTCAAGATAGATGATCTTGTGAACCTACAAGGGGATTTTGGGAAGATGGTGGAAGAAATCAACGGCCAGGAGGAAGTAGTGATCCCTGCTGAAAAGGAGACCCCAGAGAAAGAAGCTTCCATAGAGCAGGAAGCCTAGGTAGAAAGGGAAAATGAACAAGAATAGATAAACATCTCCAAAGAGTAGGAGATACAAGTTACTAAGACCTTCACAACAGAGGAAAGGCAAGTGCAGATTGAGAAAGTGACATTTGCTGAGGGAACTAGACCTATGGGAGAAAACATAACCTCAGCCACCATGCTTTAGATGCCTCCTCCTACCCCAAAGAAGGTAACAATCAGCAAGGTGATCTCAGTGGCCCAAATGCTAAACCTTGGCTAGAAACCTCCACCACCCTTAGATAATATACCAACAGAGGAAAATATTCCAGCGGAAGAAGCCAAAGAAGAAGAACAACAACAGTAACAACAACAAGGTGAGGGACATAACCCTAGAAACACAAATGTTGAATCTGACACTACTAAGGATGTGGAAACTGAGGTAGAAGTTACTAATGCCATCAAGGTGGATAATCTAGGTGATACAGAGAATACAAGAAATGAGTTTGAAGAGACGCAGGACACCAGGGATGTACAACAGAACCCTAGAGGGGATTCACAGGATCAAACTATGGCCACAAGGCCACCCCCGCCACCATAATGGTTGGTGGAGTCTAAAAAGAGGAAGGCCCCAACATAAACAAAGGTCCATCTCTCTCTAGCTAAGATGATGGCACAGCCACATGGGGCCCCAAAACAAAAGAAGGCCTAGACCCTCCATTCCACTCAGACCGGTCTAGGCAGAGAAATAGTTGCAGTGATTGCAACACCTCCCCCTGAGATAGATACAGAAATAGATAGAGCTGAGGACTACACAATTACAGAGGTACCTCTAGGGAGGAGAGACAAATAGGGTGAGTTAGACCTGTTAAAATAATCTAGCTGGGTGATAGAGGCCAGTTATGACAAGCAATCCCAGAAACTTAAAGAAGAGAGGGAAAAGAATGCAAATCTACTTGGGCTCTTGACAGAACTGGTGCAACCTATCACCTCTATTCCTCCAAAAGTTTCCACATCTGGAGCACCTCTACTATAGGGTGACATAGATGCACTAAGAGGCATGAAGAAGAAGGTGCAGACAATTGATGACTAGGTAACTGAATAGGTAGGGAACATCCATCATTTGTTAGTGGCTATGGTCCTAGATCTGTATGTGGCCAATGACGTCTTGAACTAGGCCAAAAATACCATTTCTATCTGGGAGGAAAAAATAAATCAATATGAAGCTTGGATAGGTGAGTTAGGAGAACTCATGAGCCTTGGGGAGGAAATCATTACCGAGGCCAAAATTTTGGGAGAGGAGTCCTTCAACTTTGTCTGGACCTAGCACTCTAGACTTGATCTCACATTGGAGATAAGCATGCAACTAGTAGGGGCCCTGAGGGATAAATTTTTGGAGGTTGAGTATTCTTTAGATATGTACAAGGCATTCATTTCAAGGGTTTTGGGAGTTGATCCCTTTAGTACTGAAACATGTACTCCAGAGGAATACATCTTGGGGAAATTTGACGAGCTAATGGAGTCTTGATACAATTCCTCGGAGGGAATGGACAGAGAAAAGATGTCACGTATATCCCATATGGTGCTCCGGGGCCACAAAACTGCAAAGATGGCCACATAATTCAAGGTAGGTACTCTGAATCTGGGCGAATAGGTGGAGGCAGACAAATAACGCTAGGCCAGCCTCAATGAAATTGATGAGGATGAAGTTGCCCAACTCCTAGAAACATTTAAGAGTAGTAAGGAGAAATAAGGTTCTCCAGATCCCAGAGATGTTCACCAGTAGAGTGCATTCTTTCACATTCATTATTCTTTGAGCGTAAGGTCCCAGATACCGGAGTTCCAGATCCAACAGTTTTGTATTATTTTGATGACCCGCGTTCATGTTCTCTAGAGCTGACTGATTGTTATCAGGTAGTTAATAAACGGATCAAAAGGTGGTTGATCCCAATAAGGTATGTCAGCTAGAGGGATGGCTCTGATAGGTGGTCTTTCCAAGGTGCCACTCTAGCATTAAACACCTAATGCATCAAAGACATCGAGCCAATTTTTCATTGATGCAACATGTAGCCTCGAACCCTAGAAGATTGGATTTCTTCTCTTCTTTCTTTGGCACTCTTCTCGAGGCTGATTCTTCTATTGTCTTCTCTTCTCTTCTTTTATTGATCTATCAAACCTCTAAATTTTTTGAGGTTGCTCTAACATGGTGCAGGTAGTACTGGCCACCAAATATTGTATTTTAATGATTGAGTGTACAGTTAGATTAGGTTAATTTTAGGGCAACTTTTGTGTCTAAATAAGAAGTCTGACCTCATTCCAAGGGTCAGAAAAATTGATGATTTTGCAGTCCATACTATTAGAATTTCAGTATTTTCATTCCTTATAGTTGCAGAGCTCAATGCTCAGTAGCTCTTAGAAGTTCCTAGCAGATAGATGCTCTATTAGAGCTATTATTGTACACACCAGTGCTGCTAGAAAACCTGTTAATGAAGAAGGAAGAGTTTTGGCAATGATGTTTTTGGTGTTCCAATCTCTGAGTTAACATTATTTTGTGCCTTATGTTTTTGATGTCCTTTTCTCTAATTTTTTAAGTAGATTAACAACCTCTTTCCCCTTGCTATTGAATATGTATGAACTGCTGGTTCTGTATGTGTTCATTATTTAGTGTAGCATGTTAGAGCATGGTTGATGTTTGAAATGTTTAGCATAAATATAAGTATAATGAATACCCTCTAACCCTGGCATATCTTTTTAAGTTTGTTCAATAATCCAAATGCTTGCAAGAAACCCCAACTTACCAAAATCCCCGGAGAAGACTAGCCAAGAAAAACAAGCTATCCCCCAGAACAAAACAGTCACACTCCCAACTTAGCTCCCACACTATCAAGACTCGACTCTCAGGTGCTTGAAGGCCTGGAGAATTTATTCTATGGAATCCTATTATAGGCAAAGTTGGTCAGAGCCCCGATACCTGGTGACAACTTACCTCTGTTGGTGAGGCTGGTCACAAAGTCCTGTCAATAGAAATTGGCGCTAGAAGGAGGGCATGAGCTTGTCCTCTTCAGGAGATTTTGACTTTACACTGCCTGAGAGTTCCCCAAGTCATAGTTTGAGGAATCATACCTTTAGTGGGATTGGATAATTTTTTCTTGCATGATTCGGAAGAGTCCTTAAATCAGCCCCCAATCCCAGAAGGTTTTTTGAACTCGAGCCTCCTACTCAAAAGAAAAGGACCCCACAAACCAAGTAGCTAGCCAACCTTGTTTGGGGTTCTACTACATCTCCGAATACCCAAGGTTCCCAGACAATCCCAGGGACTAATGCTTAGTCTAGCCATAATCAAACACTCCTGATAGCTGCATACTTTGGTAACACTAGGTCCCCAATGAGGCAATTTCCTGGTGCTACAAATGACCTTCCTTCGCATCTGGAGAAGATCTATCCCTGATATGTGCACTTAGGATCACAAACTGCATAAGAGCATCTATAGGAATACAAAGACACCATGAACTGACATCGGATCTAACATCAAAATGTTGTGACCCAGATGTTTCCTCTATCCTTGAGACAGAATGAGTTAAATTGGTACCTTAACTTGCCTGCCAACTCCATCAATAGTTGGAAAGATATGGAGGACACCTTCCTAGTGGCCTTCTGCATACACATGGACCCGATGTGGTCCCACAACTATTTTATCTCTATGAGGAAGGAACCAAAAAAACCCCTCACAACATTCAATCATCGGTTCCAATGCTCCTTGAAGCGGTGCATGGGCCCCTTTATCCCTTCCATGGAAGTGACCATCCAAACTTACTTGAATGCCATGGACCCTTTTTTTGCCACTCTCCTTTGGAGAACAACTACCCCCACTGACTAGGATACTCTAGCAAAGGTTTACAACCTAGCCTTGGAGTTGTCCCGCGGTTTGAGAAAAGCTCCCGATGGGATTGGGTAGAATTTACCCTTCAACATGATACCTGAAAAAACTTCTTAAACTGGGTGATACAACCCCAATCAGGCAATGGGTGCCCCAGCAATGACCATGGGCCCACTGTTGATAGGCTAGTAGGCCCGGTAGATTTACCCATTGTAATCCTAGATAATATCGGGTCTAGAATTTATTCCCTGGAACCAGCCGCAACAAATATAACAACCATCGACACAACCATTCAAAGTGCATTTCTTCCAATCACGCATGGCTAGAGGACTGCCACCCTTGACTCCAAGAGCCACTACCGCTTCCCTAGGAACCAACTGCAAAAAATATCACACTATGATGCAAACACCTAGCTATCTACCAAGGTTGAATCTGTCTGGTGATTGGTATCCTCACTGATTATAGACATGAGATAGCTAAAGGTGGGGCCTTCTGCACCCCACAACCCCAATTGCCAGAGAGGGAATATTTTATCTGGACAATGAAAAACCAATTATGGAGGAAGAAACTACAATAATGGGACTCAACCTAATCAACATCAATGGAACAACACAAACACCGAAGGTCCTCCTCCAAACCAAAACACCACTTAGGGTGGTGCTGGACCCAGTCATTCTACACATCTTGTAGAATTCCACCTCCTGATTAACTGGTGTAGATTGCATGACACTGGCTCTCATTCCAAGGTGAAATGTGCCACTCTAGAGAAGGTCATCATGATCTCCCAGTTGGACAGACAACAACTTGTCAAACCTTCTCTCCTAGAAATGCCTATGCAAGAGGCCACTCATGGTGATTTCACTTGTAAGACCATCTTCTTTGGGACAAATGAAGAAGATGAAGAAGAGCTCAATCTGTAGGGGTTCTTTGATGAACCTATTCAGGCCTTTGGGGCCAATTCCTTCACCAGCGCTCAGACTCCCTACAACACTCAGAGTCAGGCTGGTAAAGGACCAATTTACATGCCAACACCTCCCGAAGATACCCCTCCCTAGGACAATAAAACTGATCGCTCCTTCCCACCAAAAGGACCTAGCTCTAATCAATCTATGGATCTGGCCAAGGGAATCCAATGATTCATGGGGGGGAGGTTTGAGATCGCCAAGGTGTTAGAACAAACCACCACCTCCATGACCTTGATAGAAGTTTTGCTAAACTATCTTGAGTAGAGGAAGTCTCTTCTAAAGCTCTTGGAAAACCCTGAAAGCTATCAGCCGCCCACCCAAGACTGTCACTTTTGATGATGCTAACACAACTATCTTCTAGGGAAACACTAAGGATCCTCCCTTCTTACTAGGGTTGAACATACAAGGGAAGAACCTACACAAATGTTTGGTAGATTCTAGTGCTTTGGGCAATGTCATGCTCTTATCTATATGCTAGAAGCTCAGACTCTTTCCCACTCCATCCAAAGGTGTAGTACTCCAACTAGACAAAAATGCTGTAAAAATGGTAGGTGAGCTAAAGACCATCTAGATTCAGCTCATCCAAGACCCCCAAATATTAAGCATTATATACATCCAAGTGGTGGACATACCCAAAACTTATGGTATGTTGTTAAGTCAGAATTGGTTTAAGGCCCTTAATGGGTATTTCTCTATAGAATTCTCCCACATGTGGCTCTCCTGGGAGGGGTAGTATAACCAGATCTGGGTAGAAAGTGAGCCTAGGATGAAGCAGACCCTCACTGAAGTTGGGAGGATAAATGAAGTCCTTTTCCTTGAGACTTCCCCTAGGGTGTACCAACCCCTAGAAATCCTAACATTTGATTTCACCCCTGGGGAGGATCCCATAGTTTCTGAGAGAATCTAGGACCTGAATGAAAAATTAAGGGGAGAGGTTAACTCTCAAGGTATCACAACAACCCCCGCTACACTCTTATCTGACACTTGGTGATGGGTGCATTACCAAAAACATTTTGAATTAGAGTGTGAGCCTTGCCTCACTACTGCTGCCTGTCACATTCACGCCCTTCAAGAGAAAGAACATAAAATAGATTCGCCTAGACCCAGTAATCCATCCAATAGCACCCCCATGGTGCCTCTTTCCCATGAACCTAATTAGGGGAATTCTCTAGAGGAAAACCTCACCTACGTGCCTTTAGAGCTGGGGGAAACTCCTCCCAATCCTGCCAAAAATAATCCAAATGCCACTTCTCCTTCCCAGCCCCAGACAACAAACAATGACCTATGGACCCTAAAATTTGATGGGTCCTGGTCTAAACAAGGCTGCAGGGCCAGGGTGGAATTGATCAACCCACAAGGGAAATCCTTCCTCACATCTTGTAGGCTATAGTTTAACTACATGAACAACATCATGGAGTATGAGCCCTTGGTCCTTGGACTCCTATTCACACTAAGAAAGGGAATCACCCACCTCCGGGTGATGGGTGATTCAAAGTTGATCATTAAGAAGGTACAAAGCCAATATACCTGTCACAAAAAAGGTTGGATGCATACCAAATTTGGTCATGGAGCCTCATTGAAGATTTTGATGCCTTCAACATTGAACTCATTCCCCCAAAAAAGAAACTATGTTTTGGATGCCCTCGCTGTATTTGCCAGCAACCTTGAGCCAATGGCTGGCTCCTGGCTCTGGAAATTTTCTGTTGAGATGGTCCCCACCCCATCCACACTGGACAATATCACCCACTTTCAGGGTTTTGAGGATGATCAACATATTCTTGACTTCATAGCCAATGTTGGCATCTTTGAGGATCAGATAGTGGAAGAAAGAGATCATGACGATACCGGGTACAGTGAAGAAGATGATGGGATCATAGAATTAACAACCAACACCATCCCTAAGGGGATGGTAGTGCTAGAACATATCTTTGATTTAGACCCTCAAGGCTAAGAGAAGATATCATCCTCCTTTGAGGGAGGATAATTCAAAAAAATCAACATCGGCCAGGCTGGTGAAGAAAAATTTATACACATTGGCACCTCCTGCTCCTGAGAGGAGAATGAGAAGATTCTCATAGTTCTCTGAGAATACATTGATGTGATTGTGTAGGGGTATGAGGATCTAAAGACTTAGAAAACATCCATCATGATCCATACCATCCCATTGAAACCAGATGCTAAGCCCTTCTGGCAAAAGCAAAGGCTGGTAAACCCACTGATCGAGCCTCTAATTCATCAAGAGGTTCAGAAAATACTTTCAACCTAGATTATCTTTCCTATCTGGCACACAACTTGGGTTTCAAATCTTGTCCTTATAAGAAATAAGAGTAGAAAGATCCATCTTTGTATGGATTTTCACAATTAAAAAGGGCATCTAAGAAGGATAATCACCCTCTCCCCTCGTTGGATGAGGTATTGAAAATCGTGAACAGTTCCCAAATGATGTCCTTCCTCGATGGGTACTCTGGGTATAACCAGGTCATGGTTAAGTATGAAGATAGAGACAAAATGATGTTCACCACCAAGTGGGGAACATTTGCATACCAGAGGATGCCCTTTGGCCCTATCAACATAGGAGCAACATTTCAAAAGGCTATGGACATTGCATTCGAGGGCCTAGTAAACAAATGCATAATCATCTGCATGGATGATTTGATAGTATTTTCCTAGGACATGCGTGATCACTCTACCCACCTTGCTCAAATTTGCAAGAGATGTCACCAGTATGTAATCTCCCTCAACCCTAATAAATGTATATTTGGGGTCACTAAAGGGAAGCTACTTGGGCATATCATCTCTGAGAAGGGTATATCCTTTGACCCTGAGAGAGTTGAAGCATTGCTAAATCTACAAATGCCTAGCAACAAGAAAGAAATGAGATCTTTCTTCAAAAAGATAAAATTTGTTCAGTGGTTCATTACTAGATTCACCAAGATAGTACAAAAACTCAATGACATGATGAAGAAAGACACGAAGATTGAGTGGATTTTGAAAGCAAAGTAGGCATTCGCCTAGATTAAGAAAATGATTGTGGAGGCCCAAGTCCTAGCTAGTCCAGACTATTCCCTCCTATTTCACATATACTCCTTTTCTTTGCCACATTCTGTCATGGAAATCTTGACCCAGAAGGTTGAAGGGGAAGAATGGCCAATAGATTTCATGAGCTCCCCCTTTAAGAATGCCAAAATCTGGTATTCATCTTTGGAAAAGTAGGTCTTTTGCTCTCATCTACGCCGTGAAGAAATTGTGGCATTATATTCTTTGGAACAAAGTGTATGCTATCTTCCCAGACCAAGCTATTAAGTCTCTGCTCTTGCAGAGTGAATTGGGTGAACGACGGGGGAAATGGATGGCCATCCTCCAAGAGTATGATTTAGAAATGCAACCCATGAAGATAGTTTGAGGCCAAGGACTATGTAGAGCGATGACAGAAGGAACTACAGACATTGAATGCCAAACTTACACAGTGGAGTCCATCACTCAAGATCCATGGTATACTTATTTTTGAATAAAAAATGCTCGCAGGGGCTTCCCCAAACAAACATCACGCCCTGTGGCTAAAAAGCACACACTTCATGATAAAAATAGAACACTTTTTTGCAGGAACTATGCGGGTGTATACCTCTAGTGCATTGATAGGGACCAAGCTACAAAAATAAATGAAGAATTTCATGGGCAGTTTGGAAGTGGGCATGGCTCAGTTGACACCACTGCCCACCAGATTCTTTGGGCTAGATACTATTGGCCCTATATTTTTAAGGATGTCTATACTCATGTCAGGAGATGCCACACTTGCCAAACAACAACACATTGTGAGCAAAAGCCAGCAATGCCTTTGCAGCCGGTCTTTGAAGCTAGACCCTTCACCTAATGGGCATTTGAATTTATTAGGAAAATCAACCCCAACTTGTCTGCTAACCACTGATACATTTTGAATGCTACTAATTACTATAGCCGATGGTCTAAAGAAATTCCTTGTAAAAATAACATTGTAGATGTAGTTATTAAATTTAGGGAAGAAAATATTGTCACCCATTTCATAATGCCATTTTCTATAGTGTGTGACAATGGTCCGATGTTTTCTTTGTTGCAATTAATCGAATGGACCTATGAGAGGAAGATCACTTTGAAATTTTCCAGCAACTATTACCCCCAGGGAAATGGTGTTGTTGAATCAACCGATAAAAATCTATTAGAAGTGATCAAACATCTGTTAGAACAAAACCCCTGAGACTATCATCAAAAGATTAGGTTTTCCCTCTAGGTAGATCACATCAGAATAAAGGCAGCCCAAGGGACTTCCCTATTTCACCTGGTTTATGGCCAAAATCTAGTATTCCCTATCAACTTACAAATCCTGGTCTTACAGTTTATGCAAGAATTCAGCAACTAGGACAAAATTGTGGAAGTTCAACTTCTGAACTTATTAAGATTGGAGGAAAAAAGAGACACAACCCTTGAACACTTCATGCATCATCAAGTAGTAGTAAAATGATGGTTTGACCGAAGATCCCAATATAAGGCATTTCAGATTTCAGACTTGGTCCTCTTGTGGGATAAGGCCCGGGAAAAGAAGGGAAAACATAGTAAGTTTCAAAGGCTCTGGCTTAGATCATATCTAATATCTGAGATTTGTGGGGAAAATATTTATTGCCTCAATACTATGACTGGAGAAGCTATCCTATTTCCTGTTAATGGAAAGTTCCTCAAACACTATTTTGAATGAGGTAGGAGTAATTTTTGATTGAAATTGTACTATATGTAAATTCCTTTCTTGTAAATATCTTTCCCGGTACTCTATTTGGAGTTCCTTGTCCTTGTAAATAGTTTTGCTGGATGTCCTCCGAGACTGCCTTCTCTTTTTTCATGTTTGCCTTTGTTTTTGGCTTTATTTTGTTTTGAATTTATTTTCTAGGTTCCCAACATGTTGTCTTCCTCTTGTAGGTAGGTATGCTTTGCATAACATCTAGCTCTTGGAATAATACCTTATGCATTTTGGGAAGTTTGGAATCTATTGTTAGCATGATGGAATTCGTCTACACTCTGGAATTGTTTTGTAAGTATGGTAAAAGGTTATGGGTGATCTTTCATCTATTTTATAACTTGAAAGTCCAGATGTCGGTTAACAGAAAATCTAAGGAGCAAGTAATCACATGGTCCTTGCGGACAGATCAGTTGCATTGGTTATCAACCAAGTCTAAAAATCATAAAAATATCCTGATTTTGGAATGTTCTCTCCTATTTGGAAATTTAAAGTGGATGGAAAGGTGAAAGAAGTACCATCATTAAAATTAGCTAAGATTAAGGTTCATGGTGAAATAAGTACCACCTTCCCATCTCAAAAAGAAAAAGAAAAGAAAGCAACTGAAGAATAGAGAATTCTGGTATCCAGGGGAAACGTACAAGATAGGATGACTTTGGTCTAATTTATTTAGTACCTCCTCTCTGTTGCTCCCATAAATCATCACCTTGACCTTCTTTCAAAGCACACACTTCACAACTGACAAAAGACTGAATCAATGATGAACCCAATTATATCAAACGCATCACACTTTGAAAGAAGAATGCTCCCGGTAAAGATTAATTCCAATTTTTCTAACCAGAGATTCTGAAGTTCTTGAATGTGCTAAGGCATTCATCATAGTGGGTCACCATTTTTTATGCCCTGCATACCCATCCCTACATTTTTTGGGCAAAATATTGGGTCCCCTTTCGCTTTTGCCTTTCCTTGGTTTCTTTGTTTCCCTTCGGGCTTTGCCTCCGTGGGGGTTTTTTTCTTTTTCTTTTGTTCTCTCACCTGCAAGCCTGATCCCAGAGTGTGTGTTTTTCTGTTTGAGTCAGCCAAACCTTAGAATTTAGGATTCTTTTCCATCATGTCTTCTTTTGCAAGAAGGTATGGCTGCATGGAATCCCTAGGCCCGAAGTTCAAAGGATTGCCTTTTCCAGATTTTATGGAAGGAAAGCGAGATATTTTACCCTAGGGGTATAAATAGAGTTACCAGTCACTTTTACATTTACCATGATCAAAAAATTTAGAGAGATTACCAGAGTGATTAAGGTGATCAAGAGAGATTAAGTGTGAGTTTCTTTTGGTAATTAACAGTGCTCAAAAAATAGTAAGCAGCGGTTCTTCGCAGTGGTGTATTAGCAGCCATTTGAAGCTTCTTGGTTTGTAGGGTGCCTCCCATGCTCTTCCTCCCATTTTATTTGTGTTGTTAGGTAGGTCCTTTGGCTCTCTTTTCTATTTTCATTCTTTTGGTTTTTGCTTTGCTTATTTGTTTGTGCCTGTTTAGGTTTTGCTTCAGCCGTGTCTTCTGCTTTGATTTTTTGTCTCTAGTTTTTCTCTTCATCGCCTCCCGTTGGTGGGATGGCTCTACTAGAGGGTTTTCTACCCTCTATGTAGTTGTATTTTAGTGGAGCTTTTGTATATCTTGTATAATGTAGTTTCCTTTATATGGCTTGTCCTTTGGTTGGCCTGCGAGTCATGCTTCAACCCTCGCCATGCTTCAACCCTCTGTAAATTTGTATTTCTATGTATACCTTTCTGGTTCTCCGTTGAGCTCACTATGCCCCTTCCATGGTTTTTTCCCCAATTTTTTGAGCTCATACGAGAGAGGTATCCACCATGGTTCAAACTTGGCACCTCACTGGTTTGAGCCATGATAGTTTTCTCTCTCCTCTATCCATTCAGTTTTAATGGAGGGTTAAGTTTCCCACATGTGAGCATTCAAAACCAGCCCAAGAGGCATTCGTTCTCTTGCATGTTTGGATAGTTGTCGACATTAATCCCATTACTCCCATTACTGCATGGCCATGTGATGATCCCACATCAGCCTAATATGGATCATTTTTGGTCATGTCAGTAAGGGTTAGTTTTCCAAACTCTGGGTCCCAAGTCCTCCTTTGGTTTTTGTTTCATTTCATCACAAGAGCTAGAATCCTTGAAGCCTGGGCATGGATCAAATTCCTTAGTCATTTCATTATGTATTATATTTTTTGGGGTTTGACATGAACTAACATCCTTTCAGAAATAAATACAAAGTGGTGGTGAAAATCTTCAAGATTCAAAATAATGTTATGTTTTATATACATACTGACGGTTGTCCTATTTTGTAGGTTGCCAGTATTAAACTTATCAATCATGTCAGAGGCATCAACATCTTCTCCACCCAAGAGTCTAGAACTCCCCACTACTGCTACAACTAGGGAATCTATTAGGACAAAGGCCGAGAAGGCCTTGGAGAAGCTCCCACTTTCAATGAAGTATCTGAAGGGGGACACTATTCAGTGATCAAAGGTTGATTCCAAGTTATAATTAATCACTAACACAAGCGTCAGAATGTGGGACAAAATACAGGCCTTAGTTAAGATGATGTTCATTCAACACATGGAAATATATCCATTGCCACTTCATGCGGCCAGCTCTGGGATTCTCAAGGCTACCTACTTCCCCTGCTCTGTGCAGGCTCTGGAGCTCATTCTCACTTGGGAAAAACACTACAATACAACCATTTGGGACCTTGTTCTTGTTGCCCCAGTTTTGATAGGCTACCCAATGCCTATGGTGTCTTTGGATGCTAAAAAATTTTCTACTGGGATGGGAATTCCCCAATTTGATGATGCAGTTGTCCTCACTCGGTCTCTAGCCTTGGAGCAATTTTAGAAGCTAGATCATATGGCACGACAGTATCTCAATAACAACTGGCTTAAGGTGCCAAGGAAGGATTTCAAGAAGATGAAATTGGAGATCCCCCAGATAGAATTTAAAGAGAGCATATAGATGGGGATCATCGCTCTATGCAGGGTCTTTGGAGAACCCCATGCCAGGGAATTATTGGCATGGATGTGCTATTTCTTGTTTGGCATCACCTCCAGTGGGAAAAATTTTGATTGGGCCACCATATCGCCAATCATGTGGACTCACATATTTTCAAGGTCACCCTATCCCCCAAATTTAAATGACTTCTTATGTCTTGTGGGCACTAGTGCAACAATGACCCATCACCCGATCATTACTTACGAGTGGTGAGCTAGGAACTTGCAAAGGCCAGAATGCTCCATGAGATTATTTCCCACAGATCCAAAGGGAGGCCAGTTTCCTCAGCTTCTACCAAGTAAATGATGCCTTCATTTACTACAACCTTCTTACACCCACTTAGGATGCTGGATATCATCTCTCGAAGGAGGCAATGAACTTGGTCAGCACCTATGGCCATTATTACATTC
Organism: Thuja plicata; assembly: GCA_018584345.1. Lineage (NCBI taxonomy): Eukaryota > Viridiplantae > Streptophyta > Pinopsida > Cupressales > Cupressaceae > Thuja > Thuja plicata. The sequence goes on from MU223311.1 coordinate 879,448, forward strand.
AATTTTAGCAATACTCATACATTCGGGTGACCAACTTCTCTGGGAAACCTTACTTATTACCCAAACATTATTGGGATAAGATAATTCTTTTGGAATACCGTAGACATAGATGCATGCCCTCTTTAGAGTGAAGAAGGTTACAAATATCCCATTCCCAATCACTTGTGGGAACTATTCTTGTAGCCTTGAATTGGCCAAGGAGGCCGACGGTGAACTTAAAAGTTTAGGGCTGGCAGAATTTTATTTGGAGAAAAAAAATTTTCATCCCCTAGGCAAGGTAGCAATGACACTTCCCTAGGAAGATCTCCCACATGAGTTTCACATAGAATATTTTTGGGAATATTTTCAGGATGATTGAGGTCCGAAGCAGGCATTTTGTCTAGATGACACAAGGCATGATGAAGTGCCTTAAGCTTCGACATTTTCCAAAGGACTTTTCAGACACTGGGTCCACTGAGGACCCACAATACAAAGAGAAGGGAGTAGACAAAATGGCTCTCCCTCTGGAAAATTGGGATGCACCAGAAGGCCCAAAAATAGAGGAACTCACCCACAATGTGATTGAACGCAACCATGTGTATTTTCAAAAGGTGTGTCCAAAAAGCACACAAAAAGTTGACCCATTTCATAGGGATCAAATTTTTGGGCTAGAACCTCCTCATAGGGTGAGGATAGAGGAAACAGAAAAATGGGGACCCCATCCCAAGCCCCACCTATAGTTCCCATAGTGGAACAATTGCAACAAACTCTGGCGACATCTCAGTGAATGAAAGATATGTTAATCACCAGACCTGCCTGCCCTTCCAATTCTCCTTAACTTGCAGAATTAATGGTTTGAGTAACATGGACCAGAGTAGAGGAAGAGCAGGAAGCTATGTTGGATGTAGGGCCCCCATTGGTAACCAGGAGGAAGAAGAAAAGAACAACTGATCCTCAGCCAAGGGCATAACTAGAACTTGGGATGCCTAACATCCCCAACCTATAGATTGTCTCCTCAGAATCTTAAGAGCTAGATAATCAGCCCAAAGATCCCTCAGAGACCTCCCCTCCACATGATGACTTTGATGACATATTTGGGATAGATGAACTTGTGAACCTACAAGGGGATATCGGGCAGGCGGTGGAAGAAATCACCGCCTAGGAGGAAGTAGTGATCCCTGCTAAAAAGGAGACCCCAAAGAAAGAAGTTGCCACAGAGCATGAAACCCAGGTAGAAAGGGAAAAGGAACAAGAATAGATAAGAATCTCCAAAGAGCAGGAGATATAGGTTACTAAGACCAGCACAATGGAGGAAAGGCAAGTGTAGATTGAGCAACCGACATCTACTGAGGGAACCAGACCTACAAGAGCAACTATAACCTCAGCCGCCAAACTCCAGACACCTCCTCCTACCCTGAAGAAGGTAAAATTCAACAAGGTTATCTCAGTGGCCCAAATGCTAAACCTTGGCCAGACACCTCTGCCACCCCTAGATAATATACCAACAGAGGAAAATATTCTGATAGAAGAAGCCGAAGAAGAAAAACAACAACAAAAAGGTAAGGGCAAGAACCCTAGAAACACAGATGTTGAATCTGACACTACTAAGGACGTGGACACTAAGGAAAAAGTTAATAATGCCACCAAGGTGGATAATGTAGGTGATCTGGAGAATACAGGAAGTGAGTTTGAAGAGACTCAGAACACCAAGCATGTACAATAGAACCCTAGAAGGGATTCACAGGATCAAACTTTGGCCGCAAGGCCACCCCCGCCACCACAATGGTTGGTGGAGTCTAAAAGAAGAAGGCCCCAAAAGAAGTAGATGTCCATCTCTCTCTGGCTGAGATGATGGCACACGTGCAGGGGGCCTGGAAATAAAAGAAGGCCTGGACCCTCCATTCCACTTGGACCGGTCTGGGTAGAGAAACAGTTGCGGTGTTCGCAACGCCTCCCCCAAAGATAGATGCAGAAAAAAATAGAGCTAAGGAATACATAATCATGGAGGTACATCTAGGGAGGAGAGACAAATAGGGAAAGTTGGACCTGTTAAAAGAAGCCAGCCGGGAAATAGAGGCCTGTCATGATAAGCAAACCCAGAAACTCAAAGAAGAGAGGGAAAAGAACACAAATCTCCTCGAGCTCTTAACAGAAATGGCGCAACCCATCATTTATATTCCTTCAAAATCTTCCACATCTGGAGCACCGCTCCCATAAGGTGACACAGATGTGCTAAGAGGCATGAAGAAGAAGGTGCAAGTAGTTGATGACTAGGTAACTAAACAGGTAGAGAACGTCCAACATTTCTTAGTGGCTATGCTTCTATACCTGTATGAGGCTGATGACATCATGAACCAGGCCAAAAATACCATTTCTATATGGGAGGAAGAAATCAATCAATATGAGGCTTAGATAGGTGTTTTAGGAGAACTCATGAGCCTCAGGGAGGAAATCGTTATCGAGGCTAAAATTTTGGGAGAGGAGTCCTTGGACTTTGTCTGGACCTAGAACACCAGACTTTTTCTCACATTGGAGATAAGAAAGCTACTTGTAGGGGCCCTAAGTGATAAAGTTCTAGAGGTAGAGTATTCTTTAAATATGTACAAGGCATTAATTTCAATGGTTTTGAGAGTTGATCCCTTTAGTACTGAAACATGTACTCCAAAGGAATACATTGTGGGGAAATTTGACAAGCTAATGGAGTCTTGATACCATTCCCTAGAGGGAATGGATGAAGAAAAGATGTCATGTATATCTTGTATGGTGCTTCAGGGCCATGACACCACAAAGATGGCTATAATATTCAAGGTAAGTACTTTGGATCTGGGTGAATAGGTGGAGGCGGCCAAATACTGCTAGGCTAGCCTCAATGACATTGATGAGGATGGAGCTGCCCAACTCCTGGAAACATTTAAGAGTAGTGAGGAGAAATAAGGTTCTCTGGATCCCAGAGATGTTCACCATTAGAGTGCATTCTTTCACATTTATTATTCTTTGAGTGTAAGGTCCCTAATCCTAGAGTTCTAGATCCAACAGTTTTGTATTCTTTTGATGACCCGTGTCCAGGTTCCTCGGAGCTGATTGGTCATTATCAGGCTGTTAATAAATGGGTTAGAAGGTGGTTGATACTAATAAGGTATGTCAGTTAGAGGGATGGCTCTGAAAGGTGGTCTTCCCAAGGTGCCACTCTAGCATTGAACACCTGGTGCATCGAATACAGTGAGCTGCTTGTGCTTTGATGAGGCATGTAGCCTCGAACCCCAAAAGATTGGATTTCTTCTCTTCTTTCTTTGGCACTCTTCTCAAGGATGATTCTTCTATTCTCTTCTCTTGTCTTCTTCTACTGATCTGTCAAATCTCTTTCTTTTTGAAGGTTGTTATAACATGGTGCAGGTAGTACCGACTACCATATATTGTATTTTAATGATTGAGTGTACAGTTAGATTAGGTTAAGTTTAGGGAAACTTTTGTGTATAAATAAGAAGTCTGACTTCATTTCAAGGGTCGGTGAAATCAATGCTTTTATAGTCCATACTATTATCATTTTAGTATTTTCATTCCTTATAGTTGTAGATATTAATGCTCACTAGTTCTTAGAAGTTCCCAGTAGATAGATGATCTCTTGGAGCTATTATTGTACACACCAGTGCTGCTGGAAAACCTATTAATAAAGAAGGAAGAGTTCTGGCAATGATGTTGTTGGTGTTTCGATCTCTGAGTTAATGTTCTTTTGTGTTGTATGTTTTTGATGTCCTTTACTCTAATGTTTTAAGTAGATTAATGACCTCTTTTCCCCTTGCTATTGAATATGTATGAATTGCTGGTTCTGTATATGTTCAATATTTAGTGTAGCATGTTAGAGCATGGTTGATGTTTGAAATGTTTAGCGTAACTATAAGTAGAATGAATACCCTCTAACCCTGGCATATCTTTTGAAGTTTGTTCGATAATCCAAATTATTGCAAGAAACCCCAACTTACCAAAATCACTAGAGAAGACAAGCCAAGAAAAACTAGCTATCCCCCTGAACAAAATAGTCACACTCCCAACTTAGCTCCTGCACTGTCGAGACTCGACTCTCAGGTGCTTGAAGGCCTAAAGAATTTATTCTCCAGAATCCCTTTATAGGTGAATTTGGTCAGTGCCCTGGTACTCGGTGACAACTTACCTCTATTGGCATGGTTAGTCATAAAGTCCTATCAATAGACCCTAACTTAGTGGTTCACCATCTAACAGTGGATCCAAATATCAAATTTGTTAAACAAAAACTCTAAAAAATGTACCCTGAGGTAGCACTATTAGTCAAAGCAAAGTTAGAGAAGCTACTCCAAGATAAAATCATTAATGCCATTTACTACTCTGAATGGATCTCCAACATGGTTCCCATATCCAAACCTGATAAATCAATCAAAATATATACAGACTTTTGAGATCTCAATAAAGCCTATTCCAAAGATGATTTCCCATTGCCAAACATTGACATGATAGTCGACCTCACATTGGGACATGTGATGTTTTCACTCATGGACAAATGCTCTAGGTATAATCAGATCCACATTGTAGAAGAAGATCAACACAAAACAACATTTACAACCCCCTGGGGCACTTTCTACTACAACATGATGCCATTTGGTTTGAAGAACATGGGGGCAACATATCAAAGAGCCATGAAAATTATCTTCCATGATATGATCCACAAGATCCTTGAAGATTATGTGGATGGTATCCTGGCCAAATCAATTAAAATAGAAGATCACCTGAATGTAGTGGAGTGCGTATTTTATTGGCTTGGTCACTATTTCCTAATGCTCAACCCCAAGAAATTTGTTTTTGAGGTCACATTTAGAAATCTTCTAGGATTCATTGTATCACGAAGAGGCATAGAAATAGATCCCAAGAAGGTCAAGGCCATTATGGAGATTCCTCCACCTAGGACACTCATACAACTGCGTAGCTTATAGGGAAAACTCCAATCAATGCAACACTTCATCTCACAGCTCACCAATAAATATCATCCATTCACACATCTCCTATGGAAAGATAGCAGCTTCAAATGGTATCCTCTCTATGAGAGAAGTTTCAAAAAGATCAAGGGATACCTAGAAAATCTACCCATCTTAGTGCCACCTACGCTAGGTAGGCCTCTCATTATATACATCTCTAAAAAAACCATGACACTGGGGCACTCCTGGAATAGTTAGATGAAAATGGCAAAGAGAGATCCATATATTATATCAGACACACATTGGTAGGCTATGAGCTTAATTATACACCCATGGAGAAGGCATGCTTAGTCATGGTTTTTTCCACTCACAAGCTTCACCATTACATGCTTAGTCACACCGTCAAGCTCATATAAAAGGTAGATTCACTCAAGTACCTTCTCTCAAGGACAAATCTCATAGGCCAAATGGCTAAATGGGTTAGCTCCTGAGTGAATTCAATATCCAATATTTTGACAGGAAAGCAATCAAAGGGTAGGTTATTGCAGATTAACTGATAGAGGCACAATTAGTCAATGCTTATCCTCTAGTCATGGAATTCCTCGATGAACACATGTGCATGATATAAGAACAACCAACATCAAATCTCTACTTCAATGGATCTTACACAACCCATGGTTCAGGTATAGGCATATTGTTTGTTACCCCACAAGGTGATTATATCCCCAAATCATTCAAACTGGGATTTCCTTGTATGATCAATATAGTAGAGTATGAGGCACTATTCACTGGGCTTAGCATGGCTATCCAATGGGACATAATAGACATACATTTCTTTGATGATTCCCAACTTATCATCAAGCAAGTCTTAGATTAATTCCAAACAAAAGATGATAAACTACTGTACAAAGAAATGGTGGATAAAATGAAGGAGCACTTCCTCAGCCTTCAGATCACACAAGTACCACACTTACAAAACAAGGTTTCCAATGCAATGGCTACTATTGGGTCCCTCTTGGAAATTCCACATGATGCTATGTAGTATGAATTCTTAGTCGAGCAAATTCATGTGCCTGCATATGAGAATGATGATGTTAATCTGGTATGTGTCTTGGTTAGTGCCATCCCCATGGTACCACAACATCCACACTTATCTGAAAATAGTATCATATCCCTCCACCTCACAAATAAAAAATTCCAAAACCTAATTCATAGAGATTCCCACTACACCATTGTGGCTAACACTCTATATCGTCGAGGATATCAAAATGTTCTCTCTAGGTGTCTAGATGAAACTAAAGCTGCATAGGCACTGCGAGAAGTGCATGATGGAAACTGCAGTGCCCACATGAGTGGCATGGTCTTGGCCAAAAAAATTCTTAGGAACATATACAACTAGCCTACCATGGAGAATGATGCTTGCAAATTTGTGAAGAAGTTCCTACCTTGTCAGTAGCATGCTAATCTGATACATGCCCCAGTGCAAGATCTACATCCCATCGCACCATCTTGGCCATTTTCTTGTTGAGGTTTTGACCTCATTGGTAAGATCACACCATATTTCTAAGGGTCATAAATACATCATCATGGCCACTAAGTACTTCACAAAGTGGGTCGAAGCAATCCCACTCACCCTCACGACAGACACCCAAATTTCCAAATTTATCCTCTACCATATCGTCTACCACTTTGGCATCCCATCCACCATCTTCATAGATCATGGAACACCATTTGAGAACCACCATGTAGATGATTTGTGCAAGCGCCTCTATATTCACCATCACTATTCTAGTCCACATTTCTCCCAAGGTAACGACCAAGTTGAGGTAACCAACAAAACCATACTCAAAATCCTCAAAAAGATTGTCAATTATACTGGTCATGACTGACACCTCTAAATCAACCCTTTCCTCTAGGCCTATCACACCTCATATCACACTCCCATAGGAACCACTCTATATTCCCTTGTCTATGGTGCTGAAGCTATCTTACCAATTGAGGTTGAACTGCCATCCCTATGGGTATCACTCAAAGGCCTGATCACTGATGAAGATTATTGTGTAGCAAGGCTCACACAATTAGACCTATTGGATGAGAAATATCAATAAGCATACAATCACCTGGTCATTTATTAGAACAGGCTCAAGCAGATCTACAACAAGAAAATCCACCCACACTAGTTCTAGGTACGCAATCTAGTCCTAAAATAAAATTAGAAGGTGGGTGTAGATTGAGAAAAGAAGGGAAAGTTTGAAGTCACTTGGCAAGGCCCTTATATTATCACTGCATGCTTCACTTCTGGGGCATATCAGTTATCTACTTCTAAAGGAGAGCTCCTAAATTATCCCATCAACATCATTCACCTCAGGCACTTCTATGCCTGACAATTGGTTAGTTATTCCAGCCATCTAAAAAAATCCCTAAAGAGTCCCGAAAAAAGCATTGTCTTGGTGAAAATATGGTAAACAGACACCTCGATGATAACAAAAAAAAAAAACGAAAAGAAAATTAAAGAGAAATAAATCATCCTATGGTGAAAACTTGGCAATCAGACACGTTGGACAGGTATGTGTGGTGAAAACCTGGCAATCAGGCTTCACACATAGTGGGCCGCATCATTATCTATCAAAATCTCATTCTCCTCCATCCCATCCATCGTACTCACTTCAATCTAATCTTTTCCCATATTCCCTGGGTGCTCCATCATCGCACATACCAGTTGATATGTTAGTCCTCCTATCCCACATCTTGAGCTTTTGTGCATATTTTACTGTATATAATCGTTAGTCTTTGCTGTACATATGTTGTTCCTATTGCAACCACCTAAATTTGGTCTATTCCAACTATGGACCCTATTTTCCCTAAGTGTGATCATACCCTTGATTATGTCCAAACTACCCTGTTATTGCTTGGCATAATTCTTCAAATGAATTTAAAATCCTAGGTGATTTTATCACTAAATTATATTAATTATTATACCCATACAATTCAAATCAATTTTGACCAATCAAATCAAACCAAAATAAAATATGGCTATGGTATTTAATTATAAAAGAATTAAATAAATCCCCAAATCAAATACCCACTTGAAAATAACCCATTCCCCTAGCCTATTTAATTTAATTAAAATGGCTACAGTCCCCTAATTATTAAAAAGCAATTTCATTGTTTAAATAATTAATTCCTATATTTCTAAATGAATTAAATAAGTTTATTTCATTTATTAATATTCCCCTAAACCCCAACATAACCTATCTCAAACCCCCCATCTTGACTTCTATTTATCTGCTTTTCAAAAACTTAAGACCATTTCTCCACTTGCTAAAACAACTAGATATTATGCTTTTTTCTTCTTAAGGAAAATCACAAAGTCAGACATTGTCTTATCATTTGTGATGAAATTGGGGGTAACTGAACAAGCAAACACACTGTTTAATTCATTTTGGGGATAGAAATTGAACAAACACAAATCACTAAATCATGTGGGATCAATGAAAAAAATCGTATAATTCTTTTCGGATTTAGTAATTGAACAAAACAAAGCACTAAATATGTGGGCTCCATGAACAACACATCGTTTAATTGCTTTTGGATCATAAATTGTACAACACAAACTCACTAAATTTTTGTGGTTAATTGAACAAGGCAAATTTCCCTTTCAAAGCATCATGTTTTCTTTAAAATAGGAATAATTAAATCAAGCTCAACATAGCTTGACAGAAAGAACCTTTGTTTTAAAAGTGTTTGAGGAGAAAACAACATGGACTAAAAGAGTATGCTCTTCTTCTTTTGAAGAATAAAAAATCTAGAAATCCTAAGCTTGCCAATCCTAGTTACCAATCTTTTAATAGTAGAGGGCCTACTGGTTGAGGAAAAAATATCTTGGGAATGACCCAAGTGAGGACAGGTCTTATGCCTACCCTTCCAACTCATTATAAATAGTTGCTTCTTTGTAGGCCAAAGCCTTGAAAGATGGAACTGGTTTTGTTCTTAGAATTTTGACATCATTCCTTGAACATATCGGGGTATATATAGAGCAGAGCCACTTGAATCTTGCTTGCGAGACTATATATTCAGGTACTCATAGGGATATGCGCCTCAATTTTTCCTTGTTCAATTTTATGGGGGACAACTTCGAATGGATTTCCCAATAATCTACAACAGCTTCAACTGAAAGAATACCCGATTCATCCCCGAAAGGGTGATAATCTTTATGCAAGGCAAAAAGTAATTGCCCCAAGACACTCATCATATCATGCCCTCACTTGCATTTGGAGTTGGCTAGTACAACATCATGACTGGAGCCATTGCATGTTTGGTGATGGCTATATTCTGATTAGCATTTGAGTTTGTACCTAAGTCAACGAGCAAAGATTTTCATCCTCCACCTAAAAAATAGGGCAAAAAGAGTGTTTGTTTCACCCCTTAACAATGTAAAACTGTTTGACATGTCCAAAAGATCACTAAAAAGATAAATCTCCTCAAAAAAATCAACAAATTTCAAAACTTGGAGTACAAGTATTTTTCATGTCTTACAACACCTCTTGACGAAATTTGGAAACAAAAAACTTTCCGCACTTCAAAAACAAATTTTTCAAAATTGACCAAAATTGACAAGACCATCATAAGATCACATCCTATTTTTCCCAAGTCATAATCAGGATTTAGGATCGCATTTGGTGCATTAGATTGTATTTAGTCAGCATATAGTCACATCCAGATTATAGGATCACATTTCGTACCATCAGAGGCTCGTATCTGGGAGCTCGCATTCAGGACAGTGGACATTTCTAGCATTTTTTCTTAGGAAGTCTTAGTTTATTTAGGTACCATTTTTACTCTTTAGTTGGTCCCTATTGTCGCTTTTGGTCTCCCTGCTGTTATTTTCAAACACTTTCAAAATATCCACCTTGTATGCATAGTCGGTCTTTCACGATCAGTTCAATACATGTGGTCTACCCATTTTCTATCAACAACTTGATTCCCAGCTCACTATCAGGGAATTCTAACCCTCTGACGCTAGAATCATTTACATCCACCAACAACAAATAGTTACTTCTACCTAGAAATGCCCACTTGAACAATCTAAAATCCTTACTTGTGTTTGATGTCGAATGTGGACCTCTCAATTCAACAAAAAACCCAACATAGTCCTTATTCAATCAATGGATTTGCAAAGACAAACATGAATTGTTTGCTCTACAAAGTGATTAAGATGACCTATTGCCTCCTAATTAAGTGTGATTGCTGTAGTGTACCCTCAGAATGAGAGCCAACAACCTGAACATCTCTAATACAGAGGATTTCATAGTGTGAGTGTGTGAGAAATAGCCATCAAATGTGAGAAATCTGCATATATATATGATAAAATGATGCTATTCTATGAATTTGAACATGATTTAAGATATGAAATTGAAGTACAACTATTCTAGAAATGAAATGCAAGTAAGCTAGAATTGATTAACAAATTGAAATTGAAAAGCTTTTAAAGCATAGATGAAATTGTTAGCACTTACAAATGACTCATAAATCAAAGCTAACAATATTCAATTCCAAAATGAAATTATATTAATTATGCAAGAATGTAAGATAAAGCATGGAATTGAAACTAAAATTGACTATAGTAATTATGCTCAAAAACCAAGGATCCTCTCAATGAAGAAAAGAGGTCTCATTTATAGAAAATCAAGAAGAGAGGACGAAGAGTTTCTTGAAAAGAAACAGTTGTCTCTTCATTCTCCATTTGAGACAAATAAG
>MU223311.1:984005-999365 GCA_018584345.1 Thuja plicata
CTTTCATTTTTTTAAATCATCTAGAAGTTACATGTTAGGCTCTTAATTGGTGAATAAATCATAGTTTCTTCATAAGACTTTCATATCATCCTTACTTTCATAAGTTTAGATTATCATTTTGAAGAAGCTTTGAGACTAGTTCTTCATACTAGCTCTTGAATCTTTCTTCTTGTTCTCATACTCTTGCATATTTACATTGGGATCCATAGTATTTGTGTGTTTGAGAGATCATACTCAAATCTAATCTAGATAAGAAAATCAAAATGAGTAGAATAGGGTGCTTGATTTACTCATTTTTAGCTTAATCCGATGTTATTTGATATTCTTGTTATTTGCTTTGATCTCTTACATGTTTATTTGAAATGATATATGTGCTAACCCGCTACTGTTTGCATGTTTGAGCTTTCTCCCAACAGATTGAAGGATTCCATATACATATACATATACATATACATATACATATACATATACATATACATATATATATATATATATATATATATATATATATATATATATATCACAACATGGTACAGATCAAAATATGGAACAATATGCATAAAGAGTATCAGAGTATCAGTGAGGCCGAATGAATCAGATATACATGTATGAATGTCATATACAAAAGCGGATCTCAAAAGGATCCAGATATACAAAAAAGGGGGATCTCAGCAGGATCCAGATATACAAATATAATCTCAAGATACACATGATATATAGATGGTACAAAATATCAAGTCTGCCCTACCCCCTCTCCTTGATCAGGAGGAGGAGGTGGTACAAAAGGAGCTACTGGAGGTGGCATGGCCCCCTCTGACTGCTGAGCCAATCATGAAAAGGAAGGTGCTCTCTGGCCCTCTGGCACTGCTGCATGATATAGGGCATAGCAATATGTGGCCCTCTACCCCTGGTGAATGACCATCTGGGCATGTACATCTCTCTTCGATCTGAGCATCTCACCCTATCTATCTCTCTCTACTCTCAGCCACTCAAGTTGTGTATCCCTATCTGCTAATGAGGCATCAACAATGGTGACTTGGGCCTCTAATGCAGTAATCCTGGCTCAGAGATTCTCTCTCTCCTACTCACATCTAGAAAGAGGATATCCATCTCTACCTGTATCCTGATCCTGAGGCTTGTCTTATCCTCTATCTGGTGGTCTATCTTGTGATCCCTGCTGCCTCTGTCACTGCTACTCTCCTATAAGAAATGGACCAGTATCTCTTTGAGGAGCTACAAATCTAAACCTCTGGCACCTCCCACCACCACTGACACCACCTATATCGATAGCCTCACCACCACCACTCCTGTCATCTCCATCATGACCATCATTAGGAGGAGGATGCCTGCCATCTCTACCATCCCTGCCACCATCATGACTTCCATGTCTACCAGGAGCCCTATCTCTCTATACTCCTCCCCTACCTTTGATAGGTCAATCATTAGGATCATAGTCTAATGGCTCCTCTATGCAAGGAATGATCTCCTCAGGCACATTGAAATATGGAAAAGGGTACTAAAGCATCTCCGCTACATATCCGTTAGAGACACCTGCATTAGCAACATCAGGGTGGAGATCCCAGTCTACTCTGACCATATCACATATCTCCTAGTGTGATGTCTCATACTATAACTACACACCCTATAATGGTGTCTCATCTCTGGTCTGGGCATATACAGTGATGTCCTCTATCCTACCCTACTGATGACTATACTGTCTCAACACTTTGGTGATCACAAACCGCTCTACCACATATCTGGTCCTGCCAATGAGATAGCAGCTCTGACATAGATATGGTACTTGCAGTGCATCCAAGGTCCACTCCTGACAATATAAATATGGTCGGAAAACAACCTCTATCATATCATCAAAAAGGTGGTGCCAATACTCAACCTTGCCCAGATGGGGTTGTTGAATTAGGCCTGTATACATAAACATACAGCTGCTCCAGTGCCCTCTATCTATCTATAATTGGCTGTGTCACAGGGATGTACTCCTAGGCCCAGATCTGAAGAATAAGGATCCCAACAGTCATACTCCATGTATAATGGTATACTATCTTGTGAAGCTCTTTGTACATATGGGCTAAAATATAGTTGCCCTAGACAAATCACCATCTGTGGGTAACCATCTACTTTACCATATCTACCTAGCCAACCATGAATCCATGCTGGCCTCTATATGGCATCAAGATGCCCCCTATCAGTCCTACTAAGTACATAGATAAATGATCATAATGATCGACCATATAGTCCCATGACAGGTATCTCTGATCGATGGTGTCATCCTGGAAATATCTATGTACATCACCAATCACCATGGCTACTTTCAACTCAAATCGCACCTTATGCCCAATCATCAACACCCGAAGTATCCACCAGACATCCTCAGGAGTCACTGTGATCTCACTAGTCGACAAATGAAAGGTGTTGTGCTCTAAGTGCCATCTCTCGATAAAAGTAGTCAACAACCCATGGTTTACCCTGATCTCGGGTAAACCCATCAATGAACACAATCCACATCGGATCACGGTAGTCTTCTCATCATCTGAAAGGATTCCAGACAATGCAAGCACACGACCAGGGTAAGTGCCATAGAATGTGACTACCTCAAACTGGGTCTATTTTGACAAAAAAATGACAATGCATTAGTATCCTATCTATAACAAAGGGGCAGACTCATAATCAACTAAATAATTTCAAGTTCACAGCATGTAAACATGTCTGAAAGATTAAATTTCTAAGTCTCCTAACCAGATGTGATTCTAAAATAGAAGGGTGCAATCCAATTTATCAGATACGATCCTAGAAATACAGGATGCGATGGAGTTTACAGGGTGTGATCCCCAAAAATATGGGATGCAACCCTAAATACAGGGTATGAGCCTAAGCAGACAGGGTACAACACACTGATGAATTTAAAAAAAAGATAGAAACTACACAAACAGGATGCGATATAGGGTATCCTTAATGCGACGCAGGAATCTGGAAAAATTGAATGCGACACAGGATTTGTAGGTTGCGATCCAGAATCCCGAATGAGATTCAAAGTGGAAGGGGCTATAAAAGCTAAAAAAATGCATAAATCTAAAATTTGCAAAATTCATGAGGTAGTTTTTTGAGCACTTACCAGGGGTGGGTAGTCGGCTAGACGCTGATGTCACCAGCTCATCTCAAAATGATGCTTTCTCACAGGGACTACCATCTTCTCTGCAGAGCTCTCTAAATTACTATGGAGGAAAGTGAAAATGAATAGTAAAATGGTAAATTTTGAGACTTATATTGGTCCTTGGAGCCATTTAGGAGTTCTAAAACTCCTCCCAGACATTTACAATTACATTTCTATTCTCTTTTAATCAATTAGGAACCAAATCGAAGGTACCTACAATGTTTTCAGTAGCACAGTACCATTCTTACGACAATTTCAAAAACTATAGATTTTCTTCATTTGATCCAAAAATCTTTTAGATTGTACATTTTATCATAAATCTTGGTCTGACATCATTTTTATCCGTCTCACCACTCATGTTTTCATGTAATTAATTTGATAATCATGTGTTTATTTTTAAACACACCTTCTTTTCTGACTTCTTCTATTCCATTCTTTCTTAACCGCTTCCTGCAAGTGATACATCATTTCAAACTGAGGGATTTTTATTCTTTTCCTTCGATTTTGGTCCCGAGGGGGCATGATCACACTATCATCAATTAAATTTTGCTCAAAACAACATTTAAAATGACTTCATTATCAAACAAACTAGGGGCATAACAGTTTCCTTGACTAAAGTTAGAACTATTGGATAGAAAGCATTGGTTCTCATAAGCTGGATATTTTGTGTTTCCTCATTTTAAAAGATTCTTATTAAGCTCCTGGAAGCTTCATACTAACTTTTGGACAACCAAGTTTAGAATCAGTATTATCAATCTTTGGATGACAACCAAGTTCAAAATTGGTATCTTTAGAATTTTTTTATTGATCTTTGGACGAAAATCAAGTTCAAAATTAATTTCTATCAGTTTAGTTCGATCAAGTGCGAGACCGATCTCATCAACATTTTGTTCAACAACCAAGAACGAAATTCTCAATCTTTTTGAATTCAAAATTGAAAACTTTCTTTGAATCAATGCGCTGCTCGCACATCAATTCAAAGAGGGGCAAATGTAACCACCTAAATTTGGTTTGTTCCAACTATGGACCCTATTTTCCCTAAGTGTGATCATACCCCCAATTATGTCCAAACGACCTTGTTACTGCTTGGCATAAATCTTTGAATCAATTTAATGTCCTAGGTGATTTTTATCACTAAATTATATTAACTATTATAGCCATATGATTCAAATCAATTCAAACCATTTAAATCAAACCAAATTTAAACATGACTATAGTATTTAATTATAAAAGAATTAAATAAATCCCTAAATAAATTATCCACTTGCAATGAACCCATTCCCCTAGCCTATTTAACCTAATTAAAATGGCTATAGTCCCCTTAATTATTAAAAAACAATAAAATGCTTAAATAATTAATTCCTATATTTTAAATAAATTAAATACGTTTAATTCATTTCATTTATATTTCCTTAAAACCCCAACCTAACCTATCTCAACCACTTCTACCTTGGGTTCTAACCCATCTCAACCCATTCCACCCTTGCTAATCTAATCCTAATTCTAATTCTAACCCTAACCAACCTCCTAATGTTGTCACATTCCATTAAGGAATGATTAACAACTCCACCCACTTGAGAAAGTCAAGGAATCTCAAGATTCCTTCCTGAAGTCCACATTTTCAAGCCATCCTCTTACACCCTTCCCATGCTTCTTTAAGGCTTTCATTAATGCCTCATTAATGAAGATGCCTTAAGCCCATGTCTCCTCCATGCCTCATTAATGCTCAAGGCATTAATGGCTCTTACACCACCATTAATGAGTCCCTCAACTCATTAATGAACTCTCTCTCTCTCTCTCTCTCTCTCTCTCTCTCCTATAAATAGTATGCATTTTGGAGCACAAAAGAGCCTTCATCTCATATTAGAAAATACATTGTTATGCTGCTAAGATTTAGATAGCTTCATTTTCATCTCATAGTTCCATTACCATGCATTGTTATAATGTCCCTTTTTAGACTAATACACATTGCTCATTGATTAATAGCTTGTTTTAAATCAAATATTTTATGCTAGGTTGTTTATGTCACTGGCATTTAGCATAAATCTAAGGGCTTTTATGTTATTTGCTACACTCATCCTAGTTAGAAAGCAATAAGTCAAAGTTATGGTTTATATGTTCATTAACCCTTGTTTTTCACTAACAAAATAACTTATTGAAGTGTTGTGTTACAGATAACTAGTGCAAAAATATACACACACACCCCCAAGAAAGAACACTTGAAGAGAAATAAATACATAATAGAAGAGAGAAGAAGAGGGATCTACCAACTCTGGCTTGTGTAGGAGTGAACATTTGCATGCTACACGTTAAACACATTACAGTCAGAAATACATCGGGGTTTGACCTAAAAGGAGGAGGCATTTACACCAGAGTATCCACAAGACCCATAGAATAATACATTTAATATACAAAACATTAAATATTTTCCAAAAAAGAGTGGTGAATACAAAAAATTTACTTTAGAATGTTTTTTCTAATTCTAACCCAAAGGAATTTTTTTTCCAATAGCTTGATTTTTTTAAGCATGTTAATAATTGCATACATTTATAAAATGGTAAAAAAACACATTAATAATTGCATCCTTTCCCACTAAAATTATTTTACCTAAGCTACCTGTAATTCCCTGATCAAGTTCAATTGCATGTTGATGAGGACACAAATAATACTGTAGTAACAACACATACATATTTTAGTTCATGACATATAAGAGTATAAAATATAAACCATTATTGAATTTTTTATAATTAAAGATTTCATTAATGCTTACTTGAAACTTTTCTGCTATCTCCATCAAGTCTTTCACCCTCACTTTTATCTTAGGAGTTTGAGGCCGTATAAATGCAAAAGAAACAACTTCTTTATTAATTCTTCTAATGGCCTTTGCTATCACCCTGGTAGGATTTGGGGATGGTGTGATCTCCTCCTACACTGATACTATCTAGTCCACCTCTGTACATGTATCCTGAGGTATCGCAGGTACTTTACCCTTTCTATGAACATCCGTTTGTGACAAGAATATTAGTAACATTATCAAAATTAGTGAAAAACCCTCAAGAAAAGAACATAATAATATAACATTTTTCTTCTATCTAATTTGTACAATTACAATGAATTTTACCTGCATGGAAGAAGGGTTGGGATTTTCATCCATAACTGTGCTATGTGATTGATTGCTACCCCCTATGAGAAAGATTAAATATAAAAATGTTAGTGAAATGAAACCAATAGACCTACTAGAAGAGATACTTTCATCTAATATTTTGACCTCTAGTTGATCTCCCTATTTTAGACCTACTAGAAGAGATAATTTCATCTTCTATTCTCACATTTTCATCACTCAAGGAAGACACATATGACAAATACCTATTTGGTGGTACCTGTAGTTCATCAAATGGGAGATATATTTGGTAATGAGAAAAATTAAAATTTGAATAAACCCAGCTAAGACCTCTATTATTGATAATTAGCAGTGTTGATGTGTTGTGTTTGTGGAGTTGTGTCACCTTGTGTAGGGTGTTGGAGGTATCTAGGGACATGACAAGAGTAATAACCATAAGAGTTAAAAGTTGGCACAAAGAAACATTCTAATTTGGAGGGATTGAAGAATGAGAAAGTGATATAGGGAAGTCGGAGTAGTGTTGGCTTGTGGGACAGTCACATCAAGGTTGGTAGGTTTGGAAGTGGGAAAGTTTAGTTTCTCATTTTGGATACTTTGGAGCATTAGGTGCATTGGGTTTTGTGGGAAAACCTTGTAAAGTATCCTTTTCATAATACATTTGCAGGCTTAGTTGGCCTCTGACCACTTATTTCTACATCACCTACCTTATTATTAAACCACTCTAAGATGGGTGTAAAGAGAAAGCGAGAAAATAATATAATTTTTCTATAAGGTGTATTAACTTATACCTGCGAATCCATGAGACTATGCAAGATCATATGTTAGCTAAAAGTTACATGATACATATGCTAAAATTACATAATAGACAATATAAAAAATATGTATTCATCCTAATAATTGTATATTATTTCATTTCTTACCTTTACTTTATTTATAGTGTGGAAGATCCTCAACAATAGGGTTGACTCTGTAGTCAATTACCTGTTTCCACCAAGGGTGACAGAATCACACAACATTTATACATGAAATTAGCACCAACACTTAGCATCATAGGCATTACATTTTGTAGACGTCCAAAAATATTAATATTATTATTAATATTATTTTCCCTTTTATTCCTATAACTATTCAATTTAATCAATTAAGTAGTTTCATTTGCTAGTATTTATCAATAGCTTAAATACTATTCTAATGTATTTCATTTAAATACATTTGTCTCATGAAATTCCCTTTTTAACAAATTTACATTTATTAAATCCTCCATATTCCTAATTCTTCTAAACCATGATTTATTCAAATTTAATTTGAATTATAATCTAAACCCTAGCTTGGAACCTATTAACCCAACTTAGAGACCTACCCTAAGCCTACCCTATTCCTACCCTACTCTCATCACCTCATTTCCTAAGCATATTTCCCCACCTAACTATCCTTTGATCATGCTTAAAGGGTGATTCTTAAAAATTTTAAGGCTAATAGAATGCTCACCCACATGGAAAAATTCTCTCCAAAATGGGAACCCATTCCTCTTAAATTCTTCTTACAACTTTGTCTCCCACTTTGAAATATTGAGCTACTCAACATTTAATGCCAAGTTTGTCTCAAAATTGGCCATCCCCTCAAGCCTATGTGTCCCTTATGTGGCTCTTATGTGGATGTCACATAGATGCCACATCATCCAAGCCCTTTTATTCTCCTCCAAAACTCTATAAATAGAGGCCTTCCACTCTTTATTTTTCATCTCTCATATTTGCATTGTTATTATGCTAACATAGCTCTAGATTTCATGTTTTTCATATGCTCTTAGTTTCATGTTTGAATCATATAGATATCACATGATAGGATTCAATTTGGTTAAAATGAATCATAGTTGTTACTTTGCATCTTTCATAGCTTCAATCTTGCATAGTTAGCATATCATCTTCATAAGCTTAGAATATCATCTTGAAGAAGATTTGAGACTAGTTCTTCATACTAGCTCTTGAATCTCTCTTCTTGCTTATCATATCTTGCATTGCATTGGAATCCATTGCTTTTTGTGTGTTTGAGAGAGCACACCTATAATTATTCAAAAGAGCAAATCAAAATAAGTAGAATAGGATGCAATTTACTTATTTTTAAGTTCAATATGGTGTTATGATGGAGTCTTGTTGGTTTATTGTTCATTCTATGATTTATGTGCTAATAAACCAACATTTTATGTTTGAACTTGCTCCTAATAGATTGAATATTTCACCATACTATATTCTGGCACGCTCGATGGGACCCATGTCCCTAAAATTTTTTAACTTCTTGTCTTTCTTTCTTCAAATTTCACCCAACACACAGATCATCGTCTATTTTTTACACAGAGGTGTCTTCACAAATGTCGATTCTCTATAAACCACTATTCGCCATCCTCGCAGAGCCAGCGTTTTCAACCTGAATTGGCATCTCCACCTGGCCTTGTTAATTTTGAGATTTTTTCAAAACATCAGTTGCTATTTATCAAGATTTTTGGTTTTTCCACTACTTTTTAATATTTTAGCTTTCTATTTTTTAGCAGAAATCAATCTAACAAGCAGTTATAATGCCAAAATTTTACTAAGGGAACAAATCTTGATAATATATTAAATAACACTAGATTTTAGTTATTTGGATATTCTCAAATGGGTAAATTTGATCAGATTAAAGACTAAAAAGAAGGAAAAATTAACTTTGTTTGATGTCTCTTACTCTCTTTTTGTGCTTACAAGTACAATGACATGTGTAAATGTTGGTTCATGAACTAGTGTCTGCAATTCACAAACCGGTGTCTACGTTTCACAAATCAGTGTCTCTGACTAGTATAGAAACTTACTGGTTTTCTATGTTTCTAGCCTATTTTTTGCATTCTATCATTTTTAGGCTTAAACAAGAACCAATGTTTGCACCATGAATCAATGTCTGCGCTCTGTCAAATTGGTTTTTGTAATACCTACCCCTTAGTTTTTGTTTCACTTTCTGATCTCTTTTAGACCATAGCATGTGTGTGCTAGCAATTTCAGGTGATTTTAAGGATACTTGTGTATTATTTTTCATTATGTTATTGATCCATTTGTTAGTTGTATTATATCATCTATTTGCATATGATTTGTGATTATTTTATGTTCGTTATGTTTATGTTATGAAATCATTTTGATTAAGGTTTTCTGACAATACTGACCCTATATTTATATGCACATGGATCATTGTGATGTTTTGCATTATTGTTTGTTGTGTTTGGTATGGTATGTGACAGAGTCGTAATTACTTGTTTCGACGAGATTCACATGATAAACTAGTCTCAACCATTGTTTGTTATATTGCATGGATATATGCTCGTCATTGTGATGATAGGTTTGTAGGTACTGGGCTACGTCTTCCCTAAATTGATAGGAGTGAGAGTGCCCTATTGCAGTATCTCAATGGTAAGAGAGGGGAGATAATATTCAGGTCTAAATCCATACCCTAAACCCTTATTTTATCCTATAATTGGACAAGAATCTGATTGACTACCCTAGTGTTTGAATCTGTCAAGCGATGTGGATTCATGAGCCTATTTGTGTGTGTTGGATTTCTGTTTCAGTTATTTGTCTGTTTCAGTGGTTTATTTGTTTAGATGGGTTTCGGGTGATTTAATGATGCTTTTGACTTGATTTATTTAATGAATATTTATGAAAATATTAATGTTAATTATTGCACCTTTAATAAGGTTAAAATATTGATATATTAAATATATGGCTATTTAATAATTAAATATTAATTAAATGCCTATATTTAATTAATTGATTTAATTATTAAGTCTTGATTTAATTAATTGAGATTTAATGAATATCAAAGTCAATTAATTGTAATTAGTTGTGCAAAATTGATTTATTAAATATTACTTTAAGTTGCATGATTAAATTTATTTAATTGAAATATTCTCACATGCATTTTCAATTTAACACTTTGCTTTCATATTCTAAAGTTGAGTTATGCATGCTTTAAGTGAAATTTGAGAATAAAAATTTTCTTTTAGTTATTAATTAGACAATTTATATTCCCTTTAGGGTTTTCACTTTTTGAAAAGCTAATTACTTGGTTTTCTATATCTTTGGATTGAAAGTCATTTTGGAGATTATTCAATCAGAGGAGAAAGGAAAATCAGGTGATGAAGGATTTGTGAAAGCTTGAGAGTATTTTGGAGAATTTTTAGAATTCTTCTTTGCTTGGAATTATGAATTTTGTTCCTCTCATCATTTATTGAGGTAGGATCTTGTTCATTACAATTTTAGCTTTCAGATCCCCGTCTTCCATGCATCTGAAAAACTAGGATCCTTTGTGTGATCTTCCTTGTTTTATTATTATGTGGTTTATGGATTAAAATTGAAGAAATATGTTCTTGTTTCAATTTTGTGCTTTCCTTTAAGTTTGCATGTTAGATAGGTGCTTCTGGGCATAAAGATCTCATTTTTGGGTGTTAGATGCAAAATGAGCATTAGAGTTTTCATGTGGAAATGAATTTGTTTAAAATTGTCTTTAGGGTTTCAATTTGAAAAAAATATCATTTTTTTAAGAAAATTGATGATTATTGTCAAGAAAGGGTTTAACCCTCATATATGTGAATATCTTACCTTGAAAGTAGAAAATTCACCTTTGTCATGTTCTTGCCAAAATCGGGTCCAGATTTGCATGAAAACAAAACCATTGAGTTAAAATTGCATGCTTGAGAAATAAATTCTTCTTGAAAATAAATTAAAATATTAGATTTAGAATGTCTCTTGTTATTATCAATTTGCATGCTTAAAATAAAGAAAACTCTTTTAAAAAAATAAATAAATAAATATTAAATTAGACATCTTTCTTGTTTTTATCAATTTGCATGCTTATAAAATCTTCTTAAGGAAATAAAGAGTTATTATTAAATTTAGAATATCTCTCTTGTTTGCATCAAATTGCATGCTTTATTATTTAAGTAATTTAATATTATTGCATGTAAATATAAAATGAGGATAAATGCATGTTCTCTCTTTTATTATAAAAATTAATTAAATAAGATTTTTTTTAAGAATAAGTATTTACAAGATATATTTATTTTCATGTTATTTAAGAAAGATTTATTCATTTGTATTAAAAATAATTCTTGTTAGAATTTGCATGCAATAGTATTCTATTTTTTAGAAATTGTATTTTTTTCAAAAAAAAAAAAGATTTTTATTTTAGAATTTGCATGCAATAGTATTCTATTTTTAGAAATTATATTTTTTTTCAAAAAAAAAAAAGATTTTTTTTAGAATTCGCATGGAGTGGTATTCTATTTTTAGAAATTATATTTTTTCAAAAAAAAAAAAACTTTTTTTAGAATTCGCATGGAGTGGTATTCTATTTTTAGAAATTATATTTTTTTCAAAAAAAAAAAAAATTTAGAATTCTCATGGAGTGGTATTCTATTTTTAGAAATTATATTTTCAAAAAAAAAATTACTTATAATTATATTTTTTTTTTTAGTAATTATTAAATAGATTAATTTATATGAGGTGGATTTTATAAATTGGTCTATATAGGCTTGATGTGCATTTTCTTTGGAAAATTGAATTATATTGTTGATAGTAATTTTATCAGATTAACTAATTTGCATAGTGTTACTATAAATGAGTTTATCACTGAATGTTATTGCCTTTCTGGAATCGTACTCATTATGTGATGATGTGTCTTTTGAGTGATTGATTAAAAGATTGTGTTTCTTTCCCTTTTATGATACTGCTATGTGTTGGTTGTCTGTGGGGATTAGTTTTCTATCAGGGGGTAAAACCAAAGGTTTGGGTTTTCTGTCTCTATGATGTTTTGTATGCTTTAGTGCATCTTCATGTTGTTATCGATTTTGGGTCTGGATTTTTTTACCCAACCTGGTTGTTGATCTTATCTATGTGATCATGTGATAGTACTTTATGTGGTGTTGGTTAATTAAGAACCAATAGTTCTTGTATAGGCAAGAACCAGATTTGAGATTTTTGATCTTGTTTTGATATTCTTTATGATTCTCTGAGGGTGTATCCCTATATGAGCAGGAATCAGTGATGAGGTTTGTGATATACTTTTGTGATGTTCCTGTGTGAACCTAGGGTAGGTTACCTAGTTGTATAGTAGGAGGTGGCTTTCAATAAGTACCAGAGCCCACAAGTGGCTGCTAGGATTTTCTTATTGTAAGTAGTGGCAACAAGTGATAACATAATTAATCTAATTAGGATGCCCTAGTATTAAACTAATAAGATTAATGCCTCACCCATGCTTAAGCGCTAGTATTAGGCTAAGATGGAGGATGAGATGATGCTTGCCCCCTTTTGGTGCGGGTTCGGGCATCATTAGTGATCTTATCTGTTTGAAAGGTCATTAATGTCGTGTATGGTCACTTGAGTGCCAAAATTCATTAAGGGATTGTCAGGACTTAACTCAAGGGTAGACATACATGATGACACCTTCCTATATACAACTTAGGTTATCCTATGTATGTCAGTACCTCTGGTGTTGTTTAGTGTTCCTTGTTATGATTTAGAGTGCTTCTAGGATCTTCCTACGCTTTTCTTATGATGGTTGTATTCCTTTGATGTTTACATTCTTGTTGTATACCCGTGTGTGTGGGCATGTTATTATCTCCTCAGCACAGTGGGAGTGGACCTTTGGTTCCACGTGGTTGGGTGGTAGTGGTTCTTATTACCATTGAGATCCGACGTTTGTCTTCATGCTTGGATGATCCTTGTTACAATTTTTCTATCTTCTATCTTCTTATTCTCTTGGAAACTTGTTCAGTTTCATGAGTTGTATACTTGTACCATATGTGTATTTTGGTTGACATCCTTTGGAGGATGTATTGTATTGCTATGTATCATTGCATACCCTGCGACATGTGTAGTGGATGTTGATTCAGTTGTATATGTAGTCTTATTATGTTGAGATGTATATTATTGGATTTAGCTAATGTATCTTTTATGTTTTGTACTTTATAGTTGTTCATCATAGATTAGTTTTATTAAGTAATTCTATGTCAAGGAACCCTCGAGTTTTGTAACCGTTTTTGAGTTGTACTTATGTGTATGTCATGTTATCTCATGTGTTTCTTCTGTGTTGTTAACATTATTGTTTATAAACATTTAAAAAAAAAATATTCAGTTAGTTTGGTCGCATGTTAGGTTAGCTCTCATGGGTTCTCGGATGGGGCATTACAGTTTTTATCATTTGCTAAGAATTATCTAGTAGTTTTTTTGTATTTTCAATGCTTGCCAAAGGGTTAAATTAAAACTACTGATCAGTTGTTTTGCAGCACCGCTTGTCAAAGACAACTTCAAAACTACTCACGTTTTTCTTGCAGGTTGCCTCACATCAAAATCGACCAAACGACCATGTTTGTGTTAATATTTTTTAGGCATATAGCATAATTAGCTAGATTTATTTTTCTAATCCAAAGTAAGTGTTAGGGGATTATGCTCTCTTCCCTTTTGGGAAGATAAAAAACCTAGACACACTTGCTTTGTGTTAAACAATTGAATCTTTTTGGGAAAGAACAAATCTTTGTCTTGCGTGTTTGGGAGAAAATGACATTGGATAGGAAAGTATGCTCTTTTCCCCTTGTGGAAAATCTGAAATCTAGACCCCTCTCATCGCCAATCCATACTTTTTAAATTAATCCTGTAGATGGGCCTGTCGGTCGAGGAAAAAATCTCTCAAAAATGACCCACGTGAGAACAAGGTGTAAGCCACACCACTCTAACTCACGTTAATCAAATTTACTCTTTGGGGTTAAAGCCTCAAGAGTCGATTGACATTTGAGCTTATAATTGGCTCTTGTCTAACTTAAGTGCGGCCTCGCAGTCTTAATCATGTTTACGTGACCACTTTTCTCAAGATGCTCTATGGGGCTATACACCTGAATCATACTTGCGTGAACATAGAAGATACAATCGAATGGATATAGTTACTAAAAACTCTAGGCATAGAAGCTACCCAATTCACCTCTGAACGGTGACTTATTATAGTGTGAGGGGAGGGAAGAATCACCCCCAAGATCCCCATCATATGTGTCCCAAGGTATTGTGTTGCAAAAGAGATCTTTGTAGCACGACAATAATACCTAGAAAAAGGAAAAAACATGGGCACCCTTTTGGGGGTGACACTGTTGTGTGAGCTGACAGACTACCAAGTAATGGGTCTATAATATTTCATTAAAGCTAATTCTTTAGGTAGATGTGTTCTTGAAGTGTTTGAACAACATTTGCAAAATCCAAAACACAAATAGAATACCCAACATTTAAATTTGTCACATGCTTGTATCCTTCAAGGTTGCTTTGTCCCTCGTCAGATTATTTTCAGACACATGCTTGTTCTTTTCTGGTTTGACTATGTTGAAATTGGTTCTTGCTATGGAAAAAATCTAATGAAAATTAGAACGAGATCAAACTTTTGTCAAATCATCAAGACAACGTCCCTTTGCAAAGATTACCTTGGGCTCTAATTTTTAGAATTTGGTCTTTTATGAGATATGTCCTAAAACCTCCAACTATTCATCCAAGATTAGATCTATTTATAGGACATGACTGATTCCAAGAAGCATAAAAAGGTAAAAACTCTGTTACCACTCATTCAAAGAGAATAGAAAAACACAACCCGAGAGGCTACCAAGTACCAACACATCATTGATTCCATAAAACAAGAGATTCATAAATGGGAAGAATTTGACAAAGTGATCTACAACAAGAAGGTTTCTTATTTTATGGGAAAATATCATCTAAACTCTGCCTTTGTTGGATTTGAGCAATATGACTAGTCAGTTTACCATGACAAATGAAAGTTCCTCCTCTTCTTAAACTCACTTAGCTTGCATTTTAGGACCTCCCTTAGGTTGTCATCTTTAGAAACACATCACACACTCATCCTAGCATGATCCTGCATTAATCAAATCAATCCTAGTCAACCTAGCATCATCCTAATCATCATCCAAAGCATCCTTGATCACATCCCTCACTTGGTATTGCATCCCCTTTTGAGTTGCTAAAAACCTACATCTTAATCAAACCCCATCCTTGAATGTCCTTAA
>MU223311.1:1044722-1060561 GCA_018584345.1 Thuja plicata
AGATAAATTTGAATATACAGATCTGAAAATATGATAGTTAGAGAAATGGATAAAAATGTATAAAAGATAAAACCCTTGCGGTTGCCTGACAGAGGGAGAGATTAGATTTTATGCAAGCAAGATAAATCTAAATCAATGTTAGAATGCTGAAGAATAGAATATGTAAATCTGCAAACTTGAAATAGATATGAGGAAAAAAAACTCAGATCTGGCGGCAAGCCATCTAGAACAAGTTAGATTAAAAAAAATAGATTTGCAACAAAAAAACAATGAGGTAAAACCTGCAACAAATATTAGATCAACAAGAAGAGGTTTCTCTTTTGAATGACACCTTCCTACAAAACACTTAAACAAGGATTAAATAGCTCTGATACCATGTAAGAAGTATTTAAAAGAATGAAAACAAGAACATGAAGTAATCCAAGAAAATGAAATACAAGAAGAATTTTACCATAAGCCAAATGTGAGATAAAGTTTTGAAGATCAATCACCAAGAATATGAGAATACTCCAAGAATCCAACAAAGAGCCAAGAGATTTTGGTAAGGGGAAATGCAAAGAAAAACCCCTTTGTGAATAATAATAATATGGCAAAAAGCCTAAAGGACGAGAGCAATAAGCTCAATACAATAATGAGAGCAATGAGAGATTGTGAGAAGAAATGAGAGAGAGGAGAAGATTATTAGGGCAAGTGTGTGAGAGGAATCTCTTAAGTAGAGATGAGTGGAGGAGTTTGCATGTAACTCCCTTCTCCCATGAATGCCACTTTCATATTGTGTGTGTGACAAATGTGTGATTCCTCTTAAGGAGGAATATCTATTTTCCTTATTAAAGGAAATACAAAATAGTGACATGTCCTCCTACTTGGACTACAGGACAAATACAAATAAGGATACCTTGGTTTGTCCTTTAATTACATAGTTTCAACCAAGGAAAGATTAAATTCTAACAAACTTCCCAACCAAAAATGATAACTAAAGGTCTATTCATTACAAAACCTTGACAAAAATAGCACAAGAAGAGAATACATTTATGTTTTGGCTTCCTTCTCCTTAGCTAATTTATCCCTATAGGCTATCATAGCAATGATGACCTGGATGAGCTCTTCGTGTTTGTTGACATGGACATTGGTGTAACGGATGAGCCATGTAGAATTTTCTTTGGCTAGAGTCTTGATTGCTTCTAACCAGTCTTTTAGCTCTTCCATAGCCTTAAAGATGCATCCACTCAATTGTTGGAGTTCTGGCACCTTGTCTAAATGGGTTGGAGATAGCTCTTCCAAATTATGCAAGTAGTCTGTGAATGACTTCTGCATGTTGGCCACTCCAACTATTGCTTTTCCTTCACCACTAGTCTACAAATCCACATGAAGTCCTAGCATGAGTTTATACTTTTTACTCTGCTCCTCCTGCACCTTAACATCTGTTTGTTGTAGCCCTGTCTCGGCCTAAATAATCATCTCGATTTTGAATTCTAGACTTTGGAGCCATTTGATCAAGGGCTCATCACCCTTCTGTAGGATCTTAGCTTTTAGGGCCTCCTTAGTCTTCATTTTTACTGCCACATGCAACATAACTATGCATCTTTTTATGCCAATTTCTCTGGTTTTCTGCCATGATCTTTTTCATGATGTTCACTAAATTTTTGTTGCTAGATTCTGCTTGACCGTTCCCTTAAGGGAAATAATTAGAAGAGTGGATGATCATGATGCCATACTCAAAAAAAAATTCATTAATCTCTTGAGAGGAAAACTATGTGGCATTATCCATAACCAACTTAATCGGTACACCAAATCTTACCAGGATGTTTTCTTTGATGAACTTGCATACTATCTCTGAAGTAGTTCTTTTGGTCGCCTTGGCTTCCACCCATTTTTTGAAATAGTCGGTTGTCGTAACTATATAATTATGACATGCACTAGATGTAGGGCTTATAGGGCCGATAAAATTGAGTCCCCACTATTGGAATGGTCCTTCAATTATCACGGGTCTGAGGGGTAATGCTGCTAACTGTGGCTTCCCGGTAAACATCTTACATTTTTCGCATCTTGACACCCACTGGTATGCATCTTTAAACATTCCCAAACAGTAATAACATTGTCTCAAAATTTTGAACATGGTGACTGATGAGGAGAAATGTCCTTCGCAAGCTTCATCATGAAAAACTTTTAATAGTTTCTCTTGTTGTTGTTTATCGACACATCGGAGGAATGTTCCATCTATAGATCTCTTATATAGTCTATCTTCCCAGATTACATATTTAGAAGCCTTTAGTTTTAGGTCTCATCTTTTATTTGAAGTTAATCCTTCAAGACATTCACCATAGGTTAAGAAATACACAATATTCTTGAACCATGGGTCTTGCATACTTACCGCCAAAACCAGGTGTGTAGCTCTTGGGTCTTCGTTTGCTTGATTTTTAGCCATTGCTTTGCATAAAGTGTTCCCTCTCACCAGCTTGGTAGGCTTGATCTCTATGTCATATTCTTGGGTTTTGGCTACCCATGCTCCTCGGTTGTTACATCCCATGTCTTGTTGAGTCAAAATACTCTTCACTGTAGCCTCAGGTACATACACCAGGGAGTGGGAATGTAGAATATAAAATCTAAATTTTTTTAGAGCGTTTACCACTGCAAAAGCGTGCTTTTCAGTCTGAGAATATCTCAGCTCATGGTTCTTTAGAGGTGTACTCATAAAATATATGGGGGCTTGAATTCCCTCCTCATTCTCTTGCATTAGAATAGCTGACAGAGTGTGTTCAGAAGAATAACAGTAGATTATAAAATCTTTCTTATAATCTGGATGGCATAATACTAGAGTGTTAGCTATGGCATCCTTGATACTTTTGAAATCCTACTTACCAGGGTCATTCCATTTGAAGTTCACATTCCCCTTCATCATATCAACAATATGCTTAGTAATTTCAGAGAAATCAGGGACAAACCTTCTGAGGAAGTTGACTTGACCAAAGGACTTCACTCCAGTTTTATTTACTGGTAAACTTAGTTGCTGAATAGCTCTTACTCTTTTAGGATTGATCCTTATACCTTCTTGGGAGACTATATGACCCAATGATTTCCCCTCAGTTACACAAAACACCGATTTCTTAGGATTTAATGAAATTTCGTCCTCCTGGCACCTTTGCAATAACCTTCTTAGATCATTTATATGATCTATTCTCTTTTTAGAGAACACGGTAAGATCATCTAGATACATACCAATGATTTTATTCTCCATATCACTAAAATTCAGATCCATACCTCTCTGAAAAGTAGCTCTGGCTTTGATTAATCTGAACGACATCCTGTGATATGCGAAGGTCCCCCACGGAGTGGTGAAAGCCGTCTTATGCTGATCCATCTTCTCGACTTCTATCTGATTATATCCTAAGAAGCCATCTAGCATAGACATCATTTTGGCTCCAGCCATGATTTGCAAGAGATAATCCATATTGGGAAGAGCATAGTTGTCTTTCAAGGAAGATTGATTTAGATTTCTAAAGTCAACATAGATCCTTATTTCTCCATTCTTCTTCCTTACGGGTACTATGTTTGCAACCCAAGTAGAGTGATGGATGGGATATATAATCTTGGCTTTGAGCATTTTATCAACTTCTTTGAATATGGCATTAGCAACTTTGGGGTTGTAGTTTCTCTGTTTCTTCCTGAAAGGAGTAGCTTTAGGTTACAAGGGAATCTGGTGTTTGAATTTCCCGTTCATAAAAGTTTTCAAGTCCTCTTAGCTCCAGGTGAAAACATCTGAGTATTCTAGAAAAAGATTCATAGCCTCATTCCTTTCTTCTTCTGTACAACACTTCCCAATATTGATCATTTTGGGGTCTTTTTCGGTTCCAATATTCATTCCTTCATATTCACTAGTGGTAGGCCCTCTTTCAATTCTTCTCTTTTTCACAAACATGTCATGTCTATTGAAGAGTTTTTCAAGAGTGACTAGATGGGGTGGAATGATATTACCTTGCAATTGAATAATGTTTGACTTATCTTTCTTTGCCTCACTTTGGCGGCTTTCTTTACGGTCGCCATGGACCTCTTTATGGAAGTCCCCACCACTCTCTAGGAAGAGAAGGAGATTTTTGTCATCTTCAAAAACTTTCCAATCTTCCACGTTATCAGGCACAGATGGTCAATACATGACTTCCACTTGATATTTTTTATCTTTGAATTCTGGGAGGGGAAGCAATAATGAGGCTGAGACAACTAAAGAATTGGCTTTAAAATTCAACTCTCTTGGCACAGATTCGATAAAAAAAAGCATCCAATGCTTCTATTTCATCCCATACTCTATTTCTATAATTCTTCAACCTGTGGTTCTTTACAGAGTACTAATTCTTGACTTGTCATACAATTAGCTCAGCATCACCATGAGCTCTCAGAATTTTCACACCTCTTTCTTTCGTGGTGATAATCCCTAATAGGAGGGCTTCATACGTGGTGGTGTTGTTGGCGTTTTGAAACTCTAATTTGTAAGCCAACGGTTCACATACTCCATCGGGTGATATCAAAACCACACCTGCACCAGATCCTGATGTCACACAACTACTGTCAAACTCAAGAGTCCATATTTGTGGTGGTGTTTCTTCAACAGAAAATTGCTTTTCCTCTTCAGCGATTTTTGTTTCTTTCTTAGGTTCATGAGTGAACAAAATATAATTGCCAAACTCTAATTCTTGGTACAATATTTGAGCTTTAGGATCATCAAATTTCAATACTATAAACTTAGCCTTTTCCTCAGGGACCAGTTTAATCTTTTTGTTACCTATTGGGATCAGGGCTTGGGACCAATCCAGCTTTATCTCCCCTCCAAGGTCTCTACAAAAACTTCTGCTCAACAACAAACCATAGCTAGTAGGTATATCAGCGACGAGGATGGTTAACAACATCTTCTTCTTAGGATGTGCTACTAAGGCCACTTGAGCATCCTTAATCTGGCCAATCAAGGGTACTTTCTTGGAATCCATGGAGTAACATCTACCATGGGCTTTGGTGAGGGTAATTCCCAAGGCCTTGGCCACGGTAGATGGCATTACATTGTCTAATGTTCTAGAGTCTATTATGCAATTTCTCAATCTACAACCGTTAATATATAAAGACACATAGAATGGATTAGGCTTTTGGCCTGGGAAGGTGGCTAAAATAGATGATTTCCTCTGTTTAACTGGGTCTACAAATAATGACTCATTTTCTATGGTAGTCATGACATTTGGATTTAACTCTTGGTTTCCACTTTTACAATAATCTACCAGCTTTTGCAACTCAATAGGATTAGTCTTAAGATAGTCTATGGGAGAAATCTAAATCCTGGAATCTCTACAGAATTGAATAATGTCAAAAGAGTTTTGTTCTTTATCTAGTTGAGGAATCCTCATACCTTGATTAGGCTCCTTTGAATTGGAAGTAGATGCCTCATTATTTTTAGGCAATGAAGAACATTGGTCTTTATCTTTCTAACTCTGAGTTAGGACCGCATAAGAGGTCCCTACTATGGTGGCATAACATGTCGCTTCTTGTTCTAAATCTGATTCATACTATAAATATAAGTTTTTAGAGTCGCCATGTGAGTATGAATCTGGTTCTTCTCTAGATGCTCCAGCGTTCCACTCGTCAGTCTGGTGCATTTGTAAAGCACAAGCTACATCAGGACAGCTTTCCCCATCATGATCTATGGTTAACTAGAAGGCACACATATTACCCCTTTTAGGAGGAGCTTCTATATCTAGCCTTTGTGGCAGAGTAGTTAACTGTAATGTCTTGCCTTCTACATTTCTCCCATCATTATATCTCCCAGGCTGCTCTGGAAAGTTTCAATGGTATGAATTATTGAATCTGGGAAGTTGTCTCTTGAAGGAAGTGAATTCATTAGACAATTTTTGGAGCATCTCATCAGACGACGTAGTATTGCTACTGCTGGCTCTAGACTGTATCTCCCTTTTCCACTTCCCAAATGAAATCATGTGGTCTTCGAGTTCTACAATAGTTCTCTATGTGGCATACAAATTTGCAAGGTTCATTCTCCTTAGATCATAATTGATGTCCAATGGCACAACACTTATCAAGAAATTTTTCAAATTTCCCCCCGTAGGCCTATCAACCACTGGGATAGGATTTACCAGCTTATTAAATTTGGCTACGAAATCTCTCATGTTGATCGAAGGCTCTTTCTTGATAGAAGTCAATTAAGTCAACAAGGCATGTTCATCCTTAGTGGTCTTAAACCTTCTTTCGAAGGCGGCTCTCATAGTGGCCTAATTGGTAAAGGAAGAATCAGGTAAATGATGAAACCAATCAGTGGCACCTTCGACAAGAGTCTCAATGAATAGTCTGACAGCCACATCTTCTTCTCTGATAGCTAGAATGTTAACTAAAGCAAAGAATGCGGCAATATGCTTGTCTATAGATCCCTTCCCATCTCCAGAGAACTTGGGAAAGTTCTTTCTAGAACCTGTAGGGAGAGGGTTATATGCAGCTAGTTACAGAGGTTTGACCGCAGCGGCCCAAGGGAGCGCCATGGCTACTTGGGGTAAATAGGGTGTTAGGTTCACAACAGGTGGGCAACTACTCCATGCAATGTCAACACTTGGCAAGTGGTGGATAACTAGGTGGTTTGTTTAGGAGGTGAAGAAGGTCTACTCTGGCTCCTTGTGGCTCTATTTCCCCGACAAGGTACTTCTAGGAGGGCAAAGTTAATATCCACAAGTCTCTCAAAGACTGGGTCTGTGTTGCCTTCTTTCCTGGTACTTCTAAGAAATATTTTAGGCTCCAGATTTTTGCCTAATGTTGTGGCCTAACTTCACGCTCTACCCTTCGCAGATTTCTTCTTTGTAAGATTCTCTCAACCTCTTCTGCTCTAGCTTCTTCCAGTTCAAGCACTTGACTAGCATTTCTATAATGTTCAGTACTTCTCTTGTATCTCCAGATGAAAGTATTTAATGAGGAAATGAGATCCTCTTGGTCATCTTGGAATCCAAGATTAGGTTGGAGCACATGGGTTATATTTTCATAGGCAAGCACCATTTTTCCTCATTGTATGCTTCTGGTATAACAACTATTCGATCCCCAGTAGAGTCGCCAAAAATCTATTAGTAAATAGATTGTTCTTTTGAATGTAATTCTAAAGTGCCCAAAATTGTGTAAGAACAATCGAATACAACAGTTGGGAAATAGTTACTTGAGAACCTATTTTCCCTCTGAATTGGAAGGTACAACTCCCTTTTGTGAATAATGTTCGATGAATTTTAGGCTTTCCTAACCTAACAGGGGTATGCTCTTAACCCGAGAGTAGGAGAGGTAAACCAAGCTAAATCTAGATAGAAAATAGCTCAGGCGAAGTAATTACAACTCTAAATCTAACCAATTCTGAGACTCTATCGATCAGATTAATTCCCCAAAACTGGTGATGCATAGGCTAATACTAAAATGCAAATGCTAGACTGAAATATAACAATGTGATGATATGAGTCAATCCATATCATAAGAACATTCCCAAAACTTAGAGAAGCAACCCATTTCCCCCTAAATAAATCATATCAAATCATAATACAAAACTTTGGTTCAAATATATATTAAGAGTCTAATTCAAATGAGACATTCAAATTTAATAGAAAGCTAAATGAGATGCAATGGAAAAGTTAAAGAAATGGCATTTAGACATACACAATTGACTCAGCAACGATGATATATTCTTCACACCAAAATTTAGCCAACCCTTGTATTGATTTTTGGATTCATACATATAGAGTTCCAAATTGAACTGTTACAAAAAGAAGTAACTGAAATGGTTCAACTTCCCAACCAGAAATGATAACTAAAGGTCTATCTATTACAAAACCTTGACAAAAATATGACAAGAAGAGAATACATTTATGTTTCGGCTTCCTTCTCCTTAGCTAATTCAGCCCTATAGGCTATCACAGCAGTGATGAGCTAGATGAGCTCTTCATGTCTGTTGATGTGGACATTGGTGTAATGAACGAGCCATCTGGAATGTTCTTTGGCTAGAGTCTTGATTGCTTCTGACTAATATTTTAGCTCTTCCATAGCCTTAAAGATGCATCCACTCAATTGTTGGAGTTCTGGCACCTTGTCTAAATGGGTTGAAGATAGATTTGCCAAATTATGCAAGTAGTCTGTGAATGACTTCTACATGTTGGCCACTCCAACTATTGCTTTTCCTTCACCACTAGTGTGTGAATCCACATGAATTCCTAGCATGAGTTTATAATTTTTACTCTGCTCCTCCTGTACCTTAACATCTGTTTGTTGTAGCCCTGTCTCGGCCTGAATAATCATCTCAATTTTGAATTCTAGACTTTGGAGCCATTCGATCCAGGGCTCATCACCCTTCTATAGGATCTTAGCTTTTAGGGCCTCCTTAGTCTTCATTTTTACTGCCACATGCAACATAACTATGCATTCTTGACATCTCACTCTCTCTGCAGTGAGAGTCTGTAAATTTTTCTCAATGTTGTTTTTCTCCGTTTCTAGCCTCAGAACAACATTACCTAACTGCTTAATGATCACTAGACCTTCCAACTTGAGCCTCTCGATCCATCTCTTACCAATCTATCCGTAATGCTGATCCTCTTGAAACTTAGAAAGGATGGCTTGGTTCTCAACAGTACTAGGATCAAAGGAAGTTTGAGTACTGGGAGCGCTCGCTATAGGAGTTAAGAGCTGTCTAATACACTCAGTCAGCTGAGCCACTTCTGCTTTAAGCTGAATTTTGGAAGTCTTGAGATCTTCCAACTCCTCTTCTATTACTACATTGGTGGACTTCCACCAATCCACTTTAGTGTCATGCCAAGCTAAGCCCATATCGAATGATTGCAACTGAAAATCAGAAGCCGCTATATCTTTGAGCCTACCTTCTTTGGTAGGCTTGGCTACTTCCATGGTGAAGTGCCTTGTTTCAGGATCATCACCCAGAGTAGACATAGTCTTTGCACTCTTCAGTTTTCTTGTAGTAGCCTTGGGCTGGAAAGCCTGTGATAGGGTGTCTTTGCTAGGAACTGCTTCTTCTACCCTCTTCCTCTTGCGCTCTAGAGTATTTGCTATCCATGATTTTGCGCTAGTGACCTTGTTGGTAGAGACCAACTCTTTGATGAATAACTTCCTAATAAGTGGAGGAGTAGCTTTGGGATGAGAGGCGAATTGGTTCACTGAAGTAGGTGAGGAGGAGATCAATTTCACAACCTGAGTAACCTCCTGTTGCTCCCCACCTCTCTTATCAGATTTTGCCGAAGTACTATGGCTATCCTCCCTAACTTCAACTATAACAGGGGACATCCTCTTTGGAGTTTCTTGAGTTGAAGTCCCAGCCGAAACATCTATAGCAGTGGCAATAATTGGCTGCTCAGGCTTTGTAGCTTTAGGAGGCTCGTCTGTAGACTCGACTTGATTTGCTGGGGCAGCCTCTTCTGTGACTCCAACATCTGGATGGGGACCTTCTCCACAAGTCTTTTCTAAGAGAGGATTTTTTAGGAGGTTCATCTCCTCCCCCGATGGTTGAATTAATCCCTATCCAACTAAAAAGATTGCTGCAGAGGAAGAGGTTGCAGCACCCGTAGTTGTTTTCATAGGAGTTCGCTGAGTGGGAGGTTTCCTCTCTGACCTTTTCTTTTGGCCTATTGTCCACTCAACCCGCTGAGCTGTTCTTTTGAAAATACCCACCATTAGCATCTGTAAGTCACTTACTGCATGGTCTAGCATAGGTTCTAAACTAATAGGGGTGGAATTTATTCTCTCCAAGTAGGTGTCATCATACAGATGATTACCATCATCTTATAGCCCTTCTACTACGATGTTAACATTGAACTTTTTGATTTTTTCAATGGTTAACCATACGTAGAACCTTTCCCTTCTCTCAACGTCATCTTTGTAATTGGCCCAATAGTCTTCAATGTCAGGTACATGATGAATAGCCCCGGCTCATTTGCAAAACATCTCTGGCGTAATCAAGAAGATCATACTGCGGTGTCAGAATGTGATATGTTGCTAGAGAGAACTTTGAGAATGTTTTAAGGACATTCTTTGCCTCTGATCGGGACACACAACTGTAAGCTCTGATGACCATCGGGAAATCGTAGCCTTTCTTCTTCACCTCTGAGAAGATCAGGTTCACCTGGAGTTCTTGCCTCATTAGTTTGATCAGCACGATCATGTCTGTAGGGTATTTAGGCAACTTCAAAGGAAAGTCATCGAAACCTGCAAGACGAAGATATGAGAAATCTCTGAACTGAATAAAATAACATCCAAATTGGCTTATAAAAGCCATGGCTTTAGGAGAAAATCTCCTCTCTGGAAAACCCTGTAGCTCCCTGCATAGTCTCATTGTAAAGGCATCATTAATCATGAGATAATCAGCATAGCTATTTTGTAGTTGCAAAGAAGGGAAAAACTCATAGCTTTTCACATCATCTGGGAATTCTTCTAATCTAGGAAGCCCATACCAGACTTGAATCATGGCTAAAATATATATTAGGACAGAAGACATGTAAAATTCATTTTGAAATTTGGCCCTATTGAGGGTGTCCGAGAGATTCTCGCTTACCATCAATGCCCAATCAATGAAATGATGCTGAGAATAGATTATCTGAACCAGGAAGAAATGTTGTTCTATGAAATTAAAAGATTCACTCTCACCTCTAATCTTGTGGAGTAATACTAGGATGTCCACTATCTCGGGCTTTAGATTTGCACCAAATAATGTTTTGGGCAACTTGCCCTTGGCGCTCTTGGGTTCTTTAAACCATGACTTCATAATCTCTCTTTTCTAGACTAGTCTCTTCGCTAAATATTCAGACACTGCCCAACTATAAGTCATCTTAGAGTATTATGCCTGCTCTTGAATGCGGAGAGAATTCTAAACAGATTCTCTATCAATGGAGAGGAGCACCGTGTTTTCTGGCAAGAGAATTTGCTTGGTGTCCGGGTTGTATCAGGCTATACATTCCTGGACCAACTCAGGGGCCTGAATGGCTATAGGAAAACCAACGGCTTCGACTAACCCACTCTCCTTTAGCTTCTAAGTGATAGGATGGATTTTCTCTACTCCTAGTCTATTATGGAAACTCTGCATGTCAAATAATTTCAACGAGGTATCTGAGATTTTATGCCACTCAGAGGTAATACCGTTCAATCCGTTGAATCCTACAAATCTGGAAGCCATGTGAGTGTGATTCATTTTGAAGATTCAAATTTCTCTTCAAAAAATAGGAACAAAGAGTGACTGGTCTTAGCTACTTCAAATTCAAACGATTTGGTGAACAATGGTGATTCCAGTTCGATGTCTTTAACTCATTTTATACTTTTTTTGAATTCTTACCATTTAACGGCCGACTTCCCACGTCACACGAATGCAAAGACCTTTAAATTAATGAATAAGTCCATTACAAAGTAAAACGGCCTTATTCAAATTAATTAATTTTCTTTTCATGACATTAGAAAACATTTTTTACTTTAGTAACCGTAACGGTAACTTTCTTGAAGCTGTGGGGAATTACTTTTCTCCTTCTGCTTTGAACGGAAAAATGCCTTTGGAGTGCTCTCTGTCTTAAAATACGCCAAAGGAGAATTCTAGCCTGTAGGGATGCCAAAGTGATATATATTGATTCCATTGGCCTTCTTATGTGTCGGATCTCTTGTGGAATGAATTATTGTTTGAAATTTCTACACATTGATAGCTTGGCGGAAAATGCATCTCGTGGGTCAGAACCCGCTGGTAGGAGCAGTGGAGAAGCCATTTTCTGCTTTTCTGCCTATGATGAATTCCATGAAATATCCTCTGTTTGATCATTTGTTTTGTTTCTTATAGGTTTGATACGAGTGCTCAAGGCTTTCTCATCCCCGACTTCCTCATTTTCCATCTTTATTTATCTTTGGTATTGTTAAGTTTGTCAATTGCGAAAAGCGCACCCCTTATGTCATTTTCTGCCATGGAGAAGCCAAAACTTGATTTCCCGCCAATGTTTCAACTTGAAGATATGAGGCAAAGTATGTTATTTGCTTGTAATTTTGAAGCTAGAAACTTTAAAACGTAGCCTTTACCAGACTAGGGATTTAACCTACCGGATAAAACATGATTTTTTGGATTCAGAATCCCTCCCAGCTTAGGAAAGAGAAGTCAAATTAGGGAAATCTGATAAAGGCCTTCTACCTACAGTGGACTTCTATACTTAGACTCCAGACTTGCATGAGACTTTTGCGAACACTACTACACACAAAACATCCATTTTTGTCTTGAGATATAAAGACCAAAAGTGGGGCAACAAAAAGTCACCCCATCTTTCTTGAATGAGTATGCATTCTTTGTTCCATCGTGCATGGCTTGGTTATCAAATTGCCATGGCCTTCCAAGTAGAAGGTGGCATGCATCCATGGGAAGAATTTCATATAGAACTCTATCTTTATACTTGCCAATGGTTAATTCTACCCATGCTTGTTCTCCTACAAATACATGACGTCCTTTGTTGAGCCATGTAACCTTGTATGGGTTTTCATGTGGAATCCTTTTCAAATTTAATTTGCTGGCTGCCTCTTCACTAATGATATTATCAGTTGAGCCTGAATCAATAATGACTCTATACACCTTTCCTGTAATCTTGCACTTCACTCTAAAGAGTGCTCTCCTCTGGCTTGGTTCTTCTTTGTTTGGCTCTCTGATTAAGGTCCTCCTTATCATGAGGTTCTCACCTTCTTCTAATTCTAATGGTACCTGAGATGGCTTGCTGCTGTAACTTGATTCTTCTTGGACATAGTTAACTCTTTTTCCACCTCCTTGAGAATTAGAACCTTTCTCAGGACACCGATATGTAGGATCCCCAAATTGCTGACAGTTGTAACACTTCATTGAAGAGAAGTAAGATCCTCTTTCTTGGTTATTAGTTCTTCCTCTTGAACTACTATTTGAACCTCTTCCACAGTTGTAACCACCTCTTGTGTTACTAGATTCTCAGTGTGTTTGGACTTACTCTGATTTCTTCCTCCATATCCTCCTCTATGACCTCTGTTGTCCTTTCCTCTTCCTCTGCTATTTGAATCTTTCTTCTTCTTGAATTTTTCCTCCACTTTGAGGGCTAGCTGGTAACATTAGTGTATAGTCTTGGGGTTTAAGAGACTAATTTCCTCTTTGATACTCCACTTGAGACCATTCAAATACCTAGCCACTTTCAGGCTTTCTTCTTCCATCACATGCGACCTTAAGCATAGCTTGTAAAATTCTTTAGTGTAGGAACTAACTTCTAAATCTTTTTGTCTCAAATTATGTCTCTTTTTGTGCAATTGCACTTCATAATCATCAGGAAGATAATTTTCCTTCTTCTTGGCCACCATACCTTTCCAACTGGTTATGGGGTTCTTTCCTTCTTTTTCCCTCTCATCTTGGACAAACTTCCACCAAGTGAGAGCAGTTCCTCTCAACCTTGTATTGGCTATTCTTACTTTCTGAGCTTCGGTCACATTATCACAGTCAAAGTGATTTTCAAGACCTTCTATCCATTCCATGATTAATTCTAGTTCCATCTTGGCACTAAATAGAGGCACACCTTCTAAGGACTTACCACTCATTTCCTTCAATGCTTTCAAGAATGGCTCTTCTTGAAGCACATGGTCTGGCTCTGGAATAATGTCTTCCTCTGCCACTGTTTTACCCTTTCCATCAGCTTCTCTCATTCATTCACTAACTACTACAGTCCTAAGTTGTACTTCTTCCAACTTAGTCACCATTTCAGCTAACTGTTCCTTCAGGAGTCTATTTTCCTCCTTTTGCTCTTCAACATCTTTTGCGAGTTCCGCATTGGTCACCATCTTGGATGAGTTGACAAAATTTTCTATAGATAACATCCAAACAACACATGCCCAAATCTTTTAGGGCTCTGATACCAATCTAATGTGGACAGAAGTCTTGTTGCATCTACAGAACTAGCTTGGCTCTGTTCTGAGATCTTTTTTCTAGATCCCTTAAGGGTGTTCACAACCCCAAACTAAGGTAAGTCACTCTCAAATTTACCTCATCTTCAATACTCAGTCCCCATCGAAATGCTTTTCATCTCCTTCTTACTGAACCTACACAAATAGATTCATTCTTCCCACTCAATCAATGTTTTCAAAACATTTCTTTTATTCTCTTCCCTAGCCGGACTAGTACCAAGATCGCCTAGGGTAAGATCTCTAGGCTCTTTGCTATTGCTTCTCCTACATAAAAAAAAAATGAAACTATGTACAAGGGCTCCTCTTGAGTTCCATCCCAACACATGAATCTCACCATGGATTCAGGAATCTCGAGGGGCCATCACTGCTTACAACCCAGAACGGGTGAAGAACTAAAAACTCACAAAATAGAAAATCAAGTAACTAATCTACTTGCATGCAAAATTAACAAAGAATTTTGATATCCACTAAGCACACTATCTGCAAATTCTCATTACTAGAAACAAAACAAAATAGTACAATAATCTACAACTCTATGAATTCCTGTAGCTTTTCTTTTCTTCTACAACCTCTACCTTCTCTATATCTCTAAAAATGAAGTCTCTAGATGTTATTAGTAACCATCGTCTCATAGGAAACAACCCTAATGGTCCACTCATTCACAATAATCTCTTCAGGAACCGTTACACTAACCATACTATCCATAAAAGACAAGATTCACTTTTCACGGGCCATTACGACTAAATATTGCAGAGGAACAAGAATGCAAGCCGAGCTGCATTGTTAACTCGGCCTCAGTGTTAACTCAACACTCAGTGTTAACTCGGCGTCAGTGTTAACTCAGCCTTAGTGTTAACTCGGTAGCTTATCAAAGGTTCCTGATGCCTTGGTTGGATTTCTAGAGGCTTCCAAACTACCTCACACACACACAACTAAAGGAAACCAACTAAGAAACATATCTATCCATGGATTGACCTAATCATATCCATCTTAGGGAAAAAAAAATGACCTTCTAAGGTCCACACACACTCTCTTGACTTGGCTAGAGTCAGTACATGCCATAAATAAGGAGCTAGGGGTTGAGTTAGGTGTGCCCCTGCACCAATGCATGATTGTGCTGGAGGAGGCAGGTTCCCACAAGAGGTAAGGGCACACCAAGAGTCTATATTTTTTGTAATTAATTGCATATAATAGATTATATTTTATTTTATTTTCATGGAGTAAAAAATTGAGCATTAACTTATAATGAATCTATTGTTATAGGTTCTTGATAATTGCACTAGTTGAAATCAATTGTGGATTAAGGACAGGTTAGGAGTTCGAATCTTGTAGAGGTAAGATATAATAGTCAGAACTTCATCATTTTAATTTCATTTGGTTTTAAATTGTCAGCTTATAAGATGAAACAACAATTGTTAACCATAATATTTTTCCTTCCAAATTGCTCTTAACTAATTCAGATTTTACGCTTTTTGACAATGTAGCATTAATTTTTGCTTCTCACATTTCTCTTAATCATTCAAATTTTACAACTAGAGGGAAATATTTATAATTCTTTGTCAGCTCTTGGTAGTGTGAAATACAATTTCTTATATGATTCAAGATAGATTTCCATTGTCCTTTGTTTTCTCTACAAACCAACTGACTGAACATACATCTCGTTTAGTAGAATCCTATGACACTATGCCCATATATATATATTCTCACAAAATCTAACTCACTCCCGCAAGTACTCTTATTAAGGTCAACATTATGCCTAAACAACTTTGTGCCATACATTCATAACTTACTAGATGATGTTGGATTGGATCTCCAATTGAGAGAATCAATACTTATTTCTCTCCACACATGAGAGACAACAATTAAAAAAATCAAAGGAGTTGTCGAGGCTACTTAAA
>MU223311.1:1069578-1085286 GCA_018584345.1 Thuja plicata
ACTATCAACATTCACAAAGGTTTGTTCACACACATGGTAAAACTCATCACCATGACTTCTCTTTGGGCATGGGGCTTCTTCACACTCATATCCTCCTCTCCAAGAACTTATATTGAAGAAACTAATGTATTCAATCCCTCCAAATGCTACTACAATTCATTGCGATCCCTAACCATGCTCCACTAGCTTGCCTAGGGCATCACTGTAAAAATAGGAAGCTTTTTTCTAGGGCCCAATATTTGGCACAATTAATGTACAAGGAGTCATCCCACAAATCTTGAGAAATCATACAAGTAGCACTATGGGAAAGTGAGTTATGACTGCATGAGCACAAATTGTCGGCCAAATCATACCTGCAATAGGGCTAAAAACAAAATATTTACATAATGCAATGAAATAGAACTCAAAAACCTATCTAACCACATACAGAATCAAGTATTTATATCTACTACCTCATTCACAGTTTATAGTGCAAAGATCAATCCATTAAAAGATAGATGCACAACTTTTGCACATCACCTGCAGAAAATCAAGTATCTCAACACCTTTTACTTCAGGTGAGTATTCCACAAATCATTTATCTCACAAGCAGTTCTCTCTGGTAGTTGGGAAGCTATTGCATATCACCTGCAGAAAATCAAGTATATTAAAATGTAGGAAGTTATCCAAGACAAGCAACAGTAAAATTGCTAATTGAATAAATAACAATACTGAACCATACCCCACTTTTGTTTCTATCTATGCCCTAAACTTCCATGCAATTGATTTCTACTTCTTTCTTCATCTGGCGAAAAGTAACAAATAGGCAACATTGCATCCATATGGACAAGGATACGATGAAACATATATTTATGACATATATATAATCTATCCAAATAGTGTTATGATTTATTCATGAAGCCATATACACCATAGGTTGTCAAAGATAGATTCTCATTTTCTATCTACATAAAAACCTAAACACAATCGGATAAAAAAGAAACTAACTCATTCTACCCAATTGATAATCAATTCTAAAAGTATTGTTTTGAAAACCAACCATCTATTTCATCAATTAAGCATCAAAGACCCTAACTCGGTCTACTAACTTGCGAATATAAAAGTAATTCATACTAGTATTCTTCCAAATTCCTATGTACTCACTATAAAACAATCAAGATCCATGTATAAACTTCCTTACACAAATGAATATTTGTTTTGATATTCTTCCCATTGAAATGATTATATGTGATAGATGCATACATACAGAGATTGAAAGAATTTGAGAAGTTCATAAAAAAATATGCATATACAATTTATTATAACAAATCAGTATATGTTGTAATGTGGATGCTTGAAATCAACTCGACATTACATATTATTTTATATACATACTAACCTGATCCTGAAGAGTAGCCCATTTTTCTTTTTTGCCGGTCTGTAACAACAACACAATGCATGCAGAATGGTTGTTTCTCAATCAATATGAAGTAATTAAAATTGAGATGTACTTTCAACAGACATTCCTTATGAGGTTAACTCTGGACCAACACTAATAAATGAGGCAATCCAAACGTTGTGGAAAAAAGAATGAGCAGAGAAAGTGGTATTAGTATAGACATGAGCCTATGCATGTTTTTGTCTTAGCCCTAAATTTATATCGACCAGCCTATCCACCTTTTGTCTTAACAGTAAATTTATATCTACTTGTAACAACAGATACACTGTAGTACAATAGACTACCTACCAGTTAGAATACCCAGCTCACTGGGTAATTGGACTCAACTGCAACTGTTGGATTTGACCCAAAATCAGCTGATCAAGTTATAGTGCTACTATGAAGGTTTTCATGATCTAACTAAGCCTCCTAAGGGTTAAGACACACACTAGGACTAACTAGTCCCCTTATTACACTAGTAGTTTGGCTAACACCACTACAATTTAACTATGGTGGCTAACATCACCACACTAGGGTTAAGCTCTAATTTTTAAGTACAACATGCACCAAATTTTTCTTTCAAAACCATATGTGCAGATATAAACATTAAGTACAACATGTCCAATTTTTTCAAGATATAAAACATGCATCTATCTCCAACTTATAAAACATGCATCATTTTATTGTTTTCAACCCAACTATCACCCTACCAAAAGGCATCTTGATTATTAATGTTGGATGTTCTTTTAATACACTTGATATAGAATCTGCAGGTTGCAAACAAATCAGCCTTCTTCCACCAACGAGTCATTTCATTCAAGAA
This sequence comes from Thuja plicata, assembly GCA_018584345.1. NCBI lineage: Eukaryota > Viridiplantae > Streptophyta > Pinopsida > Cupressales > Cupressaceae > Thuja > Thuja plicata. The sequence goes on from MU223311.1 coordinate 1,071,819, forward strand.
AGACCATGTCTGACGATATCAACGCACAACAAAATAGGGAGACAATTGCTAGACTGTAGTCTAACTTAAAAAGAAAAGGTGATAGAAAATGTTATTGTCCTTGCAAAATTTGTAAAGGCTTAAAGACTCGAAGATATCTAATCAAAACAACCGAGGAATTTTTAAGTATCTAGATGTAAGGACGAGTCTTCCAAATTGTTTGACATAAAGGACTAGATTTAATAAGAACATTCAACTAATCATGACATATATCTCAACTAACTAAACCAATATATTTTTAAATCAACCATTATTATAATGAATAATGAATAATGAAAATCTTAGGATCTTTATGTATGAGAATTGATCCAATATGCTATAAAATATTATTCTCTTTGGATTACATTATGGAATGGAAAGTATAGTTGGTGCAATCGAATAAAACAAATGGAATTGATTGATCACTTTATGTCTTCCCTTGGCTAGCCAAGGAATGATCACTTTAATGTTGTCAAAGCTTCAAGATTTGACCACACACTAGTCTTATAATCGAAGGCACTTTCAATTTTTTCACTATAGTGATGAGGATAACTTCCTTTTGCATCAAATGTAATCATGGAGATGTTCTACTTTGTAGTATATAAATTTTCAAGAGATGTTGTCTTAACTTCTTTTTTTCATACGATATCTTACCACTCCAATTATAATTGATAGATTCCAAACATGAAATATTGTTGATAAAAGTCCAAATAGACACAACTAAAGGATAAGAGATACTCACACGTATTTTACCAATAAGATTTAAATGACATAAAATATTTCCACAATTATGTATGGATGACATGAACATGATGGTGTGATCTATTTCACGTGAATTAGGAATATTCTTTTCATTAGTTTTCGCACATTATGGAAAATGATGCCATTTTAAGGAAATTCATGATGACTACGAATGCTAAAGGATTCTATTTGTAGATATGTCTTTTGCTCATCTTTCATTGTGAAGAGAAATGTATTTTTTAAGGATAAGCTATATCTATATGGATTTATTCTTGTACATGAACTCATCCATTTAATTAAACAAATCAAATTAAGAAATGGTCAAGTTATTAGGTATTGATGTACTATACGTGGGCTTTCTAAAATTTCATTTAAATAACTTAACTCTGGTAAAGAATCCTGTGAGTGAATTTAGTTATGTGTATTTTAATTATTTAATATTTTTTGATAAATGAGATTTAAATTAAGTTTAATGAAATATTTTATAGGATTTTTTAATTAGACTATTTATCTCTTTATGTATTATAATAATAGTTTGAAAAAATTAATATTAATAATTTAAAATTATTATCTCATTGGTGAAGAATGAGTTTTTGGCTCTGGTAGGGTTTAGTGTTGCACATTGCTATTTTGCGTTCTTTCTGCCCTTTTAAACCGTATTTATTGTGGGATTAGTCTAGGTATTTAATGGCTCTGGCCACGTTTAGCTCAACAACTATTGTTGGTGCTCGAGTGGTGACAGATAATCATGGCGCCTCCAAGCAAGAGACCTCACAAATTCATCCCGAAAGTGTTTCACGAGGTATGCCATCTCTTGACATTATACTTCCTGCTCAGGATTTTGATAATGCATGTCCCTGGCTAGAACATCATACTTTGATAGGTTATTTTTTGGTTAGAACTCCTCTTGAAAGCATGCTCAAAGAATGGATTGCTAAAGCCTGGACTCCTCATGGAATTCAGCTTGATAGCATTCAAAGCCTTATCAAAGGGTTTTTTTGTTTCTCTTTTCCAGCCCTACTCATGTCGAAGCCATTTTCACTCGTGGGCCGTGGACGGTTAGGAAAACCCTTTTGGTTTTCCAGCATTGGTCTCGAGACTTTTTCATTTTAGATGACAAGAAGCTAAGGGTCCCTGTGTGGGTTGAGTTCCCTTGTCTCCCCTTGCCTTATTGGCCTTTCATGCAAACAATTACGCAAACACTTGGCAAAGTAGTCTATCTTGAACATGACCATTTTTTAACGCTCGCCTTCAAAAAGGGTTTGTGTTGAGGTTGATCTCTCGCGGGATCTTAAAGAAACTCTTGAGACTCAAGTTGGTGACACCACCTTTACCCAAAAGGTGCTTTATTTGAACCTGCCAAACACTTATTATCGGTGCCAGTCGGTGGAACACAAGATTAAGGATTCCCCTTTGGCGATTCCCAGAATGAAGTCCCCTCCCAAGGATACTGGATCTCGTCCTGCAAAGGGCATGAAGAAGGAGTCAAAAAAAGAAGAATGAACTATTGTGGGATGTAAAGGAAAATATTTGACAACTTTGAAGCCAAGTGGTGGTTTAGTGTCCCCTCCGCCTCGCGAGCTTCTAATCAAAGCCCCATCTCTATCTTCTATTTCAAACCATGACCAGTAGGGGAATGATGTGGTTGGGAGTCTCTCTTAACCCCTTTGATCCACATCCTATAGGAAAACTCAACCATCTCCACTTCTCAACCCTTGCGTCATTCTCGCAACCCTACTCGACGTGTTGAGAACGAGGATAGTGGCTCTTTAGAGAAGCGCCATCTTATCTCAAAAGAGTCTCCTCGTCTCGGCAACAGTTCTGAGTTTTTGAATAATAGTTTTTCCTCTTTGGAGGATGGAGATGATATGCAACCATTTTTCTCATGAATTACATCTCATGGAATGTCCGAGGTCTTACAGACCTTTCCAGAAAGTATTATGTTAGAGATATTCATCAACGTGCTTCTGACCTAGATTTCTTGTATCTCTAGGAAGTGAAAATTATTGGTTTTATGCTTCAAGTTGTATGTCATGTTATTTGTTCTGCTAGCCTTACTCTTTCTTCTCAACATGATATTGGTCGAGGTGGAGTTACTATTCTCATTTCCCCTCAATGGCATTCTTTTCTTATTAATCATGGTTCTGACCGCATGCAGAGAGTTGTGTGGGTTGTTTTGTCAATTGATAATCATTCCTTTGGGATAGTTAATGTTTATTCTCTCAATGATGTTGTTGAATGATCTCATTTATGGAGATGGCTTGCGGATTCTCTACCACCTGCAACCTGGCTCATGTGTGGGGATTTCAATATGGTTGAGGTGGCATCTGATAAAGATGAGATTTTCCTTTTCTATGAACAGCTAGAGATAGAGAAGCCTAGTTTTACATGCATAATAAATTGGGCCTTTTTTATTCCAATATTGGCCGACGTTGTTCTGGTGGAGTTTGGCATACTTGATCTAATTTTAGAGTAGGCTCTGACGAAGTTTTTAAAAGGCTTGATCATGTCATGATCTCAGCGCAATGTTTTTTCTCTTTTTTGGAAAAGAGGGACATACTTGTCACACCCCTTATTGATGTGACCTGTCAGATCACTTTCCCATCACCTTTTTTATTGAATGGAAGACAACTAACTAGGTGCGACCTCCCAAGACTCAATTTTTAGTTAACACCTCCTTGCTAACTCATCAACCTAATCTGGCCCACATACAATAGATTTGGAACTTGAATACTAAGCCACATCAACCCATTGGTTGGATTAAGTGGTGGAATGATGCCATCACTCACACAACATGTTTCCTACACATTTATGGTAGCCAACTTGCTAAATTTTGATAGCACTCTTATGACACTACCATCAAAGAGCTCTGTACAACCTCTAAAGCTTTGGCTTTAGATCCATTCAATGCAGACTTGAAAATCTAACTTGCTCAGATCTTCCATTAGAATAAAGTTGCAAACAATTATGCTCCTCGTGGTGCCTAGATCAAAGGTAGACTTCAATGGTTAAAATTTGGAGATCGTGCCTCAAAATAAATTTTTTTGGCCCTTAGATCTTGCCACTCTGATGCTGGCATCAAAAAAATTACGAAAGGTCAATCCTTGTTCACTAAGCTTCCTAATATTCTTCAAGCTTTTGTCTGACATTTTGATAAAGTTTTCACTGTGCAGAGAAGTTCTCCTGCTCGTGACCAGACTCTCTCAGATTGATTGGCCATTATTACTCATTGTCTTTCTGAGAGTCACCAATCTTTTTTTGATCAGATCCTTACGATGGAAGATCTCAAGGAAGTTGTTTATTCTATGGCAGATGATAAAGCCCCTATATGTTATGGCTTTCCTTGTGATTTTTACAAAGTTCTTTGGGATGTCATTGGTCCAAACCTTCATAAAGTTTACTTGAAGGCCTTTGACTCCCATCCTTTAGGGGACATCATCAATAGGGGAAATATAAAATACATACCCAAGGGTGGAGACCTTCAGGATATTGTCAATTGGAGACATATCACTCTTCTCAATGTCCTTACAAGATCATTGCCAAAGCTCTTGCTCTAAAAATTTGACATATTGTACCTTTTATTTTTTTCCCCAAACAAACTAGTTTTATCAATTCCAGATTTATTCTTGACAACATTATTTTTGTCTGAGAAGGCATGGACTGGGCCTGGAGGTCTGAAAAGAAAACCCTCTTCCTCAAAATTGATTTTTGCATGGCTTATGAATGCATTGAGTGGCATTTCATTTTGGCTATGCTTCAAACCCCGAGTTTTGGAAAACAATCAATAGTTGCCAGTCTTAATATTTTGGCCTCTTCATATATATTCGCCAGGGTTTCCCTTTGGCACCATCTTTGTATGTTCTTACTACTGAAGGGTTTGGATACTTGCTCACAAACACCACTTCTTCTGGTCTTATAAGAGGAATTTTCCTATCTAAGTCACCTTCTCATCTTTTCAATGGGCATTTTGTGGATATGACTCTTTCCTTACTCTCATCGAGGATGGGGGAAATGTCAAAGTTTCTCTTCAGTGCCTTGATATTTTTTGTTTAGCCTCAAGCTCAGCCATTCAATGACAAAAGACACAATGTTACAGACAATCCTTCCTTCCAGCCCCTCCCTAGATGGCTTAGTTTGGATGGAAGTGGATTCATCATGGATATATTTTCCATTTTATGGGCATTCTCTTTTCCCCCCAAAGTTCGCCAATTGAATTGTAGAATGCAGTTTTGGCCAGATAGAGAAAAAAAACTTGATTACTGGCTTACGAAGCCTTTGTTTTTGGTTGGAAAATTCTAGATTTGTTCTATGGTTCTGACGGCTACCCATGTATATTATTACTCTTGTTGGGTGCCCTCTAAAGCTTCTTATATGAAATTTTGAGAAGTTGTTACGTGATTTTTTGTGGGCCTTTGGCACTGATTCTCATGGTTTTCACAGAGTTTCCTGGGAGTATTATTTCCTTCTGATGGAGTGGTCATGACCTTCTCTCTACCTAGAAAAAAGGAATAGAATTATGTAATAAATGGATTATTAGGGCCTTGCCTAGGGATGAGGCATGGAAGATCATGTTAAGACACTACATATCATCAGGATTTCCTATTCATCAACTAACCTAGAAGGGGATTGGTTTTCATACCCTTCTTATTATGAACACCCCAATTCAAATCTAGGGTACTTTTGTTGTGAAAAGTATATGGAGAGCATGGGAGTCTGTTAAACCTTGTCTTAAATGGGTTGACAATGGTTTCAGATACGGTCTCTCTTTCAACCAGCACAACCTCTAGTGGTCTCCTCTTTTTCACCAGCAATGGCTTCCTCTTGCTAAGATCCAGGGTATCCACGCTCTGTGCTTCCACAAGTGCAGCATCAAAACCCGCAAGGACCTATTTTCCAGAGCTACTATGAGCCTCTATTCTTGGGTAGATCTCTAGGTGCAATTTAGGCTATCTTTCCCAGATCGACAAACTTTTTACCTTATGGTCTCTGCCTTGCCTCATCACTTGTTGCACAAGCTTGGAATTCAATCTATCAATCCATGGTGGAAGGATTGGAAGTGGTATCCTTGGACTCCTCTAACTAACTACAAACCTAACATGTGTTATGTCTAGTTGGTGCCCCATCTGCCGATGGTTGACACTCTTAATCACAGTTAGCACTTGGCTTTCTCTCAAAAGACTTGGTGGTTGTGGTATCCTACAATTTGGTCTATTATTACAGGACCCAAAATTGCTCATTTTTATTGGTGTGTGATCTTTCAAGGCTTTCCTTTAGGGTCCAGGCTTAGACATTTGGTTGTCTCTAATCCTTGGTGTCCTTTCTATGGACTCCGAGAAAATTTCATGCATATTTTTTGATTGTCATCATGCTCAACATTAATGGAGATGGATTCATGATTTCTTTAACCCTTTTCAACTAGATTCCTTTTCCTGACATATGGTTTTACTAGGTGATTTACACAGAATCCCTTTTTGACACACTTAGTTTTGGCATGCTTTCAGGATGGATATTTGGTTCTCTCTTTGGAAAGATAGAAATGTTGTCATTTTCACTCGTGATTTTCTTAATATTAATGGCTCTATGTACACTAAAGCTTGTATTTTTAATAATATCATGATGCAAATTCAAGTACAAGAAGATAAAGTGGCCCTTAAGGTAGCGCATTTTCAAGATATTTTATAGCATTAGGGCAATGCCCATTGTATGGTTTCCAAAGTGCCTTCTGACTCTCTTTTTGTTGACTGCACTCCACCCCATGGCCTTCGTCGTAGCCATATCTCTTTTTCTAGGCATTCCAGGACCCCTCGATCTCAGGACCCTCACTACTCTTCTAGCGGTGGAGATGTTTGGAGGCACCGCTTGGCCTCTCCTCCTCTCCAGAGTCTTGCTGGTGGCTAGCCTTCTACTACTATTCCTATTGTTTCTATTCATGTTGCTGACATTGGCTAGCTTCTTGCCATTGGTGCTATTTTGTGGCCACATGCCACTTCTGATAAATTCCCTTGCTTGGCTCTTTCTATTTCTCCCTGGTCGGAGGAAGGAGAATTGAATGATAAAGAAGATGAGGATGGGTGGTCTCTTCCAGACCTTCCCCCTGGCCCCAATGTTTTGGGAAATATGGATAACAAAGATCCTCCTCCCTCAGCTACAACTACTTAGGCTGCCTGAGGGTTCTTTTTTTAATGAATAGTTGATGTTTCTGGTTGTGGCAATGTGAACTTTTTTCGGGTGATCTTGTATCCCCCAAACCCTTTTTGTGAATAGTGTACTCTATCTATTTTAATATTAATGGAAAAGGCCTCTATTCATCAAAAAAATATTATCTCATTTAAACCATTAAAATTAATCTTAATGATGGAGCCCTAGATCTATATTTTTTCTTGCTAGTGATAATATCCTATTTCAACTTATTCAAGCTCATGATGATTGAGATCTATAATAATCGTTAAGTGATTAAACGACAAACTTGGAACATGTGAATATACATATTTCTAATGTTAATGAAAGAAGTAATGTTGATTGTCCTTAAGTATAATTAAAGAGGAGTTACTTTTTTAGCAAATACACTGGCCTTTTTCAGGGATTTGCTAAGATAATTGTTCAAATTATTTAATTCAATTTAAATATAAAATTGAATGATCACATTCTCATTTTCAATTTATCTGGTTTGATTCAAGAATGAACATAAGATGTTATTGTCAAACTATTTTGTTCGATTTAAAAAATGAAAGAAATCGAATATAGAAGGTAAGATTCAATATTTTTCCCTTTCTTTGTTAGAGTATTAATTTCACCATACTAGCATTATTCTCATATTTATTTATTTACTTTCTTTTCTTAAGCATTATTAGGCATGTCATTTAATCATTTTCCCATGTATTGCATACCTAATTGACACTTAGATAATTTAGGTTATCTTCCATCTATCATGTTATTTCAAGTTTAGTTAGCTTCCACCTATCATCTTAGATAAACTTTAGTTAAATTCCACCTATTATTCTAGTTAACTTTATTTAAATTCATTTTTCTATAGGAAAACATGAGTTTATTTGTACTAATCAACTCGATTAACTAAGTAATTATTCTATTATGATGGCTATCTACTATTACTTTTGATAGAATAATGAGGATATAACATTCGTAATTAATTAATCATTCCTAAGTAGTTAAGTTTCAAAGTGATAAAGATGGAGGATTAACATCATCTCATTCTAGCACAAGGATATTTGAGCATTTTTTAGAAGTACGCATCATTTGGATTTGGATTCTTGTTCCTTTCAATTTATGGGAATGATTCTCCAATCACCAATGGATTGGTTTCTTCACAAGGGGAGACATTTGTAGACACAAGATCCTATTTTGTCCTTATGATTTCATCATTGGCACATGGACTACTTCTTTTGGAAGATTCATATCATTTTCTCTCTCCTATGAGGGGACATATATTATACTTGTGTGACATAAGTAGTCCTTTGGGGGTCACATCAATTCCTTCTATCCTTCTTTCACTTCTGTAGTTATTTCATTTTCTCTTTTTAGAGTAAATTTTCCCATGTAGTTATCCCTTTTTCTCCACTTATGAGATATTACATTTTTGTGTACATGAGTGCACCATTAGGCCTTGTAGCTGATACCTATCCACAAATATATTCATGTATGCATCTTTATATTCATCATTAGGTTTATCTTCTCCCTAAGTTGATCTTAAGGGGGGATGTTGAATCAATTAGGATATTACCTTTGTAATTAATTAATCAACCATAAATTACTTTAGTCACTCATTACTTTATTAAACTTAAGATAAACTTAGGAGTGGTTTTCTATTATTAGATTTAGATAATTATAGGTTGTGTTTTCGTTACATGAGATGATGACACTTAGTATGATATAATTTAATCCTCACCTATGTTTAGATCTAAAGTTTTATCTTTACACTTTTATATGCATTCATTATATTCATTACAATATATCAAATATCATCTAATTTATTCATAGGTTAATCTTAATAACAAATTCCTCTCTAGATAAATCTCTCTCAAGGTTGTATAGAATTATTCATGACTTCTTCTATTCATATGTGATGACATTTTGGTTTCTTATGGTTTCTCAGAGCTATGGGGTTATTTATTTATATTCTTATTTGTGTATATCTGAATATAAGTGAAATTTTAAGTTGGTTTAATAGTTTATTTGATATTATAGTATATTAAAAATATTGTTCTGATAGGTGAGTTGAAACATAAGTTTGCTAAGATATATCAACCAAAATTCAAAATTAAATTTCTGGAATGAAGAGGCATAAGCCCAACAATTGGGAAAAAAATATAATCTGCCACTATTTATCTGAATTCATGTCTGACCATCTTAAGATAGGAATACAAAAGGAATAAATCCTCTAATTCCTTTTTAGATTTATTCCTTTTTTGAGAGGACCTTGACTCCATTTGATGTGATTGCTTTGAAGTGGAGAGATTTTTCCTCTTAAATTCTATTCATTCTTATTCTTGGAATACAATGATATCCTTTTTCTTCCCTTTTGGGTTGACAAAGTTACCCTTAACCTTCCCATATGAGAACATCACCAAGAACTCGATCCTTTATGAGAGAAGAATAAATTCATTCTACCCCAAAAATATATGACTTCTTGAAACAAAAAATATTTTAGAGAATGAAATAATTTCCAAGCCCATTGTGGTATTTTGAGAAGACCCTATAAAGTGTTAACCAAAGATCATGGAGAAGAATTAAGGATAAAAATTAAGTTCAAATCAAGGTCTAAGGAGGGATCCAATTTTTTTGAATCCTTTATTCCCTTATTTCCTTCCTTTGATGAAAATGTCTTCTTCCTAGCTACATTATTAACAGTGTAACTTGCCTAGTAGTATCGTCTTTCCAACGAGAGGCTTCTCTCTTCGTATATGTGTTAATACTTGGACAATTAGCTACAATTTACCCAATTTTAAAACATATATTGCAATGAAAGGATAATCCCTCATAATATAAGTGTTGAGTCCACCCTTATCCATTTTCCTTTACAATAATTGTACTAGTAAGAAATTTGGCAGTTTCAAGATCAATGAAAATCCTTGCATATATTCTATTTATAAAATTTGTTGAATCTTAGTCAGTGGTTGCACAAGTTCCAATTGAATTATTGATTTCTTCAAAGTATTACTGAAACCAATAATGGAGAGGTGGATTGTGAAGGCGACTCAAAATATGTGTGACAAAAAAATATTTCATGGAAGGATCAAAGAGAGGATGCATAGATTCCAACATCAATGTGCTATGATCCCAAATCTAGACATAACTTAGGATGATATTTTTGTATTTCTTGTTAGAGAATCCATAAACTCAATCTACAAACCAAAATAAACATTCACAATAAACAAGATAAGGAGCATGAGAAAAGCTTTTTAACCATGGATGAATAAAGGCGAGAGTATACACAATGTAGAGGCACCCAAATATATAATGATGTGAAAAGGGAGGTACAAGAACAACTATCAACAACCTCAATAAAAAATTTATATTATAAAACATCGTACTAACTAGAAACTAATATAATGTAAAATGTTAGTAGTTACCTATGTAAAATTAAGCCTATACCAACACCCTCCTTTGAGTGCAACTTAGGGAGATTATTATGCAATATGGGATGTAAGACAAGTCTCAACAACAAAGCCATGTTAGGTAATCATTGTACATCTATAATTAAATGAAATTAAATCTCTCACAAATAGAGAAAAGGAGAAAAACATCGTGGGAGAAAACTCCTCTCCAAAAGAGATAAATTTGATAATGTTAAAAATTTTAAAGTGAAAGGAGGGAGGAATCCTTAAGAACCCCCAAGGACAACTTCCTTTGCCCCTAACATTGATCACAATATGAGATAGCAAGGAGATTCAAAATGTTTAGTGAATATTTATGCAACCTACTGCTCTTTAGGCAAATATTCCAAAGAAATAACACCATCTCAAATGAGTTTCCAAATGAAGTGCATGTGGATCTCAATATTCTTAGTATGTTGATCTGCTCTACTAGGTTGTGATAAATATGAATAATACTCTAATTTTCACACCAGAGAGTAATTGTATGTTAGAAAGGAAAGCCAAACTTCGTCATCAACTATTGAAGCCAGAGAACCTCTTGACTAGAAAAAATTTCTCCTCGAGACTTAGCCATAGATAATGATAATATAATAGCAATTTACTTCTTGCAACACCATGCAAATGGACCAAAATCAAGTTTAAAAAAAAAGGAAAAAAGTATACTTCTAGTCATCGAAATCATTATCCCAATTAAATTCAATGAAGCCCACAATTTGAGTAACTCTTGATTTGTAGTGAATACCAACTATCTAGTTCCTTGACTGTACCGCAGAATAAATTTGGTTTCCTTCCAATGACTCTCATGAGAATCTTGAGAGAAATGAGATATATGACCAACTACATAGGAAATATTAGAATGACTACATGTCAAGTACAAAAGACCACTTACCAATGATAGATATAAATTTCCATTAACTAACAAAGTGATGAAACTAGCAAAAAACACAAAAAATGACTAAAAAGGAGTAGGGGTGGGCTTGCAATTAGCCATCCCAAATCTATTAAGTAAATCAAGAGTATACTTCTACTGAAAGATAGAAATACATGAAAAATATTGATGAACCTAAAGACTAAGAAAGTAATGCAAGGCACCAAGGTTATTCATATCAAAATTCTCTATCAAATCTCTTTGAGTATCCTTAATCATGGTAGGAGAACTCCCTGCGATAATCAAATCATCCACATAAAGAACAAGAATGAGAAGATTCCCCATATGAATTTGAATATAGATTGTAGGATGAAAGTGAAATCTAGTGAATTTGGAAGTGTATCATCTTAAAATGGAAGCACTTCCATGATAAGAATGTTTAGCCCTTCTTAGGGGATGTTTTTGACCACCATCATACTGTCCCGTCATTTCTGCATCATCTCTTGCCTTTGTGCCTGTTTAGGACCCTGATTGGGCCTCTCCAGGCACCTTTTATCCCACTTGGCACTTTTTCCAGGGGTTCTGACCTGCTAGGTCAAGGTCAACCTCAAACTTGACCTGGGTCCCCCTTTCAAATCTAGAAACTTGTCAGTTGTCGGAGGTCATCAAAAATTCATTTTTTCCGCTTTCGAGTCGGCTGTTTTGGGTTCCGAAGTGGAAAATCCTAAATTATATTTAATATAGGTCCTCTTCTATGGGCATGGGTCTAATTGGAATTTAATTCTCCTATTTTGGCCTCTCTAGAATATTGTGCCCTAGTTTCATATAAAAGGAAGCTTTTCTCTCTCATTTTCTCTAAGTCTTCTAAGTACAAAAAAAGGCTCTAACCAAAATTTTTTCAAGAAGAAAAAGGTTCAAGCATCCATTGTTATAAATTTTTCCAAGATTTCAAGGTGTTCAAGTCCTCCTCTCAAGCATTCAAAATCTCCATTGAAGATCAAGGATTCAAGCTTTCAAGCCATTTGAAGGGATTTGGTTCAAGCATTCAAGATTCATCATTCAAACCCTAGATCTAGCCATCATGGTGGTGTGATCTTCCTTCAAGATATTTTGTGCATCCTCAACACTCATTCATTCTCTTCAAGGTGGATTCCAAGCATACAATCATGGATGTTTATGGTTTCTATTGAGTCCAATCTTTCATATTTACATACTTTCTACATTTGAATTACAATTGCATATCTATTAAATATCATAGATTCATTGTTAGATTCAATTCTACTACTTGCTAGCATTTTATATTTTATTGATTTCAAGGTTAATTCCTAAATCAGGGTTTGACAAGGAAAACTCCTCCCCCCCAAAAAACGAATCTCTTTTTCTTGTAGGTATAGGTTTGGGACTGTGGCTTTGAACTCAGATATGGATACCCTTTTGAGCGAACTATCGGGATCTGGGAATAGATTTCCTACCAGACCTATGCAGGTCAGGGTCAAGATTATTGGGTCAGGGGTGACATTTTTGGGTCAAGGTCAACCTTTTTCTCAAGATGGTGTCAGATCGGAAAAAGATTTCTAGGTTTTGTTCGTCTCTATGTTTCTATTCTGGATCATACTTCAGATTTTCCAGAAATAGAGTATAGACCTCAGAAAACAACATTATTTGATTTGCAATATTTCAAGGTTAGTGCATTTCTCATATCCATTTCAATTCAAATCCTTAATCATTCTAAATCAATCACACATTTACATTCATTCACACACATTTTAAGAGGGAAACCTAGGATCTCGTTCTTTATTCTTATTTCCAATAGATTGATTCATTTATGCATTGATCCTTTTTGGGTTGATCAATTTGGATCCTTACTTTGTGCATTTGAGAATAAAGGGGAATGTATTAGTTATCCCTAAAAATTAAATTTAAGGTGATAAGTGATTTGAGTATCAAAACACTCTTATTCTATTAACATTATTTTCTGATGCAGGAGCATCCTGGGTGTAAGAGCAATCTTGCATCACCCAAAAATATTTCTATTTTTTTATATTCAATAAGGGTTGTTTTGTGCAGAGCTACTATTTATGGAAAGTTACTATTTTTGGTAATTTTTTGTATGTGCTCAGAATGATCTGATTTCTTTCTTGGAGGTTCATTTTGGTCATATAAGTCTGCTAGTAAAGTTTCATTGCCAGATCAAGTGTATATTGGAAGATATTGAAAATTTTCGGTATTG
>MU223311.1:1093264-1104515 GCA_018584345.1 Thuja plicata
CCTTTGCATTTTATACTCTTGTAAACTTGGTATGACTATTGTTATGTTACATGGGGACATGTTCTCTTAAACTAGGCTATGGAAATAGTTATAAATTAAAAATAGTGTACTTTGAGTCAATAATGCAAATTCTCCTAGTAATGTTTGTGTCAATTTACATTCATTTTAATGCTCCAATTAAAGTGATAATATGAATGGTGTGTGAATATAGATTTTTATTTTATTTTATTTTTAGGAAAAATCATATGTCATTGTGTATACCCAGACCATAACTAGTGTGTAATTTACATGAATAGATCCAATGCCTAGATAATATAAAAATGAATTATAGAATCAAAATAATGTTAGCTTTGAAATACCTAAAAATAATTAAGGGATAAATCCTAAAGAAAAACCCCAAAGTCCCATAAGATTGGATAACTTCACCAAACATGTAAAGAAACTGGACATTCCTTATGTTTAGTCTAGTTGTTATTTCCCTAAAATGCATAAATGTGTAAGAATAATTAACCTATACTAATCAATAAAGACCTAAATTAGGATTGATAATATGACAATTTAGAGTAAATGAATTTAAAAAGAAATAATAGTGCTTAGCTCTATAACTAAAGAATGAATGATGCAAATGAATGGACTTCAAAATATGTAATGTCTAACAAATTAGAATAGTAATTAATAATCTAGTACCCACTTCATAATTAACAACCTTCTCTTACTCCATGTTGGGATGAATATATACATCAAGGACAATTCTAAAATCATTGATCTCTCATGTACTTGCAAACTTGCACCATGAAATTTGTAAACTTTTGTTTCTCACTTCACTCAACATGTCTTTGCATTTTATACTCTTGTAAACATGGTATGACTATTGTTATGTTACATGGGGACATGTTCTCTTAAACTAGGCTATCAAAATAGTTATAAATTAAAAATAGTGTACTTTGAGTCAATAATGCATATTCTCCAAGTAATGTTTGTGTCAATTTAGATTCATTTTAACGCTCCAATTAAAGTGATAATATGAATGGTATGTGAATATAGATTTTATTTTATTTTATTTTTAGGGAAAATCATATGTCAATGTGTATACCCAAACCATAACTAGTGTGTAATTGACATGAATAGATCCAATGCCTAGGTAATATGAAAATGAATTATAGAATCAAAATAATGTTAGGTTTGAAATACCTAAAAATAATTACGGGATAAACGCTAAAGAAAAACTCCAAAGTCCCATAGGATTGGATAACATCACCAAACATGTAAAGAAACTGAACTTTCCTTATGTTTAGTCTAGTTGTTATTTCCCTAAAATGCATAAACGTGTAAGCATAATTAACCTATACTAATCAATAAAGAGATAATTTTGGATTGATAATATGACAATTTAGAGTAAATTCATTTAAATAGAAATAATAGTGCTTAGCTCTATAACTAAAGAATGAATGATGCAAATGAATGAACTTCAGAATATGTAATGTCTAAGAAATTAGAATAGTAATTATTAATCTAGTACTCACATCATAATTACCAACCTTCTCTTATTCCATGTCGGGATCAATATATACATCACGGACAATTCTAAAATCATTGATCTCTCATGTACTTGCAAACTTGCACCATAAAATTTGCAAACTTTTGTTTCTCACTTCACTCAACATGCCTTTGCATTTTATACTCTTGTAAACTTGTTATGACTATTGTTATGTTACATGCAGACATGTTTTCATAAACTAGGCTATGGAAATAGTTATAAATTAAAAATAGTGTGCTTTGAGTCAATAATGCATATTCTCCTAGTAATGTTTGTGTCAGTTTAGATTCATTTTAGCGCTCCAATTAAAGTGGTAATATGAATGGTATGTGAATATAGATTTTTATTTTATTTTATTTTTAGGGAAAATCATATGTTATTGTGTATACCCAAACCATAACTAGTGTGCAATTGACATGAATAGATCCAATGCCTAGAGAATATAAAAATGAATTTATTAAGAAGGTGAATTGAGGGTGTGTTAAGGATAACATATATAGATTGGAAAGGGGGTTTGATTGATTGATTAATTGTTATAGTGTGTTGAAATCCTTAACCCTAATTCACATCTTACACTTAATTGAGTTTGATATTGATTGTATATCATAATTGTGATTAAGGGAAGATAAGACACTGCTTTCTTTCACCCTCAAATACACAAATAGGAGATCCAATTTGATCAACCCAAGAAGAAGGGTTAATACACAAGTGAATCCACTATTTGGAAAGAGAACAAGAAAGGGGATCCTAAATTCTATAAATTAATTAAGTAAATATGCTTAATAAGAGTAATTGAAAAGGATAGGAGGAAGAACTAACCTTACAAAATTGCTGATCAAAGAATGTTGTTTTCTGAGATCTGTAGACTGTTTATGGAAAATCTGACAGTTGATCCTGAACCAGAACGTAGAGACAAAAAAAATCCAAAAATATTTTTCCATTTCAATGTCGTCTTATGAAAAAGGTTGACCCTGTACCAATTTTTCCAACCCTGTCCTACCCATATCCAAAAGTATCCCTGTTCGCACAGTTCGAAAGAAATCTAAAAAGGGTATCCAGATCTGGTCTCAGATCTACAGTCCCAAACCTGTACCTGCAGAAAGAAAGGTTTGTTTGTTGTGGGGGAGGGGGTTGCTTTGGTCAAACCTTGGTTTTGGAATTAACCTTAAATATATATAGTTGAATTTGCAGAAATGGACAAAGTAAATGCATAAATTCACCTTGCTTTGTAAATTCCTTATGGCGGATTCAAATCTGTGAATCCACAAGTATGCTTCAAAATATGGAATGTAGAATGGTAGGATGTCTTCAATCTCTTTCTTGTCTATCTCCAACACCAATTCTTGGATGGGTTCTTGATCTTGAAAAAGGCTTGGAAGAAGATGGATGGAGAGATCACCAAAAGGGCACCTTGTAGCTTGAATCCTTCAATGGCCTCCAATGGATCTCCTTCATGAAAATGGATGCTTGAATGGATGAATGATTGCTTGAAATCTTACTCCTTAGCTTGCTTGGACTTTACTTGATAATGTTCTTCAATTTCTCAAGGATGCATAGGCTTCAATAGAGGACTTAGTATCACTTAGAGAAAATGAGAGAGAAAGCTTGCTTTTTATATGAAATTAGGGCACAATCTTCTAAGGAGGCCTACATAGGATAATTAAATCACCATTTAAGCCTTTACCCCTAGGAGAGGACCTATATTAAATACAATTTAGGAATCCATGCTTCGGAGCCTGAAACAACCAACCCGGGAGCGGGAGAAAACTTTTTGTGAAGACCGACATCTAGGAAACAGAAAGTCTCCAGGATTTGGACTCTGGGATAGGGTTGAGGTTGGCCCTGTCCTAGGGTAAGGCTGAGGTCAACCTTGTTCTAGGTTAGGGTTGAGTTCAACCCTGTCCTAGGAGGTCGACCCTGTCCCTAAATCCCAGAAACACAGGTCTGTATCCCAGAATGTAGAAATTAGGTCAAAAAATGGTGGACAGAAAGGCAGATCATGGGGGGGAAGCCATGTCAAGATCAGGGACCTACTCAAGGTGCTTGTCATGACCCCAAACCACTTACTTGGAAGGCTAAACTAGTCTACAATGGAAGTGCTTCCATTTTTTGACTATACATTTAGCCCTCACTTTAGCAAGAGTATGAGTTCAACACAAACTCTTGGTAAAGGAGAATATACAGAAAAGACAATCTTACAGAAATTAAAAAGGATAAAGAAACCCTCAAGCCCCCAAGGGACTCAAGTCTTTATCAACCCTGAGATCTTGATTAGAGAGACATCAGTTAGTTAGGGAAA
This sequence comes from Thuja plicata, assembly GCA_018584345.1. NCBI lineage: Eukaryota > Viridiplantae > Streptophyta > Pinopsida > Cupressales > Cupressaceae > Thuja > Thuja plicata. Next base: position 1,097,101 of record MU223311.1, read on the forward strand.
CAAAAGAAAAAGGTGTGATTTATCTCACCCAATGAGAACTTATGTCCCATTGTGAACCACACAAAAGCGTAATTGGAATGATGGAGTTGAACTGCCTAGTGAATGTGGCTACTCACTAGTCAACCCATCAGGGAGATCCATTCTTAAAAGGATCAAATAATTATAAATTGAAAATTGGCGGGATCAAGAGATTCGTGTAAGTTTAAACTAGAGAAATCAAGAGATCCTAAAAAGTAAAAATGACCATGCTTTAAGGATTAGTTTATTTTAATCCATAAAGGGAAAAGTTTTAAATCTTGAAATCTTATTTTGAATGTGCGTGTGTGCAACAACTGAGTAGAGTGTATGCCCCCACGTTAAAGTCATTGCTAACACTTTAACAAGAGCAATGGTTTTAATGGAAACATAAGCAACTCTACAGATTATGTTTCCATTGTGATATGCCCCCAAAGGAAGACAGATCAAGGGAAATAAAACATAAACATACATAAGAACAAAAAAGGGATCTACCTAATGTGGGGTCAGTATGATCATAAGATAATATGTAAATAGAAATATAATATTATTGCAAATGAATTGACATCATTCCCCAAAGAAAGTAGAACTACAATCACAAAGGAGGAAAGAAACTTTAAGAATTACCAAGAGGAATATTTTTGGACCACAACATGGAGACCAAAAAGAATTAGTGCTACCATCTCGCAGATCCAAGCAGATTGTACAAGGAACACAGTTACAAATAATAGCACATGTACAACATAACATGAAACAACATATAGAAGAATTTAGATACATATAGAGGAATTGAACAACAGTTTTGATTCTTTTATCACCTTATACCAACAAGGTAACAAGGGTCGTATAAAAGAATCTAGCAAACATATAAAAGCACATTACGAGAGAAGCACAATACAACATACAAACAAAAAAGGGTTACCATAAAGGATGAGCCAATCAAGCATGTTGTCAACCTTCCCCATCTTGGTTTATGTTATTTAGGGTAGGTGGGAAACTTGCAAGAGGGACTATATCCAATATAGTAGGGATGATAGCCATTTCCAAACAAGGATCCTCTTGAGAATCACAATGTTCATTACTAGGTGTAATTGTTAATTGAGTTGAAAGCATGTGAGGTAAATCATTATCAAGATCAACAGTCTTATATTCATCACTAAGATCAATATGATCATCGAGAGTGTCCTCCTCATCAAGGTTGATTGAAATAGGATCTAAGATGCGAATAGGATCATCATACTCATTTGTCTTATCATCATGAATCTTAACATCCAATGCATCAGGCATAGGTTGATCAAAGGTAGGTAATGAGTTTCGAATCATAGAAGCATGGGCTCTAGCATTAGCTCTACGCTTCTTACGATGTTCATTAGAAGATTTATTATGTTTAACTTTGTTTGACACATGCTGAGAACTAGGAGGAATGACAATAGGTTCCTTCATAGGTTCTATAGGAGGAGTTTCAATAGGTTGTAATGGAAGAGTAGGAGGTATGGATAAAGAAGGTATTGCAGGAGTAGGCAAAAGACCACAGTTAGAATCAATCCGAGGCATACTTAACTTAGCAATTTTGTGATGTTTGTAAGCTTGATATGAGAGAAAGAGATGATTAGGACGAGGTGGACATGAGTTAGGTAATGAAGGCCAAAGAAAATTGAGAGTAGCACAATCTCTAGGCCTAGAAGGTTGATACAAACTATGATTAATCATTTTGACTTCTCCATTATGAATGAACTTAAGACATTTATGAATGGGAGAAGTGATAGCATGCATAGCATTTATCCAGGGTAAACCAAATTTGATTTGGAATTGATCTGAAGTAGGAATAATTATGAAGGTAGTGTCTACAACTTTACCACAAAGTTCAACAGGTAAGGTAATAGAACCAAGTGTAGGATAAAGAAATCCATTACAAGTTTGGATCCATGCATCAGATGAATCATAAAAATCATGTTGTAATCCTTTCACGAAAAGATTTTCCTCAGTAATAACATTGACTAAAGATGTGGGATCAACTAGACAACCATTTGTAGGTATCTTAGCAATCCTAGCATAGATATAAAGGGGACCATCGGGAGCTTTGATTGTTTCAGAATCATCAAAGGTAATTAAAATTTCCCTAGGTCACTTATCCTTAGTTTGTTTTTGAGTTTTAGGTGGAATTGGAAGTTGAAGTGGAGGTGAAGGATCTTGAGGAATAAGTTTAGATGGCGCAACACTCTCCACATGGTTAACAATGTTATTAAGAGCATCCATCTTTGAATCATAAAAAATGTTTATAGAAGATGGTTGAGCTATAGTATTAGTATCATGTGTAGGTAAAGGATTGGTATAAATTTGGAGGTTTTGATTAGGAGGAGAAATAGATTTATTGCCATTACCATCAAAATTATCAACAGACAAAGCTTTAGAATCAATTAAGTCTTGAATCTTATGCTTTAGAGAGTAACATTTTTCAGTGTCATGGCTATTCTAGCGATGGTATTGGCAAAAAGCGGTAGAATCAAATAATTTTGAAGCTATCATGGTAGGAAGAAGAGGTCGAATAGGAGGTAAGGTAATCATACTAGCACTTAACAACCTACTCATTATAGAATGCAAAGTTTCAGAGAGAGGAGTAAACGTACGATTCATACAGAAAGCAGTGGATGTAAAAGCACTATTGGATGTAGTTGCAACTTGATCAGCAACTGCATTCATCTATTTATTAATCTTGACATAATTGTTAGGTTTCTGAAACTTATTAGGATTAGGAGCATTGTCACCCTTATCAACTGGAACAGGAGCCATTGGAGTGTTGCTCTCAAATTGACTCACTTGTAATTGATAATGGTAAAGTGCTGCACACAATTGTTGAAAGGAGGTAAATTCAGTAAGCAGAATCTTATCCCTAATATCTTTTTGTAAATTTGAAATAAACATGTGTTGAATATCAATATCAGGAACATGATAAGAAATATGAGCATACAAATTCTTAAATCTACCAATAAAATCAGTCAATTTTTCCTTAACATTCTATTTAGAATGCATTAAATCAGATAAGGACACTTGTGGTCCAATGTTATTTTGGAATTGTTGAATGAAGGAATTAGCAAGTTTGGGAAAACAATCAATGGAATAGGGAGGTAAGGAACAATACCATTGTAAAGCCTTATCTTGAAAGGTTCTAGCAAACAACTTGGCTAAAATCCTATGGTCATGAGCATAATCACTACAAAGGATTTGAAATGTTTTAACATGAGTAACAGGATCACCTTTACCATTGTAATTCTCAAGATGAGGCATATCGGCTCACTGAGGGACAGTAGCACGAATGATGTCTAGGGATAAAGGGCTACCCATATCACATGTAGGAACGCTAAATTTGGATTGAGTTAAAGATGAAAGTTGTTGTTGTAAAGATGACGTAGTTTGAGCCAAACTAATAATTGTGGAATCATTAGAGGAAACAGGTGGCATAGCAATATTAGGAACACTAGGAAAAGTGTAAGAAGCAGCAGGAATAGAAGACACAACTGGTGGAGCATTAGGAACCATGGTTGGAAGAGGATTAGTATAAGTAAAAGGCACACTATGATATGAAGGTTGTGAGGTAGGTAAAGATACTGGTGGAGCACTTACAGGAATAGGTGTGCTTGGGATAGAAGTTGTTATCAAAGGAGGAGTGTAAGTAGGAATACTAGGTAGAGGAACATAAGAAGGTCCTATACTAGTGACAATAGGTGTGAATCCTAACTCTTGAGCCTCTTGAGCTAAAGGTTTAACATTCAAATTCACAAGAAATTAATACCTTGATCATTATCATGAAGACATTTCTTAAGAGCTTCTATAGCTTGGATAGAATCTTGATTATGGTTTTTTTGGATAAGCCAATTTCCCATTTTATCAAGTTCGGTTGAAAGATTTTGCACTTGTTCAGGAGGAACTCTTAAAGCGTCATCCTCATCATGAGATGAGTGAGAAGAGTTATGCTCCATAGAAGGATTGGAATCATGAGTAATTAAGTTGTCTTCCGGGATCCTAAGGAAAGTAGTGGAAGACTCAGGATCAAAGGAACCCATAAGTCTATGGCTTCTTCTAACCAGGATACTATAAGTAGGACTAGATGTGGTAAAGCTCATACACCAATACAACGAAAATGAACTAATACAAATTTTAGTTTTATTGAATTGAAATGTAATTTGAAAGAATATGCAAGATCTAACATACACGATGTAAATCTAACACCAAAAAGAAAGAGTTGTCTATCGTGGGTTCACCAAAATGTGAAGGAGGTGAATTGAGGGTGTGTTAAGGATAACATATATAGATTGGAAAGGGGGTTTGATTGATTGATTAATTGTTATAGTGTGTTGAAATCATTAAATCTAATTCAAATCTTACACTTAATTGAGTTTGATATTGATTGTATATCATAATTGTGATTAAGGGAAGATAACACATTCCTTTCTTTCACCCTCAAATACCCAAATAGGAGATCCAATTTGATCAACCCAAGAAGAAGGGTTAATACACAAGTGAATCCACTATTTGGAAAGAGAACAAGAAAGGGGATCCTAAATTATGTAAATTAATTAAGTAAATATGCTTAATAAGAGTAATTGAAAAGGATAGGAGGAAGAACTAACCTTACAAAATTGCAGATCAAAGAATGCTATTTTCTGAGGTCTGTAGACTGTTTCTGGAAAATCTGACAGTTGACCCCAAACCAGAACGCAAAGACGAAAAAAAACCAAAAATATTTTTCTATTTTGATGTCGTCTTATGAAAGAGGTCGACCCTGTACCACTTTTGCCAACCCTATCCTACCCAGATCCAAAAGTGTCCCTATTCACACAGTCTGAAAGAAATCTGAAAAGGGTATCCAGATCTGGTCTCAGATCTACAGTCCCGAATCTATACCTACAAAAACAAAAGGTTTGTTTGTTGTGGGGGAGGGGTTTTCCTTGGTCAAACCCCAGTTTTGGAATTAACCTTAAATATATATATAATTGAATTTGTAGAAATGGACAAAGTAAATGCATAAATTCACCTTGCTTTGTAAAGTCTTTATGGCAGATTCAAATCCGTGAATCCACAAGTATGCTTCAAAATATGGAATGTAGAATGATAGGATGTCTTCAATCTCTTGCTTGTAGATCTCCAACACCAAGTCTTGGATGGTTTCTTGATCTTGAAAAAGGCTTGGAAGAAGATGGATGGAGAGATCACCAAAAGGGCACCTTGTAGCTTGAATCCTTCAATGGCCTCCAATGGATCTCCTTCATGAAAATGGATGCTTGAATGGATGAATGATTTCTTGAAATCTTAATCCTTAGCTTGCTTGGACTTTACTTGATAATGTTCTTCAATTTCTCAAGGATGCATAGGCTTCAATAGAGGACTTAGTATCACTTAGAGAAAATGAGAGAGAAAGCTTCCTTTTTACATGAAATTAGGGTACAATCTTCTAAGGAGGCTTACATAGGATAATTAAATCACCATTAAGCCTTTACCCCTAGGAGAGGACCTATATTAAATAAAATTTAGGAATCCACGCTTCGGAGCCTGAAACAGTCAACCCGGGAGCAGGAGAAAACTTTTTGTGAAGACCGACATCTGGGAAATAGAAAGTCTCCAGGATGTGGACCCTGGGATAGGGTCGAGGTCGGCCCTGTCCTAGGGTAGGGCTGAGGTCGACCTTGTCCTAGGTCAGGGTCGAGGTCAACCCTGTCCTAGGAGGTCGACCCTTTCCCTGAATCCCAGAAACATAGGTCTGTATCCTAGAATGCAGAAATTAGGTCAGAAAATGGTGGACAGAAAGGTAGATCAGGGGGGAAGCTATGTCGAGATCAGGGACCTAGTCAAGGTGCTTTTCATGACCCCAAACCACTTAATCAGAAGGCTAAACCAGTCTACAATAGAAGTGCTTCCATTTTCTGACTATACAGAATTATAGAATCAAAATAATGTTAGATTTGAAATGCCTAAAAATAATTATGGGATAAACCCTAAAGAAAAACCCCAAAGTTCCATAAGATTGGATAACTTCACCAAACATGTAAAGAAACTAAACTTTCCTTATGTTTAGTCTAGTTGTTATTTCCTTAAAAAGCATAAACGTGTAAGCATAATTAACCTATACTAATCAATAAAGAGCTAAGATTGGATTGATAATATGACAATTTAGAGTAAATGAATTTAAAAAGAAATAATAGTGCTTAGCTCTATAACTAAATAATGAATGATGCAAATGAATGGACTTCAAAATATGTAATGTCTAAGAAATTAGAATAGTTATTATTAATCTAGTACTCGCTTCATAATTAACAACCTTCTCTTACTCCATGTTGGGATGAATATATACATCAAGGACAATTCTAAAATCATTGATCTCTCATGTACTTGCAAACTTGCACCATAAAATTTGTAAACTTTTGTTTCTAACTTCACTCAACATGCCTTTGCATTTTATATTCTTGTAAACTTGGTATGACTATTGTTATGTTACATGGGGACATGTTCTCTTAAACTAGGCTATGGAAATAGTTATAAATTAAAAATAGTGTACTTTGAGTCAATAATGCATATTCTCCTAGTAATGTTTGTGTCAATTTAGATTCATTTTAACACTCCAATTAAAGTGATAATATGAATGGTATGTGAATATAGATTTTCATTTTATTTTATTTTTAGGGAAAATCATATGTCATTGTGTATACCCAAACCATAACTAGTGTGTAATTGACATGAATAGATCCAATGCCTAGATAATATGAAAATGAATTATAGAATCAAAATAATGTTAGCTTTGAAATACCTAAAAATAATTAAGGGATAAACCCTAAATAAAAATCCCAAAGTCCCATAAGATTGGATAACTTCACCGAAAATGTAAAGAAACTGAACTTTCCTTATGTTTAGTCTAGTTGTTATTTCCCTAAAATGCATAAACGTGTAAGCATAATTAACCTATACTAATCAATAAAGAGCTAAGTTTGGATTGATAATATGAAAATTTAGAGTAAATGAATTTAAATAGAAATAATAGTGCTTAGCTCTATAACTAAAGAATGAATGATGCAAATGAATGGACTTCAAAATATGTAATGTCTAAGAAAAATGAATAGTAATTATTAATCTAGTACTCACTTCATAATTAACAACCTTCTCTTACTCCATGTTGGGATGAATATATACATCTAGGACAATTCTAAAATCATTGATCTCTCATGTACTTGCAAACTTGCACCATGAAATTTGTAAACTTTTGTTTCTCACTTCACTCAACATGCCTTTGCATTTTATACTCTTGTAAACTTGGTATGACTATTGTTATGTTACATGGGGACATGTTCTCTTAAACTAGGCTATGGAAATAGTTATAAATTAAAAATAGTGTACTTTGAGTCAATAATGCA
>MU223311.1:1123684-1153484 GCA_018584345.1 Thuja plicata
CTAAAGACATATTAGAATATAAAATGGATTAATAAGATGTATCCTCACCCATGCTTGAGTGCTAGTATAGGCTAAGATGGTTTGGAGAAGATGTTAGTTTCCCTGCGAGGTATTTGACATAGTTAGTGGGTCTTGTTAGTATGAGAGGACATTAGCTCCGTGTATGGTCACTTGGGTGCCAAAATCCATTGTCATGATTATCTAGGCTGAACTTAAGGGTAGACCTACATGATGACACCTTCCTTTACACATGCTATATTTCCTACATTGTAAGTTACCTCTGGATTAGTGAGTCTTACCTTTGTGATGATTAGTACACCGAATTAGAGAGCTATCAAGATCCCTTTCTTAGTGGTTATTCCTTCTTGGTTTTGGACATCCGATTGGGATCTGTTGTTATCTCCTCAACATAGTGGGGTGGACCTTTCTGGTTCCACACAGATGGGTGGTAGTGATTCTTTACCCATTGAGATTCGACGTCCTTGTACCAGGTGCTTGATGGTTCTTTGCGGATGAGCTCTCTATATTCCTTCATCATTATTTATGTATTTGATTATTGTAATCTTGTATTAGAGTATCACATGTGATACCTAATCTGGAAATTGTAATAGTAAGTAGATTAGAGTGATTACCACATACCCTGCGACATGTGCAGTGGATGTGAGTTTATGGTAGTTTCATGGTTATCCATGAGGATTGTAATTATGGTTATGTAAGTTGTATTTGATATGATTAATCAGATGGAATCTTTTGGTTATAATGTTAGTTGTGTTTTGCTTTAAGTAATTCAACATCATGAGACCCTTGAGTCGTGTAATATATGTGAGTGTAAGACATGTGTATAAATGGTAATTGCTTCAGCATGATTGTATGTTTCTTTATGTTAACTTATAAAAAAAAAATTATTTAGCACACATAGTGACATGTCTAGGTTAATCTCTCTTGGGTTCCCTGGCGGGGCGTTACACAAAAAGTAATCAATATACCATGAGTTCAAATGCAAAGATTCAAACTTAGCTTTGTATTAAAATATAAGGCTTGTATAGAATAAAGTATAAGACAAATGAAGATTACTGTATCTTCCAATTAAATACTTTCCAAAATAGAAAGCTTAAAACAGTACTAGAAAAGAAGACAAACTAAATCTAAATCCAAAAATATAACCCTTCAAAATTTTTATACTCCACGATATATAGTTAAGCAATCCTGGGAGGCCTCTCTTAAAACTCAGCCCCTTGAATCAACTGAAAATGAATGGTTACAAACCAGTAACTAAAAAAAGAGCAATGGTTTTAAAGATAGTTGTTCCATAACCAGAAATAACTTAAAACATAAAGACTTGCATGATTCCAGCTACTTGTCATCAGACGTGGCTTCCCGAACCAGCTTCTAGCCCCAAAAAGTGCTCAACAGCTCCTAAATTGGATGAGAGTGCAAACTCTTCAGACCAGTCAACTTAGCTTGGCACACATTATTTTCCTAATTAATATCTTGGATATTCTCTAACAGTCTAGTTAACTGCCCTCTATTTAGGTATAGGATGGATTCCACATTAGCTATCTTGGTAAAATCTTGAGTTGTGGGTTCTTTTTTCTCTAGGATACTATTCATTGTATCTTCAAATATTTTAATCAATGTATCTGCATTCATTCTTTCTTCTTCAAACTAAAGGATACCCAATAGATTTACCACTTTGATATCCTTTAGTGCATTAGTGTGCATTTCCTTGACTTCCTTTTTTATGGTGTGCATGCTCGAGACTGTAGCTTTGAACAGAGTTCCTTTCCAACTCAAATTCTTTTTTAGTATGAAAAGAATGCAAGTATATACTATTTTCATTGGATTCTCTTACAAGAATTTTTCTACTCCATATTCCTCTATCTTAATAACCTGAGATACGATAGTTGTGCACTTTTCTTCATCTGACTCCCATCCTGGGATTAAAGTTTGAACTTCTCCAATTAGTTCCTCTCCTTCTGCATAGGTAGCCACAAACTCTTGAATAAATTTGTTTCCTTCCAATATGACACCGTTGACCCATTTTTTCATTGCCTCCATTAGGGCTCTTTCCTATTGAATTTGCTTCAGAAATTGTTTACTATATGTGGAATTAGGTTCAAATTCCTGCGGAGATTGAGCTAAAGGAAGTGCACCAATATTGCTGAGTGAGATAAGAAATTTAGCCATTGTAACTACAAGCTATTTGAGCTTGCATTTTTATTTTCCATCTTTTTGAAATTTCTCGAGCATATCGTCCATTGAAAATTTGAATAGGTGGTCTCTGGTATCTCTAATTAATACACCAAACTCTATATTCGTGACCTTGAAATCTTTGGCCTCAGGTTCATGAACCCCTTCCTTTTGTTTGAATGTTGCGATCTCAGTGGTCACCTTTCCTACAGTGAGATATATGGTTAGTCTTGCATTACTCTTAACCCTTTTCACCTTTGGGACACAGACGACATACTTGGTGACTATCTCTTTAAGTGGTAAGGAGACAAGCTTGAAACTACATTTCCTGGTCACCGAATAAGTCAGCCAAGGGGGAACTATGCTAGAAACCAATGTATTATTAATTGTCTTGGCAGGTGTTATGTTCTCCTATTGAACTTCGGTTTTATTATTATATGATTCTTTGTCTTTCTTATCATTTTTCAGTGAGAAAGAGATATCTTCGTCATTAATGTCAATATCAATATAGCTGGAGTCTAGAGAAGCCATTTGTACCAGACTTTTAGACCTAGTTCTTGACCTCGTTCGAGGTGTGGTAGGATGTCCACTAGAGGTTACTTAATTTTTAGCTGAAGGTGTAATGCCAAAAACTTTTACTAAGAAACACACACACACACACACACACACATATATAAAATTTATATTCTTTATAAGCTCATGTATGAACACATGTTGTAAATACTAATCATGTCTCATAATATAGGAAAAACATGCATCTAACTAATGTAAGTTAAGGTAGTTTAGTTGCTAAAACAAAAAAAATATAGTTCACTTTACTTTCTTTTTATATTAATTACTTGCTGATGGATTTGAGTTTATGAACTTCTTTCCTTGTGAATTTTCAAATGCCACCAAAATTTGCAAAGGAAAATTTTAAAGACCATGGGACGCTCACCTCCCAACCTAGGCCTCTAAGAGGCCACCCTGAGCTTGGGGAACCAAAATTAGGTAGGATACACACATGCAAACAACAAAATATTAAAAACAATAGAACACAAAATTTCCCAATCATGGCTGTCACAATGGGCCACATATTGACCCTACAATGGGGTGAAGTGGACCAAGTACCCAAGGGGAGAAACTCATCCAAAGTAAGAACAAACAACCTTCACAAGGCATCAAAAACAACATCTTCTCATCTCCTTCCAAGTGCACAACAACTCCCTTATGCCCCCCAAGGTTTCAAGCCATAAACAACTCCTTTATGACCCCGAAAATAAAAAGGTGGATTGACTTCATGGAGCCCATACTAAATGTTTTCTCCCTCTCCTCCTTGAGGAGATACTCTACACCCAAGGGTTGTCACTATACCATCACCCCCAAGGCTACTCTTCCCTCCCAAGGGCGAGTGGACCTTGAGACTCCCATTCAATAAAAAACAACTTTCAATCTCAACACAAAGAAAATCATGATACAAGAAAGAAACCAAACTCAAAATCTCCATCACAACACATATACTAACATGAAAGAATTTCTTACAAAAAGTAATTTGAAAACCCTATTAAAGGATAGACCTTGTTAGGAGTCAAGAACAATGGTGGGCTCACTGCCTAGACACACTTCCTAAAGAAGGTTAATGTCACCCTCAAGGACTTACAGTCCGAAATACAAGTGGATATAAAAAATATACGATCTAGTGAAGTGTCTGATAACAATTGTCTTTGCTTGGTCAGTTCCAATGAAGTACAATAATCATATCCTCTGCTCTACATACAGCCAAAAATCAAGCTCGCAGCTTTGACATTTCTCAGTATCTTTCAATCACCTTCTCTTCATACATACATACACACATCTTTTCAAAAGAAAAGATCTCTCATATATACTCTATTACAATAACTGGTTAGGTCGGACAATTAAGCTTTCCCAATATAAAAATAATTATTTAACCCCTTGCTAAGATACACATGGTACCTAAAACAAGTATACATCAATTATAATACATTAGATATAATCTAAGATCTGTAATCCATGCTCGCAATCAATAATACATGCTATATCTCTGAAGTCGGCCCCAAATAGGTCTCTTCTATAATACACGCCACAGTTGACATCATCAAAAATCATACAACTTGTGACCCATAAAAAACATTCATTAACCTATCTTTTATCATCCCTTAAGCTTTCATAACTTGAGTCATCATAGCTTGTAAGATATAATTAAAACACACAGACTCACTATGTCAATCATCGTTGTCACAGTCCAGTAACCAGTTTTCACCAAAACATTTGTAACTCATCCAATTTGAAATATTAAGCCAAGAATTTTTTTAAATAAGATCAACATACATCCTTCTACATATCCCCATCTTTCCTCATTCTGATTCATCACTACAATATCCGTACACTTCTGTTAGTCATCATAACCAGTCCATTCTTCCTCCATAGAAACATATGTGTACATCAGTGACAAAACATGAATGCCAACAACATTAGTAGAAGCCAATTCCAACATCATCCAACAATCTCCCCTTTTTTCATTGATGGAAACATATGGGAAAATCCATCAACCCAAAAGTACTATCTCTCAATACAATCTTCTCAATATCCTCAATACAACTCTCCCTAAAACAATAGAGATTTTCTCATAGAATCTCTCCCCCTTTGACAACAATGGAAAAGGGTTCCATAACTCTTCATCAATATTTTTCAAGGTGTAAATTTTTCAAATATTGATGTATGTAATAACCAGGTACAAAATCACCCAAATATGTTCTCTAGCATTCTTGCGATCACTCCCCCTAAGGAGTAGATCTATACATCAAGTCCAAAAAATGATATAGCTCTGAAAGCCACTAGACTGATGCATTCCTGCATCAATTAATTACCACGGGGAGGGGCTCTCACCCCAAGCATGCTTCTGAGATACTTAAAAGAATCTTTTGGCAAAGGTTTTGTAAATATATCTACTATTTGTTCCTTTGTGCTAACATACTCCAATCTGATCTCTTTCTCTACTACCTTGTCTCTCAAGAAATGATACTTAATATAAATATGTCTAGTCTTTGAATACATTATAGGATTCTTTGACAAATTCACTGTGCTAGTGTTATCACAATGGATAACCACTGGCTCTTCAAAAATTATTCCAATGTCCTTCAACATTTGTTTCATCCAAACAACTTGTGTACAATTTATAGCAGCAACAACATACTTAGATTCAGCAGTAGACAAAGCTATACAATCCTACTTCTTACTTAACCATGAAACCAACCTTTTTCCAAGGAAAAATGCTCCTCCATTTGTACTCTTTCTATCGTCCACACTAATTTCCCAATCAACATCATTATAAGCATATAAAATAAAGTCATCATATTTTCCATACCATAATCCATACTCTATTGTCCCTTTCAAGTATCTAAAAACTCTTTTCACAACAGCAAGGTGTGTCTCTTAAGGATCTTCTTGATATCTTCCCACAATTCAAACTACATTGGAAATATCTAGTCTAGTGTGAGTTAGATATTGTAGACCTCCAATAATTAATCTATACTTTGTCTTAAAAACACTCTAAGTTTCATCATTATTAGTATGTTTATAACCAGTCAACATAGGTGTCTGAATAGATTTACAATCTTCCATTCCAAGTGTCTTCAACATTTCTTTAAGATACTTGGTCTGAGATATAAAAATATCATTCTTGTTCTAATTAATTTTCAAACCAAGAAAAAATTTCAACTCACCAATCATTGGCATTTCAAATTCATTTTCCATCTCTTTAGAGAACCTTTTACTCATTTCATCATTACCTCCAAAAATGATATCATCAAAAAAAATTCTATGATTAGAATTCCATCTTCACCAATTCTTAAGTATAAATTACTGTCTGCATTACCTTTTCTGAAACCAAGATGAAGAAAATACCTATCTAGTCTTGCATACCATGCTCTTAGTGCTTGTTTAAGTCCATACAATGCTTTCTTCAACTTACAAACCATGTCTTCATCTTCTGTCAAAGGAAATCCATCAGGTTGCTCTATGTATACCTCTTCCTCCAGATCTCCATTCAAAAATGTAGATTTCACATCCATTCGATATACCTTAAAGTCTTTAAGTGTAACATAAGCATGAAATAATCTCACTGCTTCCAACCTAGCAACAAGAGAAAATGTCTCTTCAAAGTCTATGCCTTCTTATTGCAATTATCCTTTACAAACCAGTCTAGCCTTATTTCTTACCACTGTTCCTACCTCATCCATTTTGTTTCTTAAAACCAATTTAGTTCCTATCACATTCTTGTTTTTAGGTATTGGAACTAAGTCCCAAGTGTTTTTTTTCTTTATCTGTTATAATTCTTTCTTCATAGCTTTAGTCCAAGATTCATATCTACCTACCTCATTAGTAGATTTCGGTTCAACTTGAGAAATCAAACAAATTTCATCTCTTACTTTTGATCTTGTCATCATTCCTATATTTTCATCACCAATGATTTTATCTTTAGGGTGGTTCTTCTTAACATACCTCAGAGTCTTAGGAGTTTCAGTAAGCTCATTTGATTCATCTTGAAAAACTTTGATCTCATTATCAATCTTCAAAGGTTGTGCAGAATGAATAGTGACCTCCTTAATCTTTGCAATCTGACCATAGTCATACATTCTCTCTTGAATCTGAAACCTTTCATCTATCCTCAGATTAGCGCTTTCAATCAACTTCATCAATCTCAAATTGAAACATTTATAGGCTTTTCTCTTATTAGATTAACCAAGGAAGATACCTTCATCACTTCTAGCATCAAACTTCCCTATCATAACATCTCTTTTGATATAGCATTTACTTCCAAATATTCTGAAATATTTTATAGTAGGATTATGATTAAACCATAATTCATAAGGATTCTTACTTTTACCTTCTCTGATTTGAATTCTGTTCAAGGCGTACACAACAGTACTTGGTAGACCCATTCAAAAAAAATTCATGGTTCCATACCTTTTCCTCCTGTCTCTGTAAATTCTACTAGGTCTCTAGCCTAAAGCCCTAAGTCTTCTCTGCAAAAATATTTCTTAAACCCTAAACGTCATGAACTTTTATAAAATCAAGTTACTTTTTATGTAACTTAAGTTTCTTACATCATGTCTTGTAAGTTGTCATTGGCAGGGCCATGTTATTTCCTAAAGTAGTTTCCTAGTGGGGTTTTAAATATTTCCAAAGTCTTCATCCCCAAAACTACTTTACCCTTTATATCTACTGAGCATATCCATTTTAATCCAATGGATGAAATAATTAATTGAAGCAAAGATGTAGTCGATCTGCCCATCAAGCCATTAAGCCTGAGCACCACGCGTATTTGGCGGGTCTGACATATGTTGAAAGGCTATGATTAAAGTCCATACAATTTATTTTTAATCAAATGGTTGGATTAAAAGCTTAGTGATGAGATGCACACAATCTAACCTTTAATCCATTAAGACTAAGTGATGTGTGTCCATGGTGAGCCAGGCTGAGGTTAGCAGGCAAAGTAAAGACTGATCAAGTGGGTTTTGATTAGACAAACAATGTACTGCCTTAAAGGGAAAGTGGTCAAGATCTATCCATTAAGGCATTACGTTCGAGAGTCATGTGTCTTTTTTGATGTCATCGTCAATGGGTCAAAAGGAAGGTAAATAGACAATAGATCAAAGATGATAAACGGTAGGCATAAAGCCTTAATCAAAAGATGTAGTCAATCTAACCTTTGAGGCATCACGCCTGATTGAAAAGTAGATTGCTCAGTTAGTATAGGTTAGATGGCCAACATGATTCTTAGGACCAAGTAAAGTGCCATGTGGATATCAGTGGGACCACCATTGCCAAGTTTTAACCAAAGTAAAAGCATAATTAAGTTGGTTCTGATTGGACAGCTCACATAATGGATTAAAGGAAAAGTGAGTAAAATCTATCCATTAAGGCATTACGCCCGATCGACACCTATCCTCCATAGATCATGGGGCTAGAGTAAGGAGAATATAAAGGGTAGATAAGTTTGAGAGGATCATGTGGTAGGCATAAAGACTTAATCCAAAGTTTCTCGACATCTAGTCTTTAAGAGATTGCGCTTGCGCAAGGCATGGCAGATATGATCGCAGGCCTGGGTAACTTAAAGGATATCGATGGTGGTGTTTTAAAGGATAGTAAAGTTTGAATCTCAGCCATCCAATTTATTTTCTATGCCATCTATAGCCGTTATAACAAAATTTCAAATATTTAAAAGGGCTTTCATGGCGGTGGACTCAGATTTTATCTCAGGGCCATTAATGTTGTGATCTGATCTTATAGGTTGACTATGCACAACTATTGAAAGGTGTAGGGATTGTAATCTGATATGCTGTGACGTATTCATGACTAGAGTTGACAAATAGGGGTTTTATATCAGAAGCTAAATGTTTTTAGCACCACATTGTCTTTTCTGCATTTATGTGAGGTACTCTCAAAGTCATGCTTTGGGAATTCTTCAATCTTAGGGTACTATGCTCACATCCATGAATTAGAAAAAATTTATTGCATATCAAATTGCACAAATGGAAGAGAAGAGATAGGGTTTCAACTTGACATCATAATTTAATTCTTGCATTGATTGGTTGTAACCCTAACCCTAAATGGTCCAAAGCTTGTAGCATTCTTGTTCCTATAAAAGAATATTCAAGACCATTTAGAAAGGGCTGGAGAATTGGGAAAGTAGAAAGCATTAGGATTATACTTATTTCTACTCTAGGATATAGAAGATAGATTTTCAGATTGTATTAAGACAAGATTGAAAGATCTTTGATCTTTTGCATATTTTCATATTGCATATTTCCTTGTCATACTGATTCAGGAACTAGTTTCATCATAATTAATATAAGATGTTTTAGATTTGAGTCTCTCCTTTGTGTTATCTATTGAGTTGTAAGTTTTCTGGCTTACTGTATAATTTTAGCTTATACATGTGTGTATCCCATAAGTCTTTGATCTTAGATCAAATTAATTCTTTGGATATTACATTGATTCTGCCTGGATATATATTTGAGGATCTTGTAGTGTGTGATTTGAGAGTTCTTATGTTTATGGCTTTGAATATTTGCCAATAAGGTGTTTCATCTTCCGTATTGTATCTAGGATTTTTCCCAATGTATAAGGAACTAATATAGAATTAGTATTTCTATTAAGAGACATGTCTAAATGGTTTGGCTATGTTCTATTCCAAAATATAATCAAACTCATAACAAAATTCTTTACTTTTCAGTTGTTGTTCTTCTTATTCCACCCAAGGTAGTGGAGAGTCAATGAATGTTAGGGTGGAATTAGTACTTACTCACCATCTATTTGTTGTTCAAATACAAAGGTTAAAGGTGTTGTAAATAATTGAGTTTAGTATGGATAGGTGTACCTGCCTTGGTTTTGCAGAGCTAGAAGTGTAGAGGGAAGTCTTGACCCTATAGTTGGTCTAGTTATCTTACAAAGATTTCATATTTGGAGCTAACCACTCCTAAAATTAGTCTTAAGATATATTGGTTGCATTTTGTAGTGTGATATTTTTAAATACCAAAAAAATGGTGACTCTGTTGGGGACAGTGCAGTAAATTGCCATTACTAGCCAGTAAGTTGATCATTGGAAGCATAAAGTTACTCAAGTTTCACATTTCTCATTGTTTTATCTTGTGAGTTTTCTATTTGAAGGTTAGTCATATTTGTTAGTTTTGTGATCCCAATAAGTGTTGGGTGGCGACTTTGAAGTTTTCTCTCTATAGTGCTGAGTATTAAAAATTCTTTTGTCACACACTTTCCAATATAAGTTATAGAGGTACCCGGTCTTGGTCAAAGAAAAATTTTGATGAGTGGATGGGAGATGAAGTCCCAATTACATCTAGAGCTGAGCAACCAAGAAAAGGAAAAACTAATAGAAGAGCTCCTCATAATGAAATACAAGATAATGAAATTGGAGAAGAAAGACCAGCCCAAAGTAGCCAAGAAGGAAATGCATCTGAGTATGAGGAGGAGGCAGATGTGGGACTTGATACAAATGAAGATTATAACTCTCCTAGTGAAGGAGAGGAAAGATATTCTGACATCACCCTTCCAAATTTAGAATATGTTGATGATGAAGAAGAAGAATGGGGAAGACATCTCCAAAAATAACTAGCCATCACACAACAGAGGAACAAAGAAAAGGAAGATGAAAAAAGGCAAAAGATGATCAAAATTGAGCAATTGAAGATGAGAGTACGAAACTAGGAGGCCATTAACTATGTTGCAGAGCCTAAGAGAATTGAAGAGGAACGTGTCATTCAAATAGTTAATCATCAAGGCCCTAAAGATAAGGGAAGGCAGGGAATGGCAGGGGTTACAATAAATGATCCCAGTAATCTCAAAGGCTCAGCAATGCAGATGTATAAGTTGGACATGGATCTTGAAAGAGCTAGAGTTAAAAAGGAGATTATAGCTAAAGAACTTTAGAAGGCTGAATTGGAGGCTACTATTTTGGAGATGAAGAAGAAGGATGATTTTCTTAGACAAACAACAAGGCCTGTTCATCTTGGTGCTGAAGTAGCTACAACATCAAATACTAAAGCCTCTACTTCTTAAGACAACACTACATTTCAAGGAAAGTCCAGTCATGCAAAAAGTTACAAGCAATTTTCTTTTCATAACATTCTTGGTTATCCTAATGTAGTTGCTAAGTGAACTTAGAGATAAAGTTCCCAAATTTGTTGGGAATAATGTAATTACATGTGAAGAACACTTGAAAAAATTTAAGGATATTATGGATGATTATGACATTGTGCATGAGGATGTATTAATGAAACTTTTTATTCAGTATTTAGTATAGGATGCTAGGGACTGGTTCAGAGGGTTACCATATAATTATATAGGGTCAATAGATGAACTAATTGATTTCTTTAAGGAGCAATATGGTGATAAGACCAATGAAAGATTCATGTTGAATGAATTGAACAATAAAAAAAGACTCAGAATGAGGATGTTGCAAAATTCAACATAAGATTTCAAAGAGATATGAATAAACTATTCCAAGTTTTGAGACTTGATGACAAGGTTTGTCTAGCTACTTAACTTAATTCATTTGATTCTAAGATGGGATACCTCCTAAGAGATAAGAATCCAAAGAATATAAGAGAAGCTTACAAAATAGCCATCAATATAGAAACTAATAGGACGGTATTTGGAAAATTGGGTAGAAGAGGTGATAGGAAGTTTGATAAGAAGGACTTAGACATATCTCCAAATACCAAGCCCAAAGAAAAGGTCAATATGAAGCAACTTCTAAGTTCTATAAAAGACCTAAAGCCAGGAGAGAGTAAGAATCCTAGAACTCAAAACAATAATAGGCCATCCTATAACAATTTCAATCAGTAACCTAGGATGCACAATTCCCCTATGGCACCCAAATCAAAGATGGCAAATCCATTATCCCACAAAGAAAAGATAGGCCTGATGATAGAACCCCTGATTCTCTTCAGAGAAATTTAGCTGATATGTGTAGTGAGGATCATTGGTGTGATGATTTTGAATCTCCATATAATCTTGACAATTGTGTTGTTTCTCTGAAGATGTTTCCAAGTCAAGCCCAACAAGAAAGAGAATACAAGGAAAAACTATATGATGATGTTGGGAATACAATGGCTTCTGCAGATTTTACAAGTGAAGAATCTGATGAACAAGGTAAAAATTAGTAGTTGTCTTCATCAGATGAAGAGGAGTCTGATGATAAAGATATGTGTTGGCGAACAGATTTGTCTCCACTTCAATCAAAATTTATATTGACCCTATGCCTCTTTGAAGAAAAATAATCCTACAAAAGTTGAGTAAGCATGAGATAATTACTTCTCTCTGAATTAAGTAAGGTACAAATCCCTCTTAGAAATATCAAATGAATTTCCAAACTAAATACTAATACATGTACTTTTAACCTGAAAGAATGTAAGGATCTCTCAGATACTCTTAGGTATCGAGGTATCTTCAGGAATTTCAAACAGAATAAAAAAGTAAAGAAAAGAACCATTTCTTCAACTACCTTAAAATTAACTTCCTACGAAACTAGAAACAAGAATTATCTGGAAAGATGGACAATCACCATGTGTTTACAAATAACACAAAGAAAGAAATATATTAATCATAAAAGTAATCAATATACCATGAGTTCAAATGCAAAGATTCAAACTTAGCTTTGTATTAAAATATCAGGTTTGTATAGAACAAAGTATAAGACAAATGAAGATTACTATATCTTCCCATTAAATACTTTCCAAAATAGAAAGCTTAAAACAGTGCTGGAAAAGAAGACAAACTAAATCTAAATCCAAAAAATATAACCCTTCAAATTTTTTATACTCCAGGATATATAGTTAAGCAATCCTGGGAGGCCTCTCCTTAAACTCAGCCCCTCGGATCATCTAAAAAGGAATGGTTACAAACTAGTAACTAAAAAAAGAGCAATGGTTTTAAAGACAGTTGTACCATAACTAGAAATAACTTAAAACATAAAAAGACTTGCATGATTCCAGCTACTTGTCATCAGATGTGGCTTCCCAAACCAACTTCTAGCTCCAAAAAGTGCTGAATAGCTCCTAAATTGGATGAGAGTTCAAACTCTTCAAACTAGTCAGCTTAGCTTGACACACATTCTTTTCCTAATTAATCTCTTGGATTTTCTCTAACTATCTAGTTAACTACCCTCTCTTCAGGTATAGCATGGATTCCACATTAGCTATCTTGGTAAAATCTTGAGTTGTGGGTTATTTTTTCTCTAGGATACTATTCATTGTATCTTCAAAGCTTTTAATCAAGATATCTGCATTCATTCTTTCTTCTTCAAACTAAAGGATACCCAATAGATTTACCACTTTGATATCCTTTAATGTATTAGTGTGTATTTCCTTGACTTCCTTTTTTATGGTGTGCATGCTCGAGACTATAGATTTGAACAGAGTACCTTTCCAACTCAAATTCTTTTTCAGTATGAAAAGATTGCAATCATATACTATTTTCATTGGATTCTCTTACAAGAATTTTTCTACTCCATATTCCTCTATCTCAATAACCTGATATATGATAGTTGTGCACTATTCTTCATCTGACTCCCATCATGGGATTAAAGTTTGAACTTCTCCACTCGGTTCCTCTCCTTCTGCACAGGTAGCCACAAAATATTGAATAAACTTGTTTCCTTCCAATATGACACCGCTGACCCAATTTTTCATTGCCTCCATTGGGGCTCTTTCCTATTGCATTTGCTTCAGAAATTGTTTACTATCTATGGAATTAGGTTCAAATTCCCACGGAGATTGAGCCAGGGGCAGTGTACCAATATTATTGAGTGAGATAGGAAATTTAGCTATTGTAACTATGAGTTGTTTGAGCTTGCATTTTTATTTTCAATCTTTTTGAGATTTCCCGAGCATATGGTCCATTGAAAATTTGAATAGGTGGTCTTTGGTATCTTTGATTAATACACCGAACTCTATATACATGACCTTGAAATCTTCAGCCTCAGGTTCATGAACCCCTTCCTTTTGTTTGAAAGTTGTGATCTTAGCAGTCACCTTTCCTGCAGTGAGATCTGTGGATAGTCTTGCATTACTCTTAACCCTTTTCACCTTTGGGGCACAGACGACATACTTGGTGACTATCTCTTTAAGTGGTAAGGAGATAGGCTTGAAACTACATTTCCTACTCACCAAATAAGTCAGCCAAGGGGGAACTATGCTAGAAACCAACGTATTATCAATTGTCTTGGCAGGTGTTATGTTCTCCTATTGAACTTCAGTTTTATTATTAGATGATTCTTTGTCTTTCTTATCATGTTTCAGTGAGAAACAAATATCTTTGTCATTGATCTCAATATCAATATAGCTAGAGTCTGGAGAAGCCATTTATGCCAGAATTTTAGACCTAGTTCTTGACTTCGTTCGAGGTCCGGTAGGATGTGCACTGGAGGTTACTTTATTTTTAGCTGAAGGTGTAATTCTCAAAACTTTTACTAACAAACACACCTATATATATATTTTATTTATATTCTTTATGAGCTCATGTATGAACACATGTTGTAAATACTAATCATGTCTCATAATATAGGCAAGACATGCATCTAACTAATGTAAGTTAAGGTAGTTTAGTTGCTAAAAAAAAAAAATATAGTTCACTTTAGTTTCTTTTTACAGTAATTACTTGCTGATGGATTTGAGTTTATGAACATCTTCTATTTTGAAAAGAAACTATCACATAAAAATCGGCAACTCAGTGATACAATATATTTTCTTTTATGGAGTATTCCTAACATTAATTTAATTCCTTCCTATAAATATTGAAATATATGTTTGAGTACTAACTCATATTGAAAAAGCAACTCAGTATAAGGTTAAATAAAACTTTCATATGTGTACCTCTTTTTTTTAAGGTACATAGTTTTATATTTACATTTATGAATCATTTTATCCATTCATATGTACAATAATGAACATGCAAATTTCTCCTTTTTTAATTTTATTTTTCCAAACAAAAAACAACAAGAAGAGAATATTACATCTTTTCTTTTCTATAAACAACTTCAAAATAAATATATACAATACATAGAGATCTCCTTGTTGCTCCACTAACATTTTCTTATAGATAATAAAATAACTTTTATTCAATTAGTTTTCTCTTTCATATACATAGTAGCTTTCTTTCTCTTGTTTTAATAGGACAGAACTTCACACTTTCTCTTGCCTAAATAAGATAGAACTTCACTCACTACTTTCCCTACACATAATGACTAATGTCCATAAAACCATTTAAAAATATATTAAATCTAAGATTTTTAAAACTTACAACACTCTCATCTCGAAGCAAGATTACAATGTCTCAGCCATAAGGCTTTTGCATAGACAAAATTCATGAGGAAAGAAGATAAAGCTCGAAAATATTAAAAACAATAGAACACAAAATTTCCCAATCATGGCTATCACAATGGGCCACATATTGACCCTACAATGGGGTGAAGTGGACCAAGTACCCAAGGGGAAAAATTCATCCAAAGTAAGAACAAACAACCTTCATAAGGCATCAAAAATAACATCTTCTCATCTCCTTCCAAGTGCACAACAACTCCCTTATGCCCCACAAGGTTTCAAGTCATAAACAACTCCTTTATGACCCCCAAAATAAAAAGGTGGATTGATTTCATGGATCCCATACATAATGTTTTCTCCCTCTCCTCCTTGAAGAGAGACTCTACACCTAAGGGCTATCACTATACCTTCACCCCCAAGGCTCTTCTTCCCTCCCAAGGGTGAGTGGACCTTTAGACTCTCATTCAATAAAAAAAAACATTCAATCTCAACACAAAGAAAAATCATGATACAAGAAAAGAAACCAAACTCAAAATCTCCATCACAACACATATACTAACATGAAATAATTTCTTACAAGAAGTAATTTGCAAAACAACATAATGCTACTACCAATATGAAAAACAAATAAATGCAACAAGCACAAAATGTTAGTGCCACCAACCTCGATCCAAGCTTAAGGAAGAATTTTGAATAAGAGCTTCCCCTTTCCTAAGTCTCCTTCAAGCTTCTCCAAAACTAGCAATGTCTCTAAGATAGAGAGTGGGTGCTCAAACTCTCCAACATGGAGAGTCATCACTAAAAAAACCACTAGAATCTCATGGGAAAAAGGAAAGCCTCTCATTGGTTTCTCTTCCCTAAGCCTCTTACTTCTTTCTAAAAATGGTTCCAAAAAGGGAAACTCAAAAAGGTAGGCAAAGTTCTTGCACCTAAATGGAAGGCTGGTCTATCCAAGATCATGCTTCCAAAAGTTGATTTTCGTCCATCTTGAAAATCCAACTTTTGGAAGGGTCTCTTTGTCAACAAAAGACTACCCTAGGGTTAAAAATGACCCTTACCCATAGGTATAACAAGTGGGCTACCTAAAAATGACCCTAACACACCCCTAGGTACTCTTCCAACCCCCCAAAAGTCCACTTTAAGCATACTCACGAAATTCAATTGAAATGACCACACCTCCAACTCCCTAACCAAGGAAAGTACATGAGGATATACTATGGTACTAACCTAGGTAGGTGGGAACTCAATCCCCAAGTGGACATGTCATGGTCCTAAGTACATACACAAGTGTCAAGTGACAAATACAAACACTTACACATCACTAGACACATGACATATCCAATTGAGCATAAAGCACAAAGAATTAAATATGAAAATAACTTTTATGAACTAAATTTAAACAATAAAACATTTACATTTACAAAATGAATCATGATACAATGAGGTTTTGTCTCTCATTAGACGCAACCTTAGCTTTAACTGAATTCACATATTCCTATGTTTGGTTCCCTGATTTATTTTCATGGTCGAATTCTCTGCACACTAAAATCAAATATCAATAGTCGAAGGAAAAAAATATACATAAAATCATTATAAATAATGAATAATATTCCAACATATTTCATTTACAACCTATACCACACAATTCACTAACAATTCCAAAACAATATTGCCAAATCAATTCTCTCAT
Organism: Thuja plicata; assembly: GCA_018584345.1. NCBI lineage: Eukaryota > Viridiplantae > Streptophyta > Pinopsida > Cupressales > Cupressaceae > Thuja > Thuja plicata. Next base: position 1,140,404 of record MU223311.1, read on the forward strand.
GAAAACATTGATACACATTGAATCATCATACAATTTTAATTATCATCAATTACACTTTAGAATGCAATTCACATCTCATTGTAGTTAATCCTAATTGTGTCATCTTAATGATAATCTAATCCTACTCAACACAGTGCATATAATGATAATCCGTCATAATATTGTCATGTTTTCCCTTTAATTTAACCAATCTAATATTTAATTGCAATTCCCTTTTAATCATTAAATGAACATCTCTACTTACAATCAGGACTCAACTACATTGATCAGTTCATGTTCTAATGAAAATAACATATAAACACCTATCATTTATTAGAATCATAACTTATCCATTATGAACACAATTTCCTTATTCTAATTCAATCCACTCTATTCAAACACTTAACTGTTGTTCATGAAAATCAGTAAATCAATAAGCCCTAATGCAACATAATGTTTTTGTAGAAGTGTTAACATGAATAAGAAGCAGTAGAGTACATCAAAGTCTAGCCTTATCCCAATATATATAATTCCATAATGTATCGTAAAGGGTTCACATACTAGGTCCTTAAGGATAGAGGAATTGCTATGTTGACCCGAGCAGGGTCTCTTTAAAGTTTCAAGCACAACAGTGGGGATAGCCACAAAATGAGAACAAGGTTAAATTGGGTCTAGTGAGTCACATAAATGCCTCTAAAAATATTATCAAAATATCAAAAGATCATCTCAACCAGACATACCATAACATATCAGAACCTCACAATGCATTTCAAGTCCAAGGAAGGTCTTACTAAATAGGTAGGCACATATCGCCCCAAGGGTAAAATCTCACGAGGGTAATACAAGGTATAAAATGCAATAAAAAACTCAATCCACGCCCCTCGGAATGTCAATCATAAAAGGGAAACAAGGGAGGCTCTACATTATCCCCCGCAAGGACTAGGCTTACTCCTGGAAGCCGATGCACCAAACCAAAGGTAGCTCATCAAGGTGCGATAACTATATCTGAACCAAATGTGAGTACACATATAGAGGTTTGATAACCCATGAGTTTAATGTTAGCTGAGGAATTTACCACACACCAAAAGAGTACTAGGATGTTGACATAGTGAATTAATCAAGGATACAATGCAAGCTACAAAACACATACTCTAAGGTCTCAGTCAACCAAGGTGCATAGCAATCGTCACTACTAATCATGGGGCATACAAAGATGAACATTGTCCTCCAAGATCCTTCTTAGTTCGTAGTGTTAAGAAATTTCGAGTTATTGAATCCAAAAATCTTTGCATAATTACCTAGATTAATATTAAGGCACTACCATGTTCACTTGGAGCACCCCTTACATCCCATTAGAATATCATAAAATCTCCCCAAACCTGGTGTCCCGAAGAAAATACACACAAATGAGGTTTTCTCTAGAGTGCAAGGATGCTTACCAAATTAGAGATCAAATGCATTCCTTCCATTCAATGGAATTAATTAGGGCAAAAATGAATCTCCCTAATGTAGGAGAAATGTGAACTATTGGTGCTGAGAGATCTTTCATTCTAGGGAACATGTTCATTTTCCCTACTAGACCCCAGTCTTACCTTATACCAGGTGGCAATGGATCCATAAAGAATACATCCTCTTACTCCCATTGATGGCCAAATTTAATTCATATGTTTGGAATAACTTGTGCCACCATACATTAACATTATTCCTGATTGGCACTCCCTTTCGAGTAAAAAATAAATAAATAAATTCCCAAACCCTGCTACACCTTTAAAATAGAGTGGAGATCATATCTCCTAAGTTTAGTATTACCCAACAACGCAAAATAGTATGTTCTCCTTGGTGTTCTCCCTTATACATGCTATCAGTGGCCCATATTTGGCCTGATAGAGTCATAAAACATAGGACTGGCCACTATAAGAAAACATTTAGAATAGTCACCATGATTAAAAATAAATTAAAATAAAATAAAATAAAATAAAATAAAAAAGTGAAACCCAAAATGGGGAAATTTAATAATTTCAACAGTAAATTTTTGAAAATGAGCTCATTTCAACAATAAGTCCAAAGTGTCAACCTTCATAAGAGTTAGATACAACAGTTTGGTGACTAGTTCCAGTTAAAATAAATACCCAAAAGATGCTAGCTGACACAACATGTGGAAAGATCCACTAAGAAAAGAAATAAATGAAGAAATTCATTCACAGAACAATACAACTGAAATTGAACATGTAAGAGGGAGTATCCACCAAGGATTCTGAGGGAAACACTACTTAGTAACCTTCAAGCACATACCCAAGCAACGTACCTCACTTACACATTACTCACTATACTTTCGGTAATTGAAGCAATATAAGGGGCAGTACCAGTGTCCTTTATCTTGCACACACATGCAATACTTTCCCCTATGAAGGATATAACCATCCCAACCCTAAGCCAAAGGATCATATCCACATAAAAGGGTGAAAAACAAACACAAGGGTGCTTCCCAACACTAGGGTACAACTCACTATACAAGTCCCAAATAGGATTCAATGATTTAAAAATATAAGGTTTTGGTAATGAATCCTACTCCACACAAGAAGAATAGTTTTGTCATGCTCAAGGGTCCCATTGTACCCAGTGCACAATAAAATTAAGATCACAAGGAAAGGATGTTAGACACACATGAAGCCTCAAATAGTAGCATCTAATAGGGATTTTTGCACATTTGTGTCATAACACTCCCTTTCCCATATATTAAGTCTTCCAACCATTCTGGAGATAATGATAGTTAACCCGAATGACCTACCACCATAGGTATGCACCTTACCATCATAAATAGGTATCTCTTTCTGTTATTTTCTAAGTGTACACACATCACTCTATAGGTGAAAAGCACAATAATGCTAGAATTTAAGGTGCCCAAGTAAACATGATTTCATCTTATGCCACCCACACTGATGTGATAACAAAGTAGGTGCAGTGCATTACACCCCTTTAGGATTAAATCAGTAGTTCTTCTAACCATGCTAGGATGTTAATAAACAATACCAAGTTCCAGTATTTTACATCTAAAGTTACAACAATTTTTTTTGAAAAGCAACAATGTAGCGTGGGTTTCAGTTGCGAGGTCTCCAAGTTTACTAATCAGTTACAATGTTAACATAGTTAGTGAGTTAGGTTACGTTAGTGGCAAGATTATCTATTAGGGTCAAGGGGAATCATGACCATGCATCAATATCCCCCAACCCATATGTTAATTACCTAGGTTTAAGTTATTTTAAACTCAATAGTTAGGATCTTTGTCCTTATAACATCTTGAGTAAGGAATCAAACCATAAATTATTAGCCAACTCGGACATACTAAGTTTACCCTCTAGAGTAGGTGTCTTAATATTCATTTAATATACTATTAATAATTTTTTAAAAAAAATAATAAAAAAATTTAATCACTCTTTTATTAGAGGTTGGAGATGTGGAAATTATTTCACTAATTAGCTTTAAAAGATTAAAGTTACTCTAGGTAAATCTCTCCCTAATAAAGCTCAGTTTATGATGGTTCCAACAGCAATAATCAACTCCACTAATTTAAAATTTTAATATAAAAATTTACATTAGTACTTAACTTATTTTTAATCAACTTTACAACTATAAGGTTTACTATATTCCCTAAATAATAATGTAAGTCTCATCATTTTAGGAGTGTTTCATTAACACGTGTTTTAAGGAAACCATATTAAAAGCGTTGGTTTAATTAAAATCAAACATTTATTATTCCTTAGAAATTATAACAAAAAAATGTCACAAATAATAATAAAAATTACATTGATTATCTAATTTTAAATTTAACTTAATTAAAATTACTCTCTAAAATTTGCTAAATATATATTTTTAAATATTTTATTAAATACTTACTTTAATTTCTAATTCGTAACTTCCTAATGGTTTTCACTAAAAAAAATCTAACAAATAATCACTAAATTGCTTTTAAAAGTGTTTATTTGAATAATTATATTTAATTAAATTAGCAAGTTACTCATATTAACTTATTGATAATATCATGCAATAAAACAACCATAAAAGTCATTTAAAAAGACCCCATTAAGTTTTTTTTATTTTTATTTTTATTTTTTTAAAATTTTTATTTATTTATTTTATAATAATTTTTTTGAAAGAATTTAATTAAATGGGTTTGAGAACAGGAATTCCCTCCCATCATTTCAAATATCCATTTGAAATATTAATTTATTCTCATGATGAACAACCCTAAATCATTTATTCTTAATTCCTTTGATATGATATTTCAACTTATTTAAATAAGAATATTCTTCTTAATAAGAATTATTATTTAACACCTTAGGTTAATTTTTTTGGTTCAAGTTACTACAATATACATAACTAAATAAATTATTTAATTTACCTCATAAAAATGTTCAATTATATATATATATATATATATATATATATATATAAAATCTTAGTTTTTTTAATTGAATCTAAAGGTGATAATGAAATTTAATAATAGAAGGAATAAATAAAAATTCACTTCTAAAAGTGAATTAAAAAACCTTGCATAAAAAGGGGAAAAAAACATTATTTTAAGTTGAAAGTCAACTTTTCTAAGTCCAACCCTAACCCTAATTTCAAAATTTAGGTTAAGGACATTTTGAAAAAGAAAACCAAAAATAAAACATTCTTCATTCTTCTATTTCCTTATTTCTTCCTCTTTCTTCTTCTAACCCTAGATTTCTATTTTGTTATTTTTTTTTGTCCTTCTCTTGATTTTAGTTGGAAGTATGAAGACCAATGAAGAACAAAAGGAAGATTCAACAAGTAGATTTATATATATTACCTTGCATATAAATATATATAGAAGATTATGTATATATATTTATATACAAGTTATGTATAAAATAATGGACTGTGATACAATTTCATTCTGCTGCTTTTTTTAGGTTTAAATTTTGTACATGGGTTTCATTTTTTATTTAATAACAGGTGCGGGCTGCATTTTTTTTTACATTACGCATAGCGCATGCATGGCGTGAAAGGAAAAGGGGGGTTTTAGAGAGGAGGGGCACAACCATCCCTCTGCCCCGTGGTGGCGCCACCCCACGGCCCACCACAGTCGGCGGTTCAGCCGCCACTGTGGTGGCAGTCATGGTGTGACCGCGTACACCACGAGCGTGGGAGGGAGCTATGGTCTCCCTCCCTACCTTCTAAGAATCCCGCAGGGAGGAGGGCTGCACCCAGCCTTCCCCAGTTTTTTTTTTCATTTTTATATTTTATTTAAGTTTTTATTTTTTTATTTTTATTTTTATTTTTATTTTTATTTGTATTTTTAAATATAAAACAACACTCGTATTCATTTTTATATTAAAATGTATATATTTTGTTATCAAAATAAATATAATCTATTCTGTGTAAAATAACATAGGTGCATATTTATATTTTTCTTTTATAGCATATATTTACATATATAAAAGTGCTCAGATTTTCTGTTAAAAAATATATATTTTTGAAATAATAGAGTATTTAAGCGCAGAATGCAAAGCATAAGAAATGAATATATAATAAGCATAGGTTTCTTTCTTATTTTTTTTTCTTTTTGAACTATCTATTTGTAAAACTGAAGTATTAAGGGATGAAGGATATTACAAATACAGTTACATGAATAACTATATAAATTTGATTATGAATAGAGATTTTCACTCAAATAGTAAAACCTATTTACCTCCATAATCACACTTTGAACACAAAGGGAAGTCATATATAATGTATTTCTTATCTTTTTTTTTTGTGAAACGCAATGGATTTAAGGTTCCCAGTTTTTGAACATGGCTCTCACACCAAATGTAATGCCCAAAAATTTTACTAAGAAACACACACACACACACACACACACACACACACACATTCTTTATGAGCTCATGTATGAACACATGTTGTAAATACTAATCATGTCTCATAATATAGGCAAAACATGCATCTAACTAACGTAAGTTAAGGTAGTTTAGTTGCTAAAACAAAAAAATATATAGTTCACTTTAGTTTCTTTTTACAGTAATTACTTGCTCATGGATTTGAGTTTATGAACATCTTTTGTTTTGAAAAGCAACTATCACATAAAAATCAGCAACTCAGTGATACAATATACTTTCTTTTATGGAGTATTCCCAACATTAATTTAATTCCTTCCTAGCAATATTGAAATATATGTTTGAATACTAACTCATATTGAAAAAACAACTCAGCATAAGGTTAAATAAAACTTTCATATGTGTACCTCTTTTTTTTAAGGTACATAGTTTTATATTTACATTTATGAATCATTTTATCCATTCATATGTACAATAATGAACATGCAGTTTTTTTCTTTATTTTACTTTATTTGGCCTAACAAAAAAAAGCAACAAGAGAATATTACATCTTTTCTTTTCTATAAACAACTTCAAAATAAATATATACAATACATAGAGATCTCCTTGTTGCTCCACTAACATTTGCATATAGATAATAAAATAACTTCTATTCAATTAGTTTTCTCTTTCATATACATAGTAGCTTACTTTCTCTTGCTTTAATAGTACACAACTTCACAATTCCTCTTGCCTAAATAAGACACAACTTCACTCACTACTTTCCCTACACACAATGAATAATCTCCATAAAACCATTTAAAAATATATTAAATCTAAGCTTTTTAAAACTTACAAGACTCTCATCTTGAAGCAAGATTACAATGTCTCAGCCATAAGCCTTTTACATAGACAAAATAAAAGTAGGGCAAGCAAGATTTCCAATCTTAGCCATATATACTATTACATAAACTAGATTTGAAAAAAAAAAAGACAAAATTCCTCATTCCAAGCTTTATCTTCTTTCCTCATGAATTTTCAAATGCCACCAAAATCTGCAAAGAAAAATTTCAAAGACCATGGGATGCTCACCTCCCAACCTAGGCCTCTACGAGGCCACCCCCGAGCTTGGGGAACCAAAATTAGGTAGGATACACACATGCAAACAACAAAATATTAAAAACAATAGAACACAAAATTTCTCAATCATGGCTATCACAATGGGCTAAATATTGATCCTATAATGGGGTGAAGTGGACCAAGTACCCAAGGGGAGAAAGTCATCCAAAGTAAGAACAAACAATCTTCATAAGGCATCAAAAACAACATCTTCTCATCTCCTTCCAAGTGCACAACAACACCCTTATGTTCCCCAAGGTTTCAAGCCATAAAAAACTCCTTTATGCCACCAAAATAAAAAGATGGATTGACTTCATGGAGCCCATACTCTATGTTTTCTCCATCTCCTCCTTGAGGAGAGACTCTACACCCAAGGGCTATCACTATACCTTCACCCCAAAGGCTACTCTTCCCTCCCAAGGGTGAGTTAACCTTGAGACTCCCATTCAATAAAAAATAACATTCAATCTCAACACAAAGAAAAATCATGATACAAGAAAAGAAACCAAACTCAAAATCTCCATCACAACACATATACTAACATGAAAGAATTGCTTACAACAAGTAATTTGCAAACCAACATAATTCTACTACCAATATGTAGAACAAATAAATGCAACAAGCACAAAATGTTAGTGCCACCAACCTAGATCCAAGCTTAAGGAATAATTTTGAATAAGAGCTTCCCCTTTCCTAAGTCTCCTTCTTCAAGCTTCTCCAAAACTAGCAATGTCTGTAAGATAGAGAGTGGGTGTTCAAACTCTCCAACATGGAGAGTCATCACTAAAAAGGCCACTAGAAGCTCATGGGGAAAAGGAAAGCCTCTCATTAGTTTCTCTTCCCTAAGCCTCTTACTTCTTTCTAAAAATGGTTCCAAAAAGGGAAACTCAAAAAAGGTAGGCAAAGTCCTTGCACCTAAATGGAAGGGCGGTCTATCCAAGATCATACTTCCAAAAGTTGATTTTCGTCCATCTTGAAAATCCAACTTTTGGAAGGGTCTCTTGGTCAATGAAAGGTTATCCTAGGGTTAAAAATGACCCTTACCCATAGGTATAACAAGTGGGCTACCTAAAAATGACCCTAACACACCCCTAGGCACTTTTCTAATCCCCCAAAAGTCCACTTTAAGCATACTCACAAAATTTAATTAAAATGACCACACCTCCAGCTTCGTAACCAAGGAAAGCACATGAGGATATACTATGGTAATAACCTAGGTAGGTAGGAACTCAATCCCAAAGTGGACATGTCATGGTCCTAAGTACATACACAAGTGTCAAGTGACACATACAAACACTTACACATCACTAGACACATGACATATCCAATTGAGCATAAAGCACAAAGAATTAAATATGAAAATAAATTTTATGAACTAAATTTAAATAATCAAACATTTACATTTACAAATTGAATCACGATACAATGAGGTCTTGTCTCTCATTAGATGCAACCTTGGCTTTAACTGAATTCACATATACCTATGTTTGGTTCCGCGATTTATTTTCATGGTCAAATTCCCTGCACACTAGAATCAAATATCAGTAGTCCAAGGAAACAAATCATACATAAAATCGTTATACATAATGAACAACATTCCAACATATGTCATTTACAACCTATACCACACAATTCACTAATAATTCCAAAACAATATTGCCAAATCAATTCTCTCATGAAAACATTGGTACACATTGAATCATCATACAATTTTAATTATCATCAATTACACTTCAGAATGCAATTCACATCTCATTTTAGTTAATCCTAATTGTGTCATCTTAATGATAATCTAATCCTACTCAACACAGTGCATATAATGATAATCCATCATAATATTGTCATGTTTTCCCTTTAATTTAACCAATCTAATATTTAATTGCAATTCCCTTTTAATCATTAAATGAACATCTCTACTTACAATCACGACTCAACTAAATTGATCAGTTCATGTTCTAATTTATCCATTATGAATACAATTTCCTTATTCTAATTCAATCCACTCTATTCAAACACTTAACTATTGGTCATGAAAATCAGTAAATCAATAATCCCTAATGCAACATAATGTTTTTTGTAGAACCGTTAACATGAGTAAGTAGTAGAGTACATCAAAGTCCAGCCTTAGCCCAATATATATAATTCCATAATGTATCATAAAGGGTTCACATACTAGGTCCTTAAGGATAGAGAAATTGCTATGTTGACCCGAGCAGGGTCTCTTTAAAGTTTCAAGCACAATAGTGGGGATAGCCACAAAATGAGAACAAGGCTAAATTGGGTTGAGTGAGTCACATAAATGCCTCTAAAAAGATTATCACAATATCAAAAGATCATCTCAACCAGACATACCATAACATATCAGAACCTCACAATGCATTTCAAGTCCAAGGAAGGTCTTACTAAACAGGCAGGCACATATCACCCCAAGGGTAAAATCTCACGAGGGTAATACAAGGTATAAAATGCAATAACAATCTCAATCCACGCCCCTCAGAATGTCAATAATAAAAGGGAAACAAGGGAGGCTCTATAGAAGGAATATTACCTGCATGAGTGATCAGGAGGGAAGTGTTAGAAAGATTAGGTAACACTGCATCTAAGATAGAACTCACATTATATTTCTTAGGAGATGTAATTCTTGTTCTGCCTTCTTTTCTCTTTTTTAACCAGACATCTATGTATGTTAAAATGAACCTAGCCCTTAATTTGATGTCTTCTACTTCTTCCCTTTTCTAGGATACCTCTGACAAATCCTCTGTGTTTGAACCATCAAAGACAAGTTCAATTATTTGAGAATTTTCTTAATTCAGGCTAGCTATGTTGAACTTCAACTACAGGGTTTTGATCTGCAGGATCAATAACCTAGAATGATCCCTCTCTTTAATTTCCTCTTCATCTCTAATATCTTCTCACAAATCTTCAATATGTGGGCTCAATTTGGATTGGATATTCAATTTGATAGCCTACCTTGCAAATCCTTTGTTGTCAAACCCTCTCCTTGGTTCATAAAATTGCATGTCAAAACCTACCAAATTACTGTCTATTAATGAGGCATCAATCATATTCTTGCATGTCATAGTTCCAAGTTTAATTGGGAACATAGAATCCTATTTTTCCTCTGGAAAGTTATTTTTTATCACCATGAACATCTTCCTACAAACTTATGCTAAAATGAAATAGTCAAAGCTGAACCTTAGCAATTTAAGTGGTTCTTCATCAAAACCCTCATTTCTCACATAGGTAAACCATTGGAATTGAATATAAAAACTACCATACCATTGAACTAGTTTATGTGCCTCTGGGGAAATCCTGTGTTTTGGGGTTCTAGATAACTGACAACACAATTTTATGAGGAAGACATCATGAACTCTTCTATAATCTTCTAGGACTTTGTCTCTCCTCAACAAGGGACAATATTAAAAAATACTTATATCTTCGCTCCATGGCTCATGGGGAATTCTGGCAAGATCTTGAGTGCATGCAAGACAATACATCAAGTACAAGCACATATAAAATTCATTTTGTATCACATGTGCATGTTTGAGCTGGTGTCTTAATGAACTTTTAATAATTTCAGCCCAGTCCAGACTTTGCTTCCCTTCTAAAACAATCTCTATGAAATGGTACATCTAGTCTTCAAAAAGAAGTACTTTATCTAACCCTTTCACTTTGTGCAATAAGACCATTATATCATGAATGTGGGGTTTGATATGGTCTTTGGTCAAAATCTTAGGTAATCTGGTCCCTCCCTTGTAATTTGACTCAGTCCACTTACGAGCAATATTAATATGCTTCTTGTCACTTCCTTCCTAGAAATGAGCAAGTGACTGGGTTGGAGTAAAGCTGGAAAAAACCTCATTAGGAAGCTTGAAAACCAACATTATTGCCTCTCTAGTTATATTCAAGAGATTTCTTCCTTCATTATCTAACAAACTCTTAGACTTGATGTCATAATGGTTTATGCACTGCTGAAATAGATCTGGGATTATCACAGTTGGGGGAAAAGCAACGGCTTGAAGCAAGATGCTGGACATGAGCTCTAGAGTATATGTTTTGTCTACAGAAAATCTAAAATTTTATACCATCTCATCTACTTCAACTCTAAGAAAATTAGTGTCTATGATCACTGGGGCTCTACACTCTAGATTCAAAGTATTTTTGAAAAAAATGCATGCGAGACTTCATATTCCCTTCCCCAAAAAATAAAGAACTGCAATTCCTTGTAAACACACTTTCACATAGAAAACAAGAAGCAAAAGGAGGATTTTTGGCATTTACCTATACTATGTTGACTCAGGAAAATAAAAACCTTTGTCCTTCGTAGCCGAGACTCCACAATCTAGCTCTGAAAAGAAATAAGCTGAAAGACATAATTTAAACAAACCTCACCCTGTTGAAATATAACCAAGGAGATGAATATTAAATGTGGCATGTAGGATAACGTAGGGTGAATCTGATGATATGACATCTGGTGATTTCTTCATTTAATCAAAACACTTAAGTCATCATTACTTTCCATGTAATGCCACTACTTCACTTGTGCTGAAATATTAGTTGCCTTAACTCACACTACCAGCTCAGAATTCCCCTGTGGCTGCAATCCCTTCAAAGCTGATTGTAAAATCATCCCAATGATTACTTCTCTAATGCATCATGTAATCTGTCACCTCAGTTGTCACATCGATCTTTAATTCTATTGAATCTTCTTTTGAACTCCTTTGAACTTCTTCGAATTGGGGTTCAAAGTGGTTCACCATCACGACATGACATGACATGAGTCCGACCTGCAATCACTAATATTAGACCAAAATATTTGATTAAACTACTTTTAATTGAGGTTTGAAGGGGCTCAAAGTGGTTCAATAACTACCAACACTTAACCAAGAGGAGCCGACTTGAAAAAGACAATTTTGAAACATTGAGGCGATTGACTTGAAGGAAAATCTGACATTATAAGACTTTTTAACACAAACTTCTTGAAAAGGAGGACACCGGGAAAGAAATAGATAAACCAAAGGGTCAAGGAAACTTTTAATATGACAACTCAAATATACCCTAACACTGGCTTTGTCTAAGGGACTACATATTTCCAAATATGCAGAGAACTCTAGATTACTGGTTTTGCAAAAATGAGAAGGAAAAAGGGAAAGAAAGGACACATGCGACTACACCTAAAGAAAGCGGGAATGATGACTATTATGTATAGGGGGGACTCATAACATCATTACAATTTGAACAATTTGAGGCCCTACCTATTATAAGTGAAAGGAAGATTAATACCATCTGAGTAGGAAATATTGAAAGCATTAGAACCAATTGCCTCTGATATAATGAACGGGCCTTTCCATAAAGAGTCAAACTTCACATGAGATCCTTTAGGCACCCTTCTCTTATCCCATAATAGAACTTCATCCCCTTTCATAAATTTACATGCACGAGCTCTCATATCAAAAAAATTATTGACTTTCAGTTGATGCCCTATAATGTGATCTACCAAGTCATTTCTTTCTTCCTCCAACTTATGCAGGTACATGATGCACTTTTCCAGAGAACTTTGAAAATATTGATCTTGAATCAGTGATTGCAGCTTGGCTATAGATAATTCTGGAGGTAAGGAGAGATGAGCTCCAATTCCATACAAAATCTCAAAAGGAGCCATGCCAATGGCTCTTTTGGGAGTGGTCCTATCAGCCCATGAGGCTTCATACAACTTTTTATGCCAATCACGAGGATTATCATCCAACAATTTTTTAATTATAGCTATAAGGTTCTTATTTTTGGATTCCGCTTAGCCATTTCCCTATGGAAAATAATCAGACAAATGGGCTAATGATTTCCCATAATCATAGAAAAAAGATGAGATCTCTTTTGACAAAAAAATATGTAGCAATATCTACTACCATCTTGACTGGTATCCCAAACTTGATAAAGATGTGGTTAAATAAGAAGCCACAAATAACTTGTGAATTTGCTTTCTTCATCGGGACTGCTTCCACCCATTTAGTGAAGTAATTAGTGGCAATATATATATATATATATATATATACATACATATATATATATACATATATACATATATATATATATGTATATATATATATATATATACACACACTAGATGGAGGATTTAAAGGCCCAACAAA
>MU223311.1:1174381-1195131 GCA_018584345.1 Thuja plicata
TGCTTATCAAGAAACTAAGAAAAGATTTGAAAGATTGTTCTACAAGTGACTTAGGGAAAATGATCAAAAAGCTCAATGAAGAGAATATGTCTCTGAAGGATAAAGTTGAGAATCTGGATGAACAGCTAAAAGATAGCCAAATTACTATTGAAGAAAAGATCAAAGAAAGAAAGCAACTAGATGATGAACTTTTAAAAGAAAACATGAAAGTTCTGGAATTGGAAAACATAAAAAAGAAGTTGGAATCTGAATTAACAAAAGAAAAGGATAAGATTGATAAACTTCACACAAGTTCTGATTCACTTAAATCTGAGCTCAATGCACAAAAGAAAAAAGGTGACACTACTAGTCTTGTATTCAATATAACACAAACTGAAGTCAATTCACTATAGGAAACATAAAAACCTCATGAAGCACTTTCAGAAGAAAAGAAAGTTGAAAATGTTGAAGAGATCAAAGCAGATCTACCATAAAGGGAAATCAAGCAACTTAACAAAAAAATTTATGCATGCAACAAACATGGTCATTTGGCAAGAGATTGCAAAAAGGTAAGACCCTTCAATGGTTATTGTTTCTCTTGTAATAAATTTGGCCATAGGGATATACATTGCAGAACTCAGTCACAGTAGAATCAAAGAAGAATGAATCAAAACAATCAGAGAAATCAACCTCAAAGAAATTTACAGAACACTACATGTCAGATATGTAACTACAATGGACACACAACAAAGCAATGTGTCATGATAAACAAAAGCATCAGACCTCCTATTATTTGTCACACATGTGGAAAGGCAGGACACATCTTAAAGTTTTATAGATCCAAAACTCAGAAGCAAGATGAACCTAAGAAATCACTATTTGAAGAGAAAGGAGAAGTTAAGTTTGTTCAAGAAAATGAAGATTCAAGCAAAATTTGGGTTGAAGTAAAGAAGGACAATGATGTTGACATAGTAGTTGATGCATCCACAATGGACGCACCCTCTAATTCTTCCTGAATAGACCTTCTTGGTCTTAGGGGGAGCTATTCTAGCTTAGGACCCCTGTGCGGTTGGTATACTCACCTCTGAGTATGCGCCTATGAAATTGTGGTTACAAGAACATTATGTTGCTATGTGCATTCATGCATTGTCTAAAATGCATTAGGATCAAAGTTTCAAAAACACTGGTTAATTTTCATATGGTTGCAAACATTAAATGCGGTAGATTGTATAAAAAGAAATAAAGTATTCGATCATCTTTACACTTTCATTTGAAGAGTACTAAATTTGGAGAGCATTGAAGCACTAGACATCAAGGCATGAAGGCATAACAGATTTGGCAGTTGACCAAACTGATAAGAATTTTGAAATGGAACCCTAGCAGTTGCGCCGTTTCAAAATTTCATGAAACCCTACTTAAGCTAATTCCAAGTATGGCAACTCCAGTTGTGTTTGATATAGCAGAGAGGAAAAGGTTTGTTTTCAAGAAGCATCCATCCAAATCCATACTAGATGATGTGGAAGGGGCTTTCTCCAAAACCTCACTAGGTGTTGTTCATGTGGAAGATATCTGCGCGTACATATACTGTAAGAAGGAAATAATAGGAGATGTTAAAATAGCTACCCATATGGCATCCACAATGAAACCTGACTACACATTCAAAGATGAATTCACACACTTGATTGATAACCCTATCTTCAAGTATTCTAATTTTCATGAGTTTGATGAGCCTGAATGGGTAAATATTTTATTGAGCAGAATACATGATGATCTTTACTATATTGGTGAGGTCCCTATGTGTATCACCACTGACCTAATTCATGAATTAATCAGACTTCCCAACACTGGACCACTCTTTCCCACTGGCAAGGATGTAAAAAAGTAGATTGAAAAAGTTTGTCTGTCTAGAAGTGACAAGCGTGGAATGACAATTGACCCTATCAAAGAAGATGACATAAAACTTCTGACAATGATACTCGGATATAAGTTTCAGCAAGCAAACAGGTTAAACAGTGTCTCTACAACAATAGTCCTAGCAACTATAAGAATGGTGAAGGACAACACTCAATACAACCTATGTGAGATCTTGTACAGTCAATTGATTGACAACATCCGAATCATCAAACATGACAGAAGCAAGACATTCAGTTTTGGATCTTTAATCATCTACTTGTATTTCCATATAGTTGGAAAGGCTGCAAACCTCTACCTAGACAAGAGCAAACCCACAATGTCTCAGATATCACTCAAGGTCACATTAAAAAGAAGTGTAAGAGATGCCATGGATATGGATATAAAGATGTTCAGAATCAAAATGTAGAACAGGTACAGACTATCTAAGAAGATAGTTGACAAATACAAGGATACCATATGCTTCATGGTAGAAACAGATTGCACATGCATGAAGGTAGTTGAATCGAGAACCAAATGGATTCATCCTCTTGGTTATGAAGTGGAAGAACATGTTCTAGAAGGATATGCACAAGTTCTATTGTCAGTACCCAAAGATCCTAATGAGCCTAGGTGGGGCACCTACAGAGAAAAGACTAATGAAGTGGATACTATCTTACATAGTGTTGATAATAAAAGGAAAGCTTCTAGAATAACATCCAACATACTGAAAGTTCATGGAGTAACTCAAGAAGATCTTGACAAAGAAAGAGATGCCAAGATGGAAAAAGAACTTGAGAAAGCTGAACAAATCTAGAAGAAGAAGAAAGTAGAGAGCACCTCTGTGCCCTCTACCACCATTGACTTAGATTCATCTCCACTGTCTACACCAAGAAAGAAGACTAGAGGAAGAAAATAGGCACCTTCAAATCACCCATCCTCAAGGAACACTCAGAGAAAAGCTAAGAATATTCAAGCTCGACCTGAGGTAGGATTTAGACCTAGTCTAAATGTGTTAAGGAACATGATTGTTAATGAAGGGAGATTAGATACACTATCTAAAGTCTATGAAAAGTATCAAGAAATTGATAAAATCGAGATACAATCTATGATCATATCTCACATGATCAAGTTCCAAAAGATAGTTCTTGAACTCAAGACAGTGATACCAGATGAGTGATGGAACTTGTTGGAGATAATGAAAAGACATGCAATTGAGGAAGATATGAGGTTAAGAGAAGAAACATTGGATACTCTTCTTCCTATATGCTCGCATGATGAGAAGGCTATATTATTAGATCTAGTGAAGCCTCATCTCTGAACTAAGACAAGGACCCTACAAATAATGAACAAGGAGTATGAATAGCTAGGTAAGGAAACTGAGAAGGAATTTGCACAAGTCTTTATGGATAGACACATGTATCCACCAATGGCGCCTATAGAAAAAGTTACTCCAAGTCCTCCCAAACAAGCTACAACTCCAGTAATTCAGATTGCACCCATGACAGGTCCACATGCCTCAGCACCCACCGTGAAAATAACTTATGATACAGATAAAGACTCAGAAGACACTGTAGTAGTTGATAATGTCAAGATATTCATGACTGCATCTAAAAAAGATATGGACAAAGTTGATAAGGCATTTGTAAGCACTAAAGAAATGTGCACTGATGATACCACCACACAAAAAGATGAAGTTCCCATCAATGATCAAGTTGACATAAATGAAGATACTCAAGATGATATGCAAGGTGACAAGACGCCAACAAAAGAAAAAATAGTGAAGGTTGAATGCATGGATACCAGCCAGAACACTATATTCTCACCATCCACTCAACCATCTACCTCATTGTTTTCAAGGTTAACTCCTGATTCAACAAGTTTGGATGCATGGGGAGAATAAGACCTAATCAAAATCAGTGTTCTTGCTATGGAAAAAGAAAAGGAAAAAAAAGTGATGAGGAACCCTCACTTCTTGGAAATAATGAACATTTTAAATGACTTAGTGCCTACTGATCAGAAAGTAGCCAAAGTCCAATCAGTTGAAGATGTAGACAACATTTTGTCAAAATTCAAGTCACATTTCATAAGATTAGTAGAAACTACTACTAAGATTGCAGAAGATGAATACAAGAAGGAGATATTAGATGATTTGGTAAAGAACTTTACCTTAGACTTGAACTCCTTAAAGATTGGGCAGGCTATATTGAAGGAATTGGCAGATAAAGGAAAGAAAGTCATAGCAAACTATATGGATAGATTAAAGCTCACCTCTGAGCACACCAAAAAGGTAGAAGAGGTAGAGTTAATAATAGATAGCATAAGAAAATTAGTTGAAATTTTGACGCAAGACATGAACATATGTAACAATGTCTACCAAGGGTAGTTAGACAAAATTGAGAAAGCAAAGTTAGAAATCAGCAAGATAAGAGTAAGGAAAACACAGTTGAGAAATGCACTTGCACCATCCTTAGCAGTCCTTAATGAGAACATCAAATAGATTGATGCCACTATTGTGACATATGATCAAGGTCCCTGCATGGATCTGATAAAAATGGAGAAGCTGAAATATGCATTGTGCATGCATCTACAAATAGTTGATGCTATGAAAGAATTTTGTCAGAAAGAGATCCAATCTCTTAAAATTGCGTACCCTAAAGTGTATATGGAGTAAGTATGTAGTAGACGTACAAGTTTTTGTACACCTTTGTCATTAATGTCAAAGGGGGAGTATTATAGAATGTGTATATGTGGAGAAGTATATGTATATATGATATTATACAGTCACTTTTTGTGTTAAGTCATTTTGAGTAACTTGGCCACATTCCTTTGTTTCCATAAATGAAAAAGGGGGAGATTGTTGGCAAGTTGACTACCTGAGGATGCATGACCCATTTTGTGTTTTCATCATGGAAATAAAATCATGTTTAGTTTCTGTCATGAAAGACAAAATGACTAAGGAAAACAGGGCAGAATAGAGATACTCAGTGATCAACACATCAACGCACATGCAAGAGATCGATTCAGCTTATGTACATTCAGATATAAGTTGTATGATATGTGTACATGCTACATCCAGACACACATAGTATAGAACTATAGTATGACAAAGTTACAAGTAGATCAATAGACCAGTAGTCCAGGAAACAGAGCATGGAAGCTGACTAAGAGATTTGATCAGCGTGTGTTATTTTGTGATATAATGGCTAAGCACCTTTTGTTATATGTTTGTAATGATGTAATTAACATTTTAGTAAACACGCTTGAAGCCAACTTGTTTGAAAGCGTTGTATATTTTGTTTTAGGTCCGACTAGTGATTTGTTTTGGGTCACGCCTATTCGGATTTGCATATATAAGTATGTAATGTAAAGATATGAAAGAAGTGTCAATAATTATGTAAGAAGAAGATACAAAGGGAAAGTACTATGAAGTTAGTATATGATATAGCTCTTTAAGAGAGTAAGAGAATTCACACATACATAGAACTGATTAGACAATAGTGTCATCACAGCAGTTCATTTTGATATAGTGCATATCATCTTTCAGAAGGTTGTAGCCTTCCTCTTATTGGGAAGTGAGCCTAGGCAGTGAGCCATATACCTTTAACAAGGTTTTGTAAAAGACTCCTAACAGGGTCCAACCTTTAACTAGGTCATTGTACTCATATGGTAAAGACTTCTTCTAACAGGGAAAAGGAACTCTTGCAAGTTCATTATACTTAGTACAATATTTTTGGGTAATAATTCCCACCGGGGTTTTCCTCTGATCAAGGTTTCCCCATAATAATCTCATGTGCTATGAGTTGTTATGTTAAGATTCATTCTATGTATATTTGATTAATGCTTAAGTTGCTGAAAAGTAATTAATAGACAAACACTGATTCACCCCCCCCTCTCAGTGTTTCTAACAGAAGCTTCTACAATGGTCTTGGAGAAGATTTGAGAGCAAATTTCTAGAGAAGATTTCAGAAGGGATAGCAACAAAATAGGTTGAAATTTTTTTTCTTGTAGAAACCTCAGAGAAAGTGACAGCTAATGTTTATTCTTTGCATAAGAAATTATGTGATGTTGAGTTTTTCACAAAGGATAATTTATAGCTTGTTGAGAAGCTACAGTTAGATTTGAGATCAACTGGTACTACTTTAGGTAAAGATACTACCTCTAGTTCTTTACATTTTAATAAGTTGATAAATGCACAAAGGAGAATAGCTGAGCTTATGGCTAAAGATGGTCGCATAAGGGCCAAGTTGATAACTATTCAAACAAGCTTGTTGCCCCATTTGGAAGTAATATAGAAGGAACTCTCACAAGCTAAGGAGTTATCATAGAGCAGTGCAAATCTATCAACTACAGAGAGTTTAGTGAGTCTAGCTACTGAGCTAGAAATAAAATTGGAAGTTATGAAGGTTGCAAATGAAAGCTGCAATACAACATTTGAATCCACCCTGTAGCTTCATAAGTAGTTTTTGGATAAGTACAACTTAACCCCACCAACAATCAGTGACAAAAACAAGGGGGAAGTTAGTACTACAGAAGGAGGAAGTTAGTAAGGAAGTTGGTAAGGAGTTATGAAAGGATACATTAGTACAGAAAAGGTACACTTGTATATAATTTTTGAAGGCATTGTAAACTTTTTGTATAAGTATATTCCTAGGGGGAGTACTTAGCGTACTTAGGCAATATTTTGATGAAATGTACATAAGTAATGATAAGTGTTTTTTCCACTAATATCAAAGGGGGAGATTGTTAATCTCTAAGTTCTATTGATGATTAGTGCCCAACACTTAGTCATTTCATTAGGCAGTTTTAGTTGGCCTTAGTCATTTCATTAGGCAGTTTTAGTTGGCTATCACTATGGCCAAGCTAAAACTATACAAGGCCAAGCAGTTTTCAGTTTGCTAAGTTACATTGCTAAGCCGAGTAGAGACAGAGATGTTAAATGTTGAGCAACAGAACTATCAAGTGCTGAGAAAAACAATTTTTTGTATACTTGTCAGGAATGATAAAAAATTCAAGGATAAGTGATCCGACCGACTTGTATAAGCTTTTTGGGCCGACTTATGTATGAATTTAATATTCTTATACAGAGTTAGTTATGCATTTAATTGTTTGATCCTATGCATGACTCATTATAAGAATTAATTTTAATACCATCATGGTATGGGTATTGGATCTTGATTGTTGATCTAGATCTCACTATCAAATCTGTATAGATATATTAGATTGCTTCGAAACCCTATTTTTTATGTATGTGAAAGAGGCAGAAGTGTAATTGTTGAAGTAACTGCATTTTGAAGAGAAATGCATAGAGGGTTATTTTGTTTAGAAGTAGAGATCAAGTAGAGCATAACACAGTGAACAGAAGAGTAAAGGTATATCAGATTATAAGATCAGAAGAGATACTAAAAAGAGGAGATCTGTCATCAGCATCAGAGTGCATATCGAAGGATCAATACTTGAGACTTTTTAATCATTGTATCAAGTGAAAATCTCTTAACAAAGTGGTTTTAGCAGGTATTTATTTATCTCTTAACAGAGTGCTTACTTCATTTTAGGTTTAAATCCTTTAACAAGGTAGATTATAATGATCTGAATCTTTTAACAGAGTAGACCTTTCACAGGGTAGATTACATTTTGTAATCAAACATTGTAACCTTAACCAATACACTTTATTACTGTAGTAGTGGAGACTTTTGTGGGTGTCATCCCCACCCCAGTTTTACCTATTTGGGTTTTTGGGTTACCAAGTTATTGTGTAATGTGTTATTTATTTCATGGTGTGGATGCTATTTGAGATTACATTAGATTCATTTATGTATAAATGTGGATCAGTTTGTTTTAAGTGTTTATATTTGAAGATCTAATTCACCCCCCCTCTTAGTATCTTGCTTTCCCATTATTGTATTTCCAACATATCCTTCAATGCATTAGTGTGCATTTCCTTGACTTCCTTTTTTATGGTGTGCATGCTCGAGACTATAGCATTGAACAGAGTACCTTTCCAACCCAATTTATTTTTTAGTATGAAAATCTTGCAAGCATCTACTATTATCATTGGATTCTCTAACAAGAAATTTTATACTCCATATTCCTCTATCTCAATAACCTGAGATACGATGGATATGCACTTTTCTTCATCTGACTCCCATCCTGGGATTAAAGTTTGAACTTCTCCAATCAATGCCTCTCCTTCTGCATAGGTAGCCACAAACTCTTGAATAAACTTGTTTCCTTCCAATATGACATTTCTGACCTAGTTTTTCATTCCCTCCATTAGTGATCTTCCCTTCTTCATTTGCTTCAGCAAATATTTACTATCTGTGCAATTAGGGTCAAACTCCTGCGGATATTGAGCTAGGGGTAGTGCACCAACATTGCTGAGTGAGATAAGAAATTCAACCACTGTAACTATGAGCTATTTGAGCTTGTGTTTTTCTTTTTCCATATTTTTGAGATTTCTTGAGCATATGGTCCGCTGAAAATTTGAATAAGGGGTCTCTGGTTTCTCTAATTAATACATCGAACTCCATTTTCATGACTTTGAAATCTTTGGCCTCAAGTTCATGAACCCCTTCCTTTTTTTTTAAAGTTGCAATCTGAGGAGTCACCTTTCCTATAGTAGGATGTGTGGTTATTCTTTCATTACTCTTAACCCTTTTCTCCTTTGGGGCACAGATGACATACTTGGTGACTATCTCTTTAACTTGTAAGGAGACATGCTTGAAACTACATTTCTTGTTCACCAAATATGTCAGCCAAGGGGGAACTCTGCTAGAAACAAACCTATTATCAATTGTCTTGGTAGATATTACATTATCCTATTGAACTTCAGTATTATCATTAGATTCTTCTTGGTCTTTCTTATCATGTTACAGTGAGAAAGAGATTTCTTCATCATTTATGTCAATATCAATATAGTTGGAGTCTGGAGAAGCCATTTGTGCCAGACTTTGAGACCTGGTTCTCGACCTCATTTGGGGTGTAGTAGGATGTCCACTAGAGGTTCCTTTATTTTTAGCTGAAGGAATATTACCTACATGAGTGATTAAGAGGGAAGAATTAGAGAGATTAGGAAACACTATGTCTTAGACAAAACTCGCACTAGATTTATTAGGAGACTTAATTCTTGTTCTATCTTCTTTTCTCCTTTTTAATCAGACATTTGTGTATGCTAAAATGAACCTAGCCCTTAATTTTTTGCCTTCCTTTTCTTCCCTTTTCCATTCTATTTGTGACAAAGCCTCTATGTTTGAACCATCAAAGCCAGGTTCAATGATTTCAAAATTATCTTCATTCAGGCTAGCTATGTTGAACTTCAGCTACATGGTTTTGATCTTGGGGATCAATAACCTAGAATGATCCCTCTCTTTAATTGCCTCTTCATCTCCAATATCTTCCCACAAATCTTCAATATGCGGTCTCAATTTGGACTGGATATTCAAGTTGAAATTCTGCCTTATGAATCCTTTATTTTTGTACCCTCTCCTTGGTTCATAAAATTGCATGTGGAACCCTACCAGGTTACTACCTATTATTGAGGCATCAATAATATTCTTGCATGTCACAGTTCCAATTTTAATTGGGAACATAGAATCTCATTTTTCCTCTGTAAGGTTATTTTTTATCACCATGAACATTTTTCTGCAAACTTTTGCTAAAATTAAATAGTCAAAGCTGAACCTTGGCAATTTAAGGGGTTGTTCATCAAAAACCTCAATTCTCACATGGGTAAACCATGGGAATTGAATATAAAAACTACCATACCATTGAACCAGCTTTTGTGCCTTGGGGGATATCCTCTATTTTGGGGTTTTGGCTAGCTCACAACACAATTTTCCAAGGAAGACATCATGAACTCTTTTGTAATCTACTAGGACTCTATCTCTCCTCAACAAGGGGCAATATTAAAAAATACTTATATCTTCACTCCATATCTCATGGGTAATTCTGGAAAGATCTTGAGTGCATGCAAGACAATACATCAAGTACAAGGAAATATAAAATTCCTTCTGTATCACCTGTGCCTATTTGAGCTAGTCTATTAATGAAAGTGGAATCATTTCAGCCTAGTCCAAACTTTTCTTCCCTTCTAAAACAATCTCTATGAAATGGTGCATCCAATCTTTGAAAAAAAGTACTTTCTATGACCCTTTCACTCTATGCAACAAGACCATTCTATCATGAATGTGGGGTTCCATATGGTCTTTGGTCAAAATCTTTGGTAATCTAAACTCTCCCTTGTAATTTGACTCAGTCCACTTATGAGAAATATTACTATGCTTCTTGTCACTTCCTATCCATAACTGAGCAAGTGACCGGGTTGGAGTAAATATGGAAAAAGCCTCATCAGGAATCTTGAAAAATGACATTATTGTTTCTCTAGTTATAGTTAAGATAGCTCTTCCTTCATTATCTACCACACTCTTAGAATTGATGTCATGATGGTTTATGCACTACTGAACTAGCTCTAGGCTTATCACAATTGGGGGAAAAGCAGTGGCTTGAAGCAAGCCGCTAGACATGATCTCTAGAGTATGTGTTTTCTCTATAAAAACTCTCAAATTTTCTACCATCTCTTCTACTTCAACTCCCAACAAATTGGTTTCTATGATCACTAGGGCTCTACACTCTAGATTTGAAGTATTTCCAAAAACATTGCATGCCAGACTTCATATTCCCTTCCTAAAATAAATAAAGAATTGCAATTCCTTATAAACACAATACCACATAGAAAACAAGGAAGAAAAAGGAAGATTTTCATTGTTTACATGTACTCTATCAACTCAGGAAAATAAAAACCTCTGTCCTTCACAGCTGAGACTCTACAACCTAGCTTAGAAAAGAAATAATCTGAAGGAAATAATTTAAATAAACCTCACCCTATTAAAATATAACCGAGGAGATAAATATTAAATGCACCATGTAGGCTAACATAGGGTCAATCAGAGGATATAAAATATGGTGATTTCTTCATTTAATCAAACCACTTAAGTCATCATTACTTTCTATTTAATGCCACTACTTCATTCATGCTAAAATAACATCCACCTTAATTCACACTACCAGATCAAAATTCCCCCATGGCTGCCATCCCTTCAAACTTGGTCGTACAATCATCTTGATGATTACTACTTTGATGTGTCACTTCATCTATCACCTCATTTGTCACATCGATCTTTAAGTCTACTAAATCTTCCTTTGAACTCCTTTGAACTAATTTGAACCAGGGTTCAAAGTCACTAATACATTTGGTCCTCGTTTTTGACCTTCATTTTTGACCAAAGGCAATTTTGGCTTGTGATGTTCACTTTTTTTTGTTTATGTCCCGAAAAGGTCAAAATTTCAACTTTAGTTAAGTTTTTTGTCGAAAGTTTGACCAAATTGGGATATAAACAAAAAAAAAGGTGATGAAACTCACTTCATTCTATCTTAGCCAGATCGCGGGTGGGAGGAAGGGCTTCATTGAGAATTTTACATCATCCTAATACTAGTATGTTTCATTAATATTGGGGATATCTCTATGCTCCTCAGAGTGTTTTAATTATATCTATTCTTTGATGATTGTCAGTGTTGTGTTCATTATTTAAGGGTTACTACAAACAATTCAAATAAAAAAACAAAGCTTTACTCCCCTATTATTACCATATTGTATATGCTTCTCCTTGAGGTTTTTAAATCCATGGCTCTGGTTTTGCATTTAGAACTAATAAGGGTTTCTTATGGCATGTTGATCCTTACGCTTTTCTTGGATTTTCTTGAAATTCTAAGTCTAAAACTATGTAGGCCACTCTTTTGTGGCATTTCACTATGTATGTTGGCCCATATTTGAAAAAGGGATTTGGAATTTTTTTTGAAAACTTGTATCTATTTTATTTACAATAGTCATGGGTTTCCAACTTCCTTATGTTCATATTCTTTCTAGAGGGTTTCAAAATATTCTTTCTCTGGTCCATAAAAAACAATAGATATGATAATAGATTCCTTTAAATACAAATTTATTTCTACTAGAATGAGAGTTTTACGTAAACCCTAGTTGGGTCACATTATTTTGTTATAGTCTTGCTCGTAGTATATGTATTTCCTTCTCTTGGAAGCTGTTACATTGTTTTCATTATTCTATTTGATTCCATTTCATTGTACTTTCTAAATACTTCATTTCTTTGTGAGGAAACATACCAGTATTAGGACGATGCATACCAGTATTAAGGCTTGTACTCATATCCTCATTGTGGCAATACATTGAGTAAGTTTTTCCACAAAGACCATTACTGGTTCGATAAGGAGTAGATTTGGTTTTATTGACAAAATGGGCAATGTCTTATAGTTAGGATTTGTATAATTACTGTGAGCCTTGGGGCCCACGACTTATAAATAGAGATTTCAATATCTCCACCATAGCAATAAAAGCATAGGGGCACAAGTAATGCTAGTTTTCCTATGCCTTGACAAATGAAAATGGATAGGATTTATTAAATTTTGGCCATATTATGAATCATTTAGCTGTCATTATCATTGTGATTATGGTTTTGATTCATGAGATAGACCCATGGATTACATTTTTTCCCAAATAGTTCTGACAAAAAATATATTAGTTTTTATGTTTATAGGAGGAGTTACAAATGCCTCAAGAGAAGGCCTAGGAGAAGTTTTAATGCAAGAGTGGTGAGTAATTCCTATGAGTCAAGGAGCTTGAAAAATTATGAGAATAATTATACACCCCATAATTTAAATCTTACAATGATTGTGCATGCTCTGCAAATGTGGCAACATTATCTATTGGGCAAGCTCTTCAAGCTTAGATCAGATCATCAAGGTCTAAAAAATATATTCTATCAACCTAATCTTAATGGCCTCTAGAGGATATTGTTGTAATTAATTTATAACTATGATTTTAAAAAAAAATTATATTAAGGGAAAGGAAAACTGGGTGGTAGATGCCCTAAACTGAAGAAGACATTTATCTTCCATGATTTCCATACACACCAATTTTTGAACTCAAGCCCTATAACAGTTGGAAAGAGATGAATATTATAAATAGGAAAAGGGAGCCCTTCTAGATAACCCATAAATCCAATATATGATGGATTTTATTTCAAGTCAGATGGTGTTTTGAGATATAGAGGCCCTATGTACATGCCGTATTTAGTAATAATAAATAGGCCCACCAACGTAGCCCACTTCATACTAGGAAACTTGATAACATAAGGAAAGTAATACTTAAAATTTAAATTTGAGTAAATTATATGATTGCCATTTATTAAAATAAAACTCAACTCGTGGCCAACTAAGTATTGATATCTTGGATGCTTCATTAATAACCCATACCAATATGAGTGCGACATTATCACTACATTCTTTGTTTTGTTCATATAAAGCTGACCCAAGTCAGGCTCTTGGGTTGAGCTATAAACTTGTAATATTTTCTTGTTAACCATAATGAGTTTAAAGAGTTTGATAATCTCATTATTCACCTTGATTTAATGAAATATTGCATTCAAATTCTTTTGACTATTATTCTATCAACTTTTGAAGCTAAGGCACACCCATATCACCAATAACTATTTCTTGATTTAGCTAAATAATAAATCTTTTGAGATCCAACTTTATAATCCTAGTATTATGTTCATTTGAAAGACACTCATTTCATGAATACAATACCAACATATGATAAGATAAAAAATTTCATGGAGATGTTTATTAGATGCTCATATTAGAGTGATTTCAACTAGATTCAAAGTATTAGATTGTAATTTATTCTTGATATTTTGTATTGTAAAACATTTGAATTGCATGACTTAAAGAGGAATTGGTCTTTTGTATGGGAATAATATTTTACATTTGGAATTATCTAGATCATTTAGTATGCCCTCCCACATCATATATACTTAATAGATTTTTCATAGCTTTTCCAATGGTATGAGACATTGGACCTAGAGTAAAAATGTCCATTTTCAGATCCATCTGCAGAGTTGTACATAGAAAACATAATTATGAATGACGTCTATGATGAGATTACAAATTTAGCAAATGATTTTCTAATGGAAAAGAGATACTCAATATTAAAAATCACTCAAATGAGTTTGAGCTTTGAATGATGAATTGGTCACAAAAATGAGTATCACCTGACCAGCCAAATGATGAAGAAAGTGTGCAATAAGAGTTTCTCCTAGTGGGATGTCATCTCAATCAAAAGTAAATCCAATTCTAATAGGAGGCAACCCTGGGCTTAAATAATTTTCAGACTTTTCAGAGATAAAAGCTTCTGTAACTGCACTTTCTGAAGGCAAAACAAAGACTTTCAATGACAAGGGACAAAAGATCATGGGAAAGTGCTTCACCGATACTTCTAATTTTTTCCGATCTTCCTCTTTCATACTGATAGGACTTGAATTAAGTAAGCTATTTATATTAGTGCTAATTTCAAGATCAAAGACTGCATCTTTGCTTGAAGTTTTCTGTAGCCAATCCTCATTCTCCATGGTATTACTATTTTTAGAAACGTGTGGGGTTTGCTCTAATCTTTGAAAATCTTCTATTTCTCTAGATCCTTTGGGAATTTTAGACTTCAATACAATTTCATGGTAATCCTAAAGTAACAAGGATTCATATTCTTGGAAAGCATCAGGACCCAGAGGTGCATCAACACATGCATAATGTACATTCTGCAAGTAAGTCACAAATATATAATATATTAGTATAATTTTGTGTATAAATACTTCAAATGAATTCATAACTATTTCCTAGTTTAAATTCAATGATTAATCAAAAATATGCATCCATTCATTCATCTTTACCACAACAAGGAAAAAAATAACATGCTACAAGAACATTCACTATGTAAACTTGGGGGAGTCCAAGAAAAATTCACAGCAAGGAAATTGATAATATTTTTAGACTACATTAGAAGGCATATAGATAGAAACATTAAGTGTGCAAAAAAGTATTACTGATCAATATACAAAATAATAAAAATTCATATCAAAAGATTTCAAATTTACAGTGAATTAGGCTCCACTTTTGTATTCTCTAGCATAGCTCTTACCCAACCTACAAGAGTGTAGGTGACACATGGTTCAACTCTAATTCATACAATTGGGAGTACCTAGGAAAGTGGGTCAACTCTAAATACTGATATTTCAGCCATGAATATAACAAGGATGAAGCATGATGAGCAATGGAGATAGCAAAGAAGAAATTATCCACGCATGTAGTGAACATGGAAAAGGGTATAGTAGAGCTGACTCATCTTTCTTGGGTACTCCCAATTATTTCAAGTGGAGAAGAATTAATGAGAGGAATTTTTGAAACATCAACAATTATAGTGAGATTGGTTTGTTAACTACAGCTGACACAAGGCAATTTGTGAATGTCAAACTCATGGATGGAATACGACTCATGAAACATGGGTTAATTGAGTTTGACTTAAAAAGCTATACACTTGAATCTTGATATAAATATTACAATTTGACATGCCCCCAACTGTAGATGCCTTTACATGCATTTCAATGTGTGGTAGGGACTAAAAGTCCCAATCAAAAATATGCATATGGTTTCCATCATGTGCAGTTAGGACATTGAATTTTAATGTTGGTCAGATTCATTATATCATCAAATATATATTTTGCAATTTGATTTGAGATGTTGTCTACATTACTATGTTGCTTTTTATTACAATTATAATTAGTATGAGTGAATAAAATAATCAACTAAACAAAATGATATGTTGGAATGACAGTGCAATATTTATTGATATAGCGTTGATGGCTTTGGTCAATGTACCTATGTGTCAATGTGGTGTTGGCCCTTGTGTGTTGAATATGTCATGCACAACAAGTAATCCTGGGCATCAATTTTGGGGTTTCCCAAATAGGAAAAAGGTCTAGATATGGAATTATATTTTATGTTTAAAAGTAATGTGACAAGTAATCATTTTAGGAAGAACTGATGCAGATTTGGTATTGAAGGGAAATAGTGGATGTCAATACTTTTGGTGGGTCGATGAAACCACATTTACATCTACCCCTTCCACATATATACCTGATGTAGGAAATGAGTGCAACTTGTGCAAGGCTTGAGAGGAAGCTAGTTCCACCAAGATTGATTCAATGATGAAAGCAAAAATCATGTTTCTGCGAAGCCTTCTTTGTGTAGTTTGTGCAATACTTTGTTTGGACCATTTGCATAAATGTGATTAATAGAGGGCTATTATAGATACTAAAACTTTTTTAGAATTTCATGTAGATACGTTGGACATATTTTGATAAACTCATGAAATTTTTGTTGTTTATGAATTCATTATGATTTTATATATAAAATTAAACAAAATAAAAAATTAACCTTATTAAAAAAATTTGAAAAAAGTTATAACATTTTTAAAAAGTTAACCTTATTTATGATTTATGATGTCTAACTCTTCGATGGGTTTTTGTAAATTTTATCCTTGTTCCTTTTAGAAGTGTATGGCTTGACTATGCACATGCATAATTATAGATGAGGATAAGTAGTAG
This sequence comes from Thuja plicata, assembly GCA_018584345.1. Lineage (NCBI taxonomy): Eukaryota > Viridiplantae > Streptophyta > Pinopsida > Cupressales > Cupressaceae > Thuja > Thuja plicata. Next base: position 1,190,758 of record MU223311.1, read on the forward strand.
GGTGCCAAGCATTGCTTAGATCCTTTGGATCAAACCCCACAGTCTCAACTTCTTTGTAGTTTGCAATGGAGGAAAACTATTATCATTTGAGGAACCCAAGCACCAACTTGGAATATGAGAAATATAAGGATAGTCATCTTCTTCTTGTTCATGATAATCCAATTTAATGTTCAATTGAACTTCCCTCTTTTTCTCATCAATTTCTATTTTAGACTTGTCACTAATTCCCATCTCTTCAGAGTGACTTACAAGAGAAAGTTTAGCTTGTTCATTATAAGAAGAAGAAAGAGACAGAATTGGATCATAGAATTCAAAAAGATGATTATCCTTGACTTAGAGAACTTTAGAGGAACTCGGTGGCTGGTATAATGCATTAAATATGTGCAACTCATCAACATGCTCTTCATTTTAAAAATTTCCAAGTTGTTCAAGAATAGTTATTGTTGCAATATTTTTTACTAGTTCATCTGCAACTTCAAAAGTGAAAATTTTTATTTTGGTAGTAACAAAAATGCATTGTTGTTTCTATCAGCTCCATTGTGAACCATATCAGCTCATGATCTTGAAAATGTTCTTGTTAAAAAAATGTAAGATTATAATATTTAGTTTTTGAAGGTAAAATGTCTACCTTTCTTAATTTCTCAGAGTAACAATTTGTAGATTCTTTGTTTAAAATTTTTACAATCTAATTTGGGTCACACCAACCAGATAATAACAAATCATTTTAATGACATCACCTTTAATTGTGTTGTTTGATGTAGTGATAAAATTTATGTGCTATGTTTTTAGTAGTGATGATAGGATTGTGAGTGGTTTGAATGACAACTTGATCATCCATAAAGAATAGATGATTTCTCATGTAAACTACCAAGCTCTTTCAATAGCTCATAAGTCCACAATATCTCTCGCGTGTTTTCAAATTTACTTCAATAGACACTTAATGAAAGCCTTGAGCTTTTTGTAGTCCCTGAAATGAAGTCATGTAATGTGTTGTCCACAAGTTGTTTATAATATTTATCTTTAACTTATGATGTGTCATGTGAGAAATTTAATGGAATAGATCATAGTTGAAATATTCAGACTCCGACAATTTCTTGCAAAGGCTCAAAAAATAACAAGGCAAAAACTTAGTGAAAATTTGGCAAAAAACTCAGCAACTTAATTTTTTTGTTTAAAGTTTAATTAGAAATAGAAGACCATAGAAGAATGTTTCTCATAGTACTTCTATATGTCTTCTTTGAAGCATCATAATGATTTTAATAAGCTATCATGTCTAATATCCAAAAGTATTAAGGTCATGTCTAATGTCTATCATTTAAGTCCATTATTCCCTCTATCATTTACTATCATCCAAAACTCAACTTCTTCACATTCAACAAGTGTTATTTCCATTTTAATCAACAACCTTGTTAAAATCATATCTGCTACATCTTTCATATTGAATGTCTACTATTACACTCAAAATTATCTTCTCACTCTCATACATGGATTGTCTCCACACTAACATGCCATTTTCTATCAACTACTTCAAACTTTGAAAACTAGATATTATATTTTCCCCTCTAATATCTTCAAAAAATTCCTAATCATCAATGCTTTGATACAAGCCCATACAAGCTCTTATTTTCAATTCATTAAGAATGGAGTATCTTTTTTTAAGTGTTGCATTCACAACTGCCCTGGTAGACAGACACGAATGATGTGGAAACACAGATACAACATGTGAACTGGTGAACAATATGCCTCAAAGAAATGTAATTTCATGAATTGTTTACATACAACCAAAATGGAAACATAGTAACAGTGTATGACTATTCACCGATGACTACAGATGTAAATGCCCTTATAAAATACATGCAAATTGTGATTGCATAGATAGATATAATCTCAGAAAAATGAAATAAAATTGTTTACATACAACCAAAATGGAAACATAGTAACAATGTATGAGTATTCACCAATGACTGTAGATGTAAATTCCCTTATAAAATACATCCAAATTGTGATTGCATAGATAGATATAATCTCAAAAAAATGAAATAAAATAGTTGGAGGATGAGCGCAAAATGTGAAGTATTCACAACATGTATATGGAATTGGGAATCCAAATGTACCATTGCATAAAACATTTGTGTTGTGTTGTTACCACTTACATAGCCATGGGAACAGAAACTAGGTGTGGGTCTATTGTCAAATCCTCCACATTTGTTGAAACTAGAGGCTCTAAGATGAATACATACATCCATCAAAAGACAAATGATTTATATGATATGGTTAACATATATACAAATGTGATTGATGTGTATAAAGACAAATCCATCAGCCATTTCCCTCTCTACATGTGCTAGAATGAGAACTTTGTAACAGTGAAAGGATATCCAAAAATATTTTCCCCTCCAAAGTCATCAAAGTGCCCATACAACTTATTGAAATATTTTCCCCTCCAATATCTTCAAAAACTTCCTAATCATAAATATCTCGTCTGAATATAATTATTTCTATGTCTAATATCACAATATTTCCAATCTCATTATCCATACTGTTTCATTATTATATTCTAACACATCAATAATCTCACACTTTCTTTCTATCTAAGTGACTGTCTTTATATAAAATTGCAGTCTCTAATATATAAGCTTCATGTATCTCTTGCAAGTGCTAGTTTACATAATCCAAAAATGGTTATTTTTCTTGAAAGAAGAAGTCCCCTTCTTTGTATCAATTTAAGAAACATGGCTCCTTAATAAGGTTTAGACATTTTTTTTAATAAGCTCCTTAATGGGGGGAGAAATTCATTCACTTGAAGAGTATTATATTATAAATTTATATCAAGTTAAATATTATTTATAAAACGGCATTTGCATTATACCTAAATGAAACTAAAAGAAGTGATCTTGTAGTTATTTGATTTTAGATCTCTATAATGTAATTGCTCAAAAATAATAAATCTAACTATGACTATATGCTCCCACATTTTATTTTATACCTACCAATTGCATTTGGTTGAAAGTTTCTAGAGCCCTTTCAAAAAATCCATATTGTGCACATCTTACATCATTACATTCCATGAGATGACATCTCTTTTAGGCATTCTTTTAGGCCCTTGTCTTAGCTAAACTTGATATTTAACTTGTTCAATCTTGTATAATCTTGTAATATTTTATTATTTTTTGATTGTATACAAGATACGACTAATGCTTGTATGTTTATATTTTTATATTTATATCCCGAATAATTGCCTGTGAAGAAAGTCCACACTTGGAAATATGAACCCAGAACAAAATAATGAGACAATTGCTAGATTAGGGTCTCAGTTCCAAAGAAAAATTGATAAATGTAATTATCCTTGCAAAAAGTGTAAGGGTTTAAAGAATCAAAGAATTCTATTCACAACAGCCCAAATTCATTGTAGGCAACATGGTCACGTTGAATGGGGGAATGATTTTCGTCAATTGGTGAATGTGGATTTTCAACTAGAGGAACATGGAGGTGTGAATATCCAAGAAAAGGATAACACTCCCATGGAATAAGATGATCTTGTGGAAAATAACACAATTGAAGATGATGGTATTAGCGTAGCTGATAATGTGCTAGAGGACATGATTGAAGAAGATGGTATTGGCGTAGCTGATCAAGATGATGATGATGATGATACTAGCACATCTGATAATGATGATGAAGATGGTCTTGATATACCTATACTTGAGAAGGCATACAAGCCCCTATACCAAGGCTCCCAAATAACTCTTTGCTTCACTATAGTGTTGTTGGTGAACTTGATGGTTATGAATGCTTTATCTAATGTATCAATGTCACGTATGTTAAGGTATGCCATTTTTGTCATCTTCAATGTTAGCATACCATTACTATTCATTATATTAACAATTCATATTTTTTGTTGTAGGTTGATAGGTGAGTTTCTATTACCACCATCAAACATTCTGCCTCCTTCCTATCGAGAATTATCTACCATTATGAATCAAATTAGAATGAAGTATCAAACAATACATGCATGTCCCAATGATCACATTCTATATCATAAACAACATGAATTTGCAACAGAATTTCCTGATTGTCATATTAGTAGATATCAGTTTGATCAAATAACAAAAAAGGTGCCTCACAAGGTTCTTCGGTACATTCCCATTATTCCATGTCTTCAACAATTATTTAGGTGCACTAGCTTGGCACAATTTATGGATTACCATGTGTTGGTGCCCAAAAATGCTGAATTGGATTTCCTATGAACTTGCCAATCCAATGTTTGGAAAACTAATTGTTTTTGGCCAACTAACGGGAATGATCGATTATGATCCTCTTCCCCTGCACTTCTAGCTCTGCAAGACCAAGGTGGGTGAACCTTTACCTTAACCA
>MU223311.1:1199395-1213627 GCA_018584345.1 Thuja plicata
CTTTCACACCTCCTCAAGGTGAAAAGACACAACCCTTATTATAAAATATTTTGAAAAAACACTAAACTAACTAAAAAATAACTACCTAACTTTTGGATTTGGCTTTGGTCGAAAATCCAAAACACATTTTGAAAAGCTAAGATTTTTTTTGGAGATAGGAAATTTGATTTCCCAAACTGGGTCAGTTTTATATTTTTAAAATTCATCCATCTTCAGTCTTTGTCGGCATCATCGTTGTAGCAGGTTGAAATTCCAGCATTTTCTGAAGGCTTCGATAAGTTAGTTCTATTTATTTGTGTCATAAAGCTTCATTCCTTTTAATTTTTTTATTATGGAGAAACTTGCTTCTTGATAATGGATTGGGACTTCTAAATTCTCAAAATTTAGGGTACCACCACCATGCACACAATAGAAGTCAGGATGACATTATGTGAATGTCTACAAATGGTTTCGCATTTAAAGACATAGAAACAACATGGCCACACTTTAAAGAAGAACCTCATAATCTCAAGCTTTCATTGGCAGCGAACGGTGTCAATCCATTTGAAAATATGAGATCTATTTACTCAGTATGGCCTATTTTTGTTATTAACAATAACATTACTCCTTGGATGTCCATAAAGAGGGAGCACATAATGTTGTAAATGATTGTACTAGGTATTTTTTCATTTAATAGTTATCTAAATTAATTTATAAACACCGCATCAAAATGGTCATAATAATTATGTAATGTTTTTGTTCATTCAGCTAGATAAGTACCAAGTTAAAGATATGAACATGTATATTGAGCCCCTTATTGACAAGTTGTTGAAGTTATGGAATGGGGTCACTATGTATGACATCTCTAGACCAATAGGATAAAGACAATTTCAATTCCATGTAATGCTTGTATGGACAATACATGATTCCCCTGGGCTAACTCATTTTTGCAGTATGTTATATATTGTTAAGGTCACATATTTTTGGTATGTTATATAGTGCTTACAAATTAGTGATGTATGTTTAAGTTGTGCATGCTAATTGTACATGATCCAATATGATCTTTTAGGTCTCCAGACAAAGGGTAAATTCACATGTCCAATTTGTGGTCCAACGATGAAATCTCATCAAACAAGAAGTTTAGGAAAGTAGGTGTTCGATGAGTTTAGGCACTTTCTCCACCATAATCATAAGTATCAAATTATTGAAAAACATCTTTTTAATGGGAAAGAAGAGACAAAATCAAGGCCATGAAGAATGACACCTCGTCTATGGAAGTTGGAATATAATAGACTAAATCACCGAGGTAATGTCATTCCATCTAATGATTTTTGTTTGAAATTTATATTTTGACATTGTCTTTTATTTACTAATTAATAATGTAATTGATGCTTATGAAGGTCGTCAAGGCATCAATGACCAACTTCCTAGAGGAATAAAAAATTATCCTAGTCAATTTAGTAGATTGCCGTACTACAAGGATCTCCCAATCATGCATTTGTTTGATGCTATGCATATTGGAAAGAATGTAACAGAGAGACTATGGAAAATATTGGATGGAAGGTGTGACAAAGAAAAAAATACCAAAATTTGTAATGACATTCATAAATAAAATCATGCACTGGAAAATTTCATTGAATCAAATAGCAATGGAGACCGCATAAATATGAGTGCCCTTCCTTGGTTAATAACTAAGAAACAAAGTGATGCATTAAAAGAAGTCATAAAAAAACAAAATTTCCAACGGGATTTGTTGCAAATATAAGAAGTCTTGTATCAAAGAAAGGTGATTATGGTCCAGGTTTGAAAACACATGATTGGCATACCTTCATCAAGGTAAGTCATGTTCTCTATTTACAATATATTTATAAAATTTGTTAGAATTTAATCTTTCCTTGGTTGAAAATATGTAATTAAAGGATAAACCAAGGTATCTTTATTTGTATTTGTCCTCTAGTCCAAGTAGGAGGACATGCCACAATTTTGTAATTCCTTTAATAAGGAAATTGAATATTCCTCCTTAAGAGGATTCCTAAACATGGCACACACTTAATGTGAATGTGGCACTCATAGGATATGGGAGTTACATGCAAACTCCTTCACTCATCTCTACTTAAGAGATGTTTCTCTCTCACTTCTCAAGGTTGGTTCTCACAAGTTGGTTCTCATGGAGTGGTTCTTCTCCCTTCTTCACTCTTTTTCATTCTCATTCTCACAATGTTGTAATGAGCTTCTTGCTCCATCTCTCTCTTCTTCTTTGGTTTCTTGCCTCATTCATTTTATAATCACAAGGGGGTTTTCTTAGTTTTTCCCCTTTCAAAAATATTTTCTTGGTGTTGTTCTTGAGATTCTTGGTGATTGTACTTGGATCATCTTTTCATTTATGGTAACTATTTTCATTTATGCACTCTCTCTTAGATTCTTTCCTAAATATAGTTTACTTTATTTATATTTTCTAACATGGTATCAGAGCTGGTTTAATCCTTTTTTTGAGTGTGCATGCAGGAATAGGTGAAATATATTTTGGTTGTGAAGGAGAAAGATAACTCTTGTTTGCATGATTTTTCAATCTAACTTTTATGGCATATTTTTTGAAATTTTTTTGAGGTTTGGTTGGTTCACCACCAAACCCAGTTTTTATTGTTTCCCTAGTTTATAGTTTCTTCCAGATCTTCTATACCCTCTATTAGGAAACTGCAAGGGATTTTTAGTCTTGCATGTTGTATCTCATCTTTAAATCGATTTCAAATCTTTTCACTAACATTTGTGAAGGTTATTACAAATTTTTTGTTGATATTCTTGCAGATTTTAACTCTTCACTAAATCTAGTTTAATCTTTTTCCTTGTATTTCCATTGTTGAACTCCATTTATCTCATGGGTTTTGTGTTGCAGGGTTTACATTTTTTTCAAATCTCTCTCTCTCTCTCTCTCTCTCTCTCTATATATATATATATATATATATATATCATTCTCTGCAGGTTTAAATATATATTTCTCACATCTCTATCTCTTTTTTCTCTGATTTTATCTATATCTCTGTTATTAACAATATCTATGATCAGACCGTTATCTTCATTATCCTTGGAAAACCTTATCATACCCCATTTTCAATTCAGATTTTTTTCTATAGAAGTATATCCCATTTTGTTTTGGACGCTATGAGAAAATGAAAATGAATCTCAAAAAATTAGGATATGGGTTTTGTGCAGAATGAACCTATTTATCTCTCATGCAAAAATTTTCACTATATTTGCCCCCATTTAGGAGTAGTGGCCAATATTTGCCTCTTTTTGTACCATTTCTTCCATTCACGAGTTTTTCAACTCTTTTTCAAACAGGCTTGTTGACTGGCATTTTTCCCTTGCACTACATTGTTTAACTTTATATGTGGCAAGTTTTTGTAGTTTTTTTTGGCTAATATCTCTCTAGTGGTTGCAGGATTTTATCACCTTTTTTTTTTTAATCTCAGCTTGTATTAATATACATTGGTTATACTTTTGCACAACATTAAAAACTCATGAGAATAATATACATCGGTTTTACATTAAAAATATACATTGGTTATACATTTCTTTCACCCTCCTCTTTTCTATCACTGCACTCCAGCGCAGCAAAGCAGAGCATAGGTTCAAGCCAACTATAATTATTTGTGGAGTTTTATCTTTCATCACAGTTCATTAAAATGAGGCTTGGGAGTTTGAAAGGTTATTCAAGGTTTAAAGCCTTTGTATCATTTTTTCTTTCCATGCTATTATTAGAAGCACCTCTGATTTTTAAACTTAGTTTTCTCTGCCCTCTGCCTTTTGTCATATCTCATTCTAGTGTTTTCTTTTCCCAATGTTGTTTTGTTCCTTTCTCCTATCGTTGCTTTCTCTCCTTGATTTGTTACATTTTCTTAATCATTAAAACATTGGCTTCGTTTCATCATTTAAAAATTTCTCTGTCTCTTTTGACAACATTCTCTTCACCTACCTCCTTTGTATTCGGTTATGCTATATGTCGGTAAGCTATCGGTTTTAGTAAACGGCTCTTTGAAACATTTTAGTAAAGATTCTAAGTAAAAATTTTCTTTCATCATTCTTGTTATATTTTAGTCTAGAAGTAACATTTTTAATAATTGAAAATATGTTTCTCTTAGTTATCTATTTCTAACACTCTTTTGTGCAGCCTTCTGTCACTTCAATTCTTTACCTTTTGCAGTACCTCTAGCTATTCATTGGTCTCATATTTCTCTGATATTCTAACGTTTTTTTTACAGGTTGTAGTTAAGAATCTTGAACATTTCTTTACTTTGACTAATTTAATCTCATTATTGTTTAAAGATTAACGAATATCTTTATTCAAATTTGTTCATCTAATTTTTCTATGGATAATTATTTATCTTCATTTCAATAGCTTCATTAAAAGTTCAATAAGTTATTTAGTGTAATTATCTAATCTTTTAACAAAGCATTTGATTTAAACAAAAAAATTTGTTTCTATCAAATTGTGCAAAAAAAAAAAAATCTTTGTTATTATTATTACATTGTCTCTTATACTTTTTTGTTTTCATTCATCTATTGGAGATTTGATTCTGAACAGTTGATTGATTGTATGCTTGTCATTGATGAAAACATATAATAGACAGTAGTACTTCTATATGTACTTATCAATATGATGACATGAAGACCAGCGTGGATAGATACATGTTGTTGACATGTTTACTATGCTATGTTCATACACGCAAACCCAAATATGAAGTTCCAGTAAAGATATGTAATTCTGTTATTGACGGTTACAGTTCTGGAGGAATAATGGCTTAAGGCTGACGTATGTAACATGTTGATCGAGTTGCACCTATCTTAAGGATATGTGTGTTTATATTCATGATTAGTTATGTGTTGTTGATATTTTTCTAGAGGTGCAAGACGTGTTTCAAGAAGATTACAAAGTTATGATTAATTTGGTGAAGCTGACTTGTGAAGCAACGTGTCTGCTCAGCATTGACTTGCGTGCTTAGTAGAGCCAACAAGGATGTTAATAAGAGTTTTCCTATAGGTCCCATGATCTCATACTTGGTGTATGTACTTATAGAAGGTCATTTGTGATAAGAAGAGTTGTGAAAGCCAGAGATTAACAAGCAGAGCAGAGTGTTGATGTAGTAGAGCTATATTTATCATATGTTGATAATATAAATGTTTATGTTGAAGCATTTAGAATACAGATTAGATTTTTATATTGCTTTACAAGAGGTTAAAGCATCAATGTATAAAAGGAATTGATCAGACAAGCAGTGTCACAAACAATAGTTTATCTTGTTGATACAGTGTGTATCAAATAACCAGAAGGTTTTAGCCTTCACCACTTGGATAGTGAGTCCTCCACCCCTAATAGGGTTATTGTAAAAACTCCTAACAGGGTCCAACCCTTAACTAGGTCACTATACTACTGAATTGTAATATACAACTCCTAACAAGGTTGGAAGATCTTTTAACAGGGATCACTATAAATAGTATAGTTCTTTGTGGGTACTAATTCCCATCGGGGTTTTTACCATTTGGTTTCCTCGTAACCAAATTGATGTGTTATGTAAAGTGCTATCTGTATGTGCATTTACTTTCTATCAATCTGGATTAATAAGTATAAGATAAAGATTTAAAGTTGCAGATAACTGATTCACCCCCCCTCTCAGTTATCTCTAAAGTATTCTAACAATTGGTATTAGAGCCAAGTTCCTTGGAGAGAAAGCCTAATAGCTTAAGGTAGATCAGATGGCATACTTCAGAAAAGAGAGCCCTAAGTTTGATGGAGAGAACTATTTTGATTGGAAGAACAAAATGATAACACATCTACAGTGCATTGGATTTGAGATCTTTGAAATTGCTACACAATAAGTTGTAATTCCATCTCTGAAAGACCTTGCAAAGGATGATGCTACTAGAAGACAGAACGAAACATTTACTAATAATGCAATTTCCTAAGAAGCCCTAATCAGTGCCTTATCTGACAGTGAATTTTCTGAAATCAAGAAAATTGACAAAGCTTATAACATATGGAAGTATTTAGAAGACATGTTTGAAGGAGATGTTCAAGCAAAGAATGCACGCAGGAAGACACGGAAGAATAAATATAATAGCCTTGAGATGTTTCCTAAAGAGAACATTAGAGCCTATAATCAGCAGATAAATGAAGCAGTATCTAGAATCAGAAACAATGGAGGAGAAATATCAGAAGAAGATATAATGGATAAGTTGTTAACTACTTTGACATTAGACTATGAAAACAAGATCAGTATTCTAGAAGAAACTATGTAATTCTCACAAGACTTCAAGAGAGAGACTTTGATCAGAAAAATATCTGCATTTGAGATATCAAGATTGAAGACTAAACCTAAGAATGAAATAGCCTTCAAAGCTTCAATCCACAGTAAGAAATCCTCACACATCTCTAGTCATAATGAGAATAAAGAAACTGATGAAGAATTAGAAGAGATAATTGCCATGATTGCTAAGAGAGAAAAGAAAGGAAAAGGAAAGTATGAAGGATAGCTTCCATTAAAGTATTTTTCATGTAATAAGATTGGTCACTTTGCATCTAAGTGTCCCACAAGAGTCAAGAAGTTCATATCTGATTACAAACCTAAGTATAGGAAGGAATGTTACCATGTTGAAGAAGGTGTAACTAATGAAGATTCAGGAGAAGATGAAATTGGATTCATAGCCCTTAAAGACATGGAAAGGTTGCTCAAAGATATAGACATTACAGATAAAGAAGAAGAACAAGAATTAGCCTTAATTTTTAAAGCAGATGTCAGAACTAATTGGATCATTGACAGTGGATGCTCACACCACATGACAGGTGACAAAGAAAGATTTCTTCATCTAGACAAATACAAAGGAGGTATGGTTAGATTTGGAGATAACACTCCTAAACCTATCATAGGCAGAGGTTCCATCACCTTGGATGGAAAGAACGAGATAGATGATGTTCTATATGTTGATGGATTACATCATAACTTGCTGAGTGTTGGACAACTACTTGACAAAGGCTATCATTTGGAGTTTAAAGACAACAAGTGCATCATTAGCAACAAGGATGGAGACATGATTGCATCAGGCTCTAAAACAAAAGGTAATGTTTTTCAGCTCAATTCAGATGTAAGTTGTTTTGTTGCAAAAGTAGATGATAGTTGGTTATGGCATATGAGATTATGTCATATCAATTTTGACAATACAGTAAAGATCAGTAATGTCAAGGAAGTTAGAGACCTACCAAGCATTGCAAGACTAGTTGACATAATATGTAGGGAATGTGTTATGGGTAAACATGTAAGGAATTCATTCAGAAGAAAGCAGACCTCAGCTGAAAACAAGTTGGACTTAGTGCATACAGATTTATGCGGTCCTACTCAAACAAGATCATACTATGGTGAAAGGTACTTTATTTTGTTTGTTGATAATTATTCTAGGATGATGTGGGTTGCATTCTTAAAAGAAAATTCAGAAGCTTTTGAGAAGTTCAAAATATTCAAAGCTAAGGTTGAGAATGAATCTGGACTAAAATTGAAATGTTTAATATCAAATAGAGGAGGATAATTCACCTCTGACCAGTTTTATGACTACTGTGAAGAACATGAAATAAAAAGGTAGTTGAGTGCCCCTAGAACACCTCAGAAAAATGGAATTGTAGAAAGGAGGAACATGATTATACTGGATACAATAGGCACCATGATGATTGAAGGAAAAGTGGTGCACACCTATTGAAGAGATGCAGTGAACACAGTAGTGTATACCATCAATAGAACTCAATTGAGACCAGGCGTGGACAAGACACCCTATGAACCATGGTTTGGTAATGTACCTACAGTAAAATACTTTAGAATATTTTGCAGCAAGTGCTACATCAAGAGAGATGACAGTATTGGAAAGTTTGATGCTAGAAGTGATGAAGGTATTTTTCTTGGTTACTCTACAAAAAGAAAAGCTTACATATGTTTCAAATTAAGATCAAAGAAGATAATTGAAAGCACACATGATAAGATTGATGAGAATTTTATGATTCAAGAAAGGTACTATGATTATGCACCTTTGATTGAAGAAGAACCCAGACCTAATAGTAAAGATACTATGATTGAAGAAATGTTTGATTGTATTGATGTCTCATGCAATGACCCCAATTCATGCAATGAAGAACAATAGATAATAGAGGAAGAATTCACACCTAAGGTTCCTAAATTTACATCCAGATACCACTCTAAAAATGATATCATTGGAGATCAGAGCAGCAGTGTTTTGACCAGATCAAAAGAAAAGAATCAAACATTGGATGAAGAGGTATGTTTACTTTCACAGATTGAACCTTTAAGTGTTGAAGATGCTTGTAATGATTCTGACTGGAAAAATGCAATGAAAGAAGAACTAGATCAGATAATCAAGAATGACACATGGGAATTGGTTCCTAGACCAAGTGATAAAAATGTAATTGGAACAAAGTGGATTTTAAGAAACAAAATGAATGAAGAAGGTATAGTAATAGGAAACAAAGCAAGATTAGTATGTAAAGGATATGCATAGAGAGAAGGAATAGACTACATTGATACATTTGCCCCTGTGAGCAGATTGGAAACCATAAAATTATTTTTGGCATATGCAACATTAAAAGACTTTAAATTTTATCAAATAGATGTCAAATCAGCCTTTTTGAATGGTGACTTAAAAGAAGAAGTCTACATAGAACAACCTAAAGGATTTAACCTTTCAGATAGAATAGACATGGTATGCAGATTAAAGAAAGAACTTTATGGACTTAAACAGGCCCCAAGAGTGTGGTATGAGAGACTAGACAGTTATCTCACCAAGATTGGATTCAAGAAAGGAGCATCAGATTGCAACTTGTTCATAAGAGAAACACCTGATGGATTACTATTAGTTGCCATATTTGTTGATGACATTATCTTTGGAGGTAATGACAAGCTTAGTATAACATTTGCAAATGAAATGCATAATGAATTTGAAATGAGTATGATTGGTCCTATAAAATACTTTTTGGGATTAAATGTAAAATAGACAGACAAAGGAATATTCATTAATCAGTCAAAATATGTAAAGGAAATATTGAAAACCTTCAAGATGGAGGATTGAGAGCCAGTATGCACTCCTATAATCACAGGAAGTAAACTTTCAAAAGATGATGACTCCACAGCAGTTGATAAAACATTGTATAAATATATGATTAGATAGCTTATTTATCTAACTCAATCAAGAACTGACATATCTAATGTAGTTGGCATTGTTGGAAGATTTGCAGCTGAACCCAAGAATAATCACTTAATGGAAATCAAGAGGATATTAAGATATCTTAAGGAAACTATAGACTATGGTTTATGGTATCCTAAATCAGAGAATACACAACTTCATGTGTATACTGATGTAGATTGGGTAGGTTGTATTGATGACAGGAAGAGCACTTCAAGACGAGCAGTATTTCTTGGAGAAAAGTTGGTATCTTAGACAAGAAAGAAGCAAAATTGTATTTCTCAGTCAACAATAGAGAAAGAATATGTTGCAGCAACACTGAATTGTACAAAAATTGTTTGGATCAAATAGATGGTTAAAGACTTTGGTATTCAGGTTGACTATCTTGTTGTTATTCACTATGACAACACCAGTACTATTAACATGTCTAAGAACCTTGTAATGCACGCAAAGACAAAACACATTGAGATCAAGTATCACTTTCTAAGAGAAAAATTTGCAGACAAGGAAGTGACATTGGATTATGTAAACACAAAAGATCAGTTAGCAGACATTTTCACAAAGCCTTTAGAAAAGGATATTTTTGAGTATCTAAGGGAGAATTTGGGATTCATTCCCTCTCCTAAGTCTGATTAGAAAAAGTAGCAAGTACATCAGTCTTGTGTGACTGATGAATGGTTGACTACTCTACTTCTGGAGTAGTACCTGTACAGAATGGTTTATGGCACCCTTTGCCATTGATGTCAATGGGGGAGTATGTACCAGTAAAAACAAGACAAACAAGGAACACATACAAGGATCTTATACTATGGGGGAGTAAAGGAACACAGTAGGGAAGTATGGAAATGGGGGAGTATTTAGAGAAAACACAGTACATGAAACTGCAGCAATGTAGACGAATCTTTGTTGAGGATATTGAGAAGATTGTAAAAGAAAGAAGAAACCATGAACATAAGTTGTTTTTATATCATATGTTGCCATCAATGCCAAAGGGGGAGATTGTTGAAGATTTGATTCTAAATAGTTGATTGATTGTATGTTTGTCATTGATGACAACATATAATACACAATAGTACTTCTATATGTACTTATCAATATGATGAAATGAAGACTAGTGTGGATAGATACATGTTGTTGACATGTTTACTATGCTATGTTCATACACGCAGACCCAAATATGAAGTTCCAGTAAAGATATGTAATTCTGTTATTGACGGTTACAGTTCTGGAGGAATAACGATGTATGTAATGTGTTGATCAAGTTGCACCTATCTTCAAGATATGCGTGTGTATATTCATGATTAGTTATGTGTTTTTGATATTGTTATGGAGGTGCAAGATGTGTTTCAAGAAGATTACAAAGTTATGATTAATTTGGTGAAGCCAACTTGTGAAGCGACGTGTCTACTCAGCATTGACTTACGTAGTTGTAATTATGCTTGCACACTTAGTAGAACCAACAAGGATGTTAAGAAGAGTTTCCTACAGGTCCCATGATCTCATACTTGGTGTATATACTTATAGAAGGTCATTTGTGATAAGAAGAGTTGCAAAAGCCAGAGATTAACAAGAAGAACAGAGTGTTGATGCAGCAGGAGCTATATTTATCATATGTTGATAATATAGATGTTTATGTTGAAGCATTCAGAATATAGATTAGATTGTTATATTTCTTTACAAGAGGTTAAAGCATCGGTGCATAAAAGGAACTGATTAGACAAGCAGTGTCACAAACAACAGTTCATCTTGTTGATATAGTGTGTATCAAATAACCATAAGGTTGTAACCTTCACCACTTGGATAGTGAGTCCTCCACCCCTAACAAGGTTATTTTAAAAGACTCCTAATAGGTTCTAACCCTTAACCAGGTCACTATACTACTGCATTGTAATATACAACTCCTAATAGGGTTGGAAGATCTTTTAACAGGGATCACTATAAACAGTATAGTTCTTTGTGGGTACTAATTCCCACCGGGGTTTTTACCATTTGGTTTCCCCATAACCAAATTGATGTGTTATGTAAAGTGTTATCTGTATGTGCATTTACTTTGTATCAATCTAGATTAATAAGTATAAGATAAAGATTTAAAGTTGCAGATAACTAATTCACCCCCCCCNTGCAGATAACTAATTCCCCCCCCCCCCCCCTCTCAGTTATCTCTGAAGTATTCTAACATCATCTTCACTTTATTTTAATTTTTATCGATTCTCCTTTATTATTTTAAACTTTAATAAAATTTTAAGTTTTTTTTCAAATACAATTTGTACCATTCAAAGTGTGCTTAAAATTAAATTAAATTTATCATTTTTTCTCTTTATCTTTATATACTCATTGTATTTCACTTCGTTCAATATGATGTCATCTTTTCTTCAAAAATTAGAATTATTATTCAAGTCTTTTAATATAAGGAGTGTTTGTTCAGAAATGAATTCAAATTCATTTAAACAAGGATACTCTAATGTCTACATTAATTTAAATCTAACCATCATTTATGGAATACTCATATTTATTTATTTTATATAATTTTTGTGCTAAGATTTTGTTAAAGTATGTTTTCTTTATGAATGTTTTTAAATTGCAAGTTATGTTTTCAAAATTTGTACAATTGATATTATTATTCAAGTGACGGGGTTATTTTTTTTTCCTAGCTAACCAGCATTCAATGTTTTTAAATTATTTATGAAGAAAAATGATATACATCATATGTTTGATCCAAAGCAAATTAAGTCATTGCTAATAAATTTTCACGTATTGTGAGTTATCTATCATCATTGTCTTCATGTGTATTTTTTTATTAATTTTATTGTTTAGCATTACTTGCTATCTATTTTATATGATCTATGGTTGTATCTATTATGAGTTCCTTTTGATCAACTTGTTCCATCCATAAGATGCAATGGTTGCACTTACTCAGTTGATGTTTATCAACTTGTTCCATCTATAAGATGCAATGGTTGCACTTACTCAGTTGATGTTTATCAACTTGTTCCATCTATAAGATGCAATGGTTTCACTTACTCAGTTGATGTTTATCAACTTGTTCTATCTGTAAGATGAAATGGATGCACTTACTTCAGTTGATGTTGATCAACTTGTTCCATCTGTAAGATGCAATGGATGCACTTACTCAATTGATGTTGATCAACTTGTTCCATCTGTAAGATGCAATGGATGCACTTACTCAGTTGATGTTTATCAACTTGTTCTTACTTAGTTGATGTTGATCAACTTGTTCCATCTGTAAGATGCAATGGATGCACTTACTCAGTTGATGTTTATCAAATTGTTCCATCTGTAAGATGCAATGGATGCACTTACTTCAGTTGATGTTGATCAACTTGTTCCATTGATTGTTTTTGGTGAAGTTGTTCTTGAAATCCTTCTTGAAGTTTGTTGGATTTCTCATATGATTGGTAGGTCTCTCTCTCTCTCTCTCTCTCTCTCTCTCTATACTTAGTTCAACTTATATCAATCTTAATGTTGGTTTAAACTATTATCTCCTTAATGGTTCATTGCGTATGGTTTATAAGTGTCGACATGATTGGATAATCAATTCAAATGTTTATATGTTCTGCTCGGATTATGGTTTCTTCTCCCTCACTCTTCTTTTCAATCTTACTAATGTGATGAGTTTTCATTCTTCATTGCTTAGATAATGGGTCATGTAGGTGTTGGAGTCATGACCCATTCACTTGCAGTAACTCATTAATGGACTGTCTATATCTATGTGATTGATGCAATGTTGATGCATGCCTCATTTATACATTAGTATATTTATTTTGAAATGAGAGGATGGTTGTTTTTTATGGTACCTTGACCATTTGGTGTATCTTGATTTCATGTTTAGCTCCTTTATTTGATGAGATCTCATGCATTCTTTTAAAGATATTTTCTGATGTAATAGCTTCAAAGTTACACTAATTTGAAAATTAGATGACAATCTTCTTGTGGATAGGTTCCTTGGTTTGTGTTTCTTTGTTTCAGGTGAATCTTCAAGGCCCACTTATGGATTCAATTCCTCTTCACATGTCCTTTTACTTCAATACGATTACATCAAGACTTGGATCAAGACAATCAAATCTCTTCCTTATATTGAAGACCAAGTTGCAGATTTTGTAAAGAGACATTTCACTCTCATTGTAAAAGTTTGGGTTTAATTCCCTTGTTGTAAATCCCCCAAGTAAAGATTAAAGGGGGATGTTATAATTTAATCTTTCCTTGGTTGAAAATATGTAATTAAAGGATAAACCAAGGTATCCTGATTTGTATTTGTCCTCTAGTCCAAGTAGGAGGACATGCCACAATTTTGTAATTCCTTTAATAAGGAAATTACATATTCCTCATTAAGAGGATTCCTACACATGGAAAACACTTAATGTGAATGTGGCACTCATAGGATATGGGAGTTACATGCAAACTCCTTCACTCATCTCTACTTAAGAGATGCTTCTCTCTCACTTCTCAAGGTTGGTTCTCATGGAGTGGTTCTTCTCCCTTCTTCACTCTTTTTCATTCTCATTCTCACAATGTTGTAATGAGCTTCTTGCTCCATCTCTCTCTTCTTCTTTGGATTCTTACCTCATTCATTTTATAAGCACAAGGGGTTTTTCTTAGTTTTTCCCCTTTCAAAAACATTGTCTTGGTGCTGTTCTTGAGCTTCTTGGTGATTGTTCTTAGATCATCTTTTTGTTTATGGTAAACATTTTCATTTATGAACTCTCTCTTGGATTCTTTCCTAAATGTAGTTTACTTTATTTATATTTTCTAACAAAATTACATGTACTTTTTATTGTATTATTTTATAATATATTGAAAATATCATTTTTTAGTTATTTTAATATGTCCTACCTCTATCCCTCCCACACCAGTTTGACAATAGTGTTAAAAAGGTTATATACGATCTTGGAAAATACATGAGGTGGTTATCATCTAAAGAAATTGATAAAAAAGATATAAAATATTGGAAGAGAAAAATTCCCCTCATTATGTGTGAAATGCAAAAGTGTCTACCTCCAA
>MU223311.1:1221339-1231927 GCA_018584345.1 Thuja plicata
AAGACATTTGAAATGGGTTGAATTTTTGCAGAGTTACACATTTGTTTTGAAACATAGGAGTGGAAAGTCTAATAGAGTTGCAGATGCTCTTAGCAGAAGACAAATTTTGCTAATAGAGATGCAGATCAAGGTGGTTGGGTTCAAGGAACTCAAGAGTTTGTATCCAAAGGATCCTGATTTTGGTGAAGCTTGGAAAGCTTGTACAAAACCTATTACTCTAGATAGGATGAAGTGGCTGGATTTCATCATTCTGGATGGAATGTTATTCAGAGGGAGCCAATTGTGCATTCCACGAAGTTCTATGAGGGAAAATCTCATCAAGGAGAAGCATAGAGGAGGATTGGCTGGACATTTTGATCGAGATAAAACCCTTGCTCTGGTTAGCAAGAATTATTATTGGCCATAGTTGTAGTAAGATGTCAAGAAGTTTGTACAGAGTTGTAGAGTATGTCAAATGGAAAAAGGAGCAAAGCAGAATATAGGATTGTATCAACCATTACCTGTACCAGAGAAGCCTTGGGAGGATATCAGTATGGACTTTGTTCTTGGTTTACCAAGGACTCAGTGGGGACATGATTCAATCTTTGTGGTGGTTGATAGGTTTTCAAAGATGGCACATTTCATTCCCTATAATAAGACAAATGATGCTATTCATGTGGCTGAATTGTTTTTCAGAGAAGTGGTGAGACTACATGGTCTGCCAAAGAGTATAGTTTCAGATCAAGACACTAAGTTTGTTGGATATTTCTAGCACACATTATGGAAGAAGTTGAAGATAGACTTGAATTTCAGCTCATCACATCATCCACAGACGGATGGACAGACAAAGGTGGTGAATAGGAGTTTGGGAAATTTTCTGAAATGTTTGGTTGGAGATAAGCCAACAGGCTGGGATTTGATTCTACCACAGGAAGAATTTTCTTACAATAATTTTGTCAACAGGAGCACTGGTAAATCACCATTCTAGATTGTATTTGGAAGTAGTCCTAGAAATGCTTTAGAGTTGAGGAAGATAGACAAAGGAGAGATAAGTAGTGCTGAAGCTGAGGATTTTGCAGAACATTTGAAGAACATCCACAAGGAGGTGAGGAAGCACATTACCAAGATGAATGAACAGTATAAAGCTAAGGAAGATAAGAGAAGAAGGCATAAAGAATTTCAGGTTGGGGATGAAGTCATGGTTCATTTGTGAAAGAAATTTTTTTCAGTTGGTACATATAACAAGTTGAAAATGAAGAAGCTTGGGCCATGTAAGATACTGAAGAAGCATGATTTAGGAAATGCTTATGAGGTAGAATTTCCTACTGAGTTGAATATTTCACCAGTATTTAACATTGTAGATTTGATAGAGTACCATGAAGGGGGTGTTGAAGGTGAGGTCACAAAAACACAGTGGATTATTCCAGCTACTACTTCAGCTACCAAGGAGATTGAAGATATACTAGATAGTCATGTTGGCAGAAGCACAAGGAACAAGACATATGAAGAATATCTGGTCAAATGGAGAGGATGACCTATAGAAGATTCATCATGGCTGACAAAGGAGCAGGTTGGCTAGCTTGGTTTTCCTCTGCACACCTGAGACGTAACAGGGTCACTTCTCAAATTACCCCGGGTGTCTAATCCAGGAGCATCCTAGGTGTAAGGGCAATCTTGCATCACCCAAAAATATGTGTTTTTCTATTCAATAAGGGATATTTTGTACAAAGCTGCTATTTTTGGAAACTTACTGTTTTTAGTAAGTTGGTCATTTGAACTCAGAATGTTCTAATTTTCCAAGTGAAGGTTCATCTTAGTCATATAAGAATGCCAGTTGAATTTCATTGCCAGATCATATGTATTGGCGAAGTTATTAAGGATTTACTGTTGAGATTTTAGGGTGCAAAACCTTTGAGCTCAATTTTTAGGACCTTAGAGGCTCCGGATCAATGTTGAACCCCTGGCTGACTGGTGCTTCATGAGTCAAGCACTGTTGATCGCAATCTCCCCTTTTTAGAAATTGGTTATAACAGCCAATCGAAGCTACGGTTTAAAAGTTATGGCTTCAAGAAGTTGGAATACCTATTCTCATGTTTTGTAGATATTTAAAGCTGACCCTTTTGTAATAAAAGTGAAAAATAGTTAAATGCTAAGGGTAGTCGGCCTTAATGGCTAGATTTCTGGAACCTTCTTGGGTGGTGGAAAATTGCCTATTTAAGGAAGGCCCGTAGTGTTTTCTAGGGCAGTTCTGGGTGGTTATTTGAGGCTTTTTCCTACAAATTATTGTAAGGGATGCCCATGTGGCTTTTGATATTGTAATTCTAAAGTTTTTAATTCTACATTTGTGGAGCCAATAAGAAGCCAATTTTCTGTTCTTGCAAATTTTTGTTGTTTCTCTTTGTTTCTGTCATGTACTAGTGGTATTAAGGGGAGTCCCCTTCATCATCAATATATAGAAGACTTTTAAGTCCTACTCTATTAAGAGACTTGATGCTTCAATGGTTAAACTAAAACACTATGACCTATTCTTGATGCAAATTTGAATTAGAGATTTTCAGATCTATTTAAGTACATTACCTCTCTGATCAATGTATCAATTCAATTCTTTGTGCTCCACACTTTCTACTCTATGATGTTGTGCTTCACTATTCGTCGGTGTCTATAGAATTCTTTATCTCTCCTTCAGCTTGATTGATCAAGACTGTATGAAGATATTCTTCACTAGTTTCTCTTCAGCATCCTCTTTCTATTCACTCCCCTTAATCCCCCTTTTTTTTAAAAAATAAATTAAGCTTGTCTGTTATATAGACATGATATTCATTATTTCTTGATTCTTAATTCTTGATTCTTGGCATAAAAAAAAATCTAGCCAATTTGATTTAAAGAATAACTCCTGATTTATCTCATAGTTATCTTCTTTCCAACTATACAAATCTTATTTAAATCAATCACTTAAATCTAGTCAAATAAAACAAAGAAAACAACCAGTTAAGTCTATCTTTAGCTCTTTTCAGCTAGATATTTTGTCATTTTCTGAACTCTCTATTTCGTCAGTGAACTCTATAGTTAGTTGTGGGTGAAAACTGACAATTCCATTGGTGTGACTCCAGTTAGCTTTGGGATCTCTGTCCATCATGCATCATTGGATTTTTACTCATCAGGTATCACTATGACTTTTCTTCTTTGCCTTTACTGATGGTGTGCAATCAGTCAGTGTTGTCTATCACTTAGTGAATACTTTACTTTTGTGAATTGCTGAAAGCATAACCTTTGTTCCATTGATTCTCTGAAGTCTTTGGCATGACCGCACAGATGATATCAAGTTGACATCAATGAAAATACAAACCAGTAACTGATTTAATGCCTTGCATTATCTTCAACTTAACATTATCAAACATTTAATCAGTTACATGTCATCAATCTCTCCCTTTGGCATTGATGGAAACATACTATATTATCACACTATACTATTTCTAATACAATATGAAATACAATAGTTGAGATCCATCAAACTATAAATCTTTTTGTTTAATAACTGATAAATTTCTGATCTTTGACAAGCTCTACTTTAGCTTAGATTTGATTCTTGCATCTCTTTGTCTTCTAATGTGTTGAGTCCTCTTCTTGTGTCAATTTCTCTCCTTTGACTATTCTCTCTTTTGTGGTGTCTTTTTCTCATGTCAGCAACTCTCCCTTTGTGTAATCTTTTATACAACTTCTCTCTCCCTTAGGATATAATCTCTCCCTGTTGGAGTAATGTGATAATGGATAACCTTTCTCTCTTTCCAGAAAGATGTGATAATATGGATAATCTCTCTCCCTTTGAAAAAAATGCCAAACAAATATTTTACAAATATCTGACATTCATGTCAAACAATCATTTTCTTTCCATCCATAATATATTCCTTGAATTTCCCTTATCCATCGGTAATACAACAATATTCTTTGGTGCTTGGTTCTGATATATACCTGTCTATATATAGATGTATCTTTGAAGTTCATCTCTTTGCCTGCATCAACATGAATGATATTTTGATAATATGTAGGTTGATGTAACCTTCAGTCATTTTACTGACTGGTAGACAAGGGTTTGACCCTTAGTCTCTTTCTCAAGAACTCAAATGTATCCTTGGGCAGTGGCTTGGTGAAGATATAAGCTAATTGTTCTTTTGATTGCACATACTCAAGTATCACCTCTTTTTCTTGAACTTGTTCTCTTAAATGATGATACTTGATGGCAATGTGTTTAGTCCTTTCATGCATGACTGGATTCTTGGAAATGTTTATTGCACTAATGTTATCACAATAGATAATTACTAGTTCTAAGATCTTCATATGCATGCCTTCCAGCAACTGTTTGATCCATGCAATATTTGAGCAATTTGCAGTAGCAACAACATACTCTACTTCTACAGTAGACTAAGAGATGCATCCTTGCTTCTTGATAATCCATGTGACAAGTCTATCACCCATAAAGAATGCTCCTCTAGTTTTTCTCTTTCGGTCATCAAGATTTCCAGCCCAATCAGCATCGGTAAACACCTTAAGTTCAAATTTTCCTTTTCTTCTATACCATAAGAAAAATTCTTCAGTATTCTTCAGATATCTTTGAATTCTTTTTAGAGCAGTCACATGTGATTCCCTGGGGTTTGTAGAAAATCTAGCAATAATTCCTACTGCATGTGCAATATCTGGTCTAGTGTGTACAACATACATGAGTTTTCCAATCATTGATCTGTACAAAGTTTGATTTACCTCTATTGTCTCATCCTCCTTTGTTAATGTACATCCAGTAGCCATTGGTGTTCCAACTGGTTTGGAATCTTCCATCTTGAATATTTTTAGGACCTCTTTGATGTATTTGGATTGTGTAATGAAAATTCCTTCACTTTGTTGAATGATCTGTAGACCAAGAAAGAACTTGATCCTCCAAACATAGAAATCTTAAAATATTTTCTCATCTCATTAGAAAATTATTTGCATAGCATATCATTGCCTCCAAATATGATGTCATCAACAAATATTTCAACAATCAAAGTGTTAGCATCAATATCTTCCTTCAAATAAATATTACTATTTTCACTAGTCCTTACAAATCCAATACTTATTAGATAGGAATGAATTTGTTCATACCAGACTCTAGGAGCTTGTTTCAATCCATACAAGGATTTTTGAAGTCTACATACCATGTTTCTCTTGTCTAGATCAACAAACCCTTTTGGTTGCCCAATGTATACCTCTTCTTAAAGTATTCCATTTAGGAATGCTGAGTTGACATCCATTTAATATACTTTGAATCCTTTAAATGCAGCATAAGCAAGTAGCATTCTTACTTTTTCTAGCCTATCAATGGGTGCAAAGGTCTCTCCATAGTATATACCTTCTTCTTGTGCATACCCTTTGCATACTAGTCTTGCTTTGTTTCTTGTGACTTCTCCATTCTCGTTCAACTTATTTCTGAATATCCATTTTGTACCAATGAAATTCTTGTCATCTGGTCTTGGCACAAGTGACAATGTCTTGTTCTTCTCAATCTGTTCAATCTCATCATTCATAGCACTTATCCATTCCTCATTATCTAGTGTAGAATTGACAGATTTTGGCTCAAACTCACAAATTAAATAATTTGAGGTTAAAGACTTACTTCTTGTTCTTGTACCAACTTTCTTATCTCCTATGATCTAGATCTCTAGATGGTTCCTTCTTACATATCTTGCAAGTACAGGTACAAATCTTTGTGTATCAGCTTGATCATCATTTTGATCTTCATTCTGTTCTTTATCACCTTGCACATTATTTTGATTATTATCCTAACTGTCGGTAACAATAGTCTGACCGTCAGTTGCAACATTTTGTTGTTATGGAATTAAGCACTGTTGCTCGGGTAGAGTGTTGGGTTCTTCATAGTATACAAACTTGTTGTATTCCTCTAGTTATTTTGTGCTTTCCAGCTCATTATTTTCTGCAAATTCATCTATCTTTACATTTGCACTTTCAAAAAAAAATTTAGAAGCCTTGATGAGACATTTATAAGCTTTTCTCTTGGTAGAATACCCCACAAAGATACCTTCATCACTCTTGGTGTCAAGATTTCCATTTCTATCATCCTTTAAGACATAACATTGACTACCAAATATTTTTAAGTAACTTACATTGGGTGTTTTACCTTTCCATAGCTCATAAGGTGTATTCTTTGTGTCCTTCAATTGTACTCTATTAAGTGTGTAGATAGAAGTACTAACAACTTCCCTCCAGAATATTTGGGTGATGCCTTTCTCTATCATCAATATTCTAGCACAATCAACTATTGATCTATTCCTTCTCTCAGTAATCCTATTTTGTTGTGGTGTTCTTGGTGTAGAAACCTATCTTTTTATACCATGCTCATTACAGAAATTAGTGAATTCATCTAATATAAATTCTCCTCCTCTATCTGAACTCAAGTATTTCAAATCCTTACCACTTTGTTTCTCTATCATAGCTTTATACCATTTAAACATCTTGAATGCTTAATATTTATCTTTTAGAAACATCACTGTCATCATTCTAGAGTAATCATCAACAAAGAGAATAAAATATCTATCTCCATAATAACTCTTTGTCCTCATTGGTCCACCTAAAATAAGTATGGACTAATTCAAGAATGTCATCAGATGTATGGGTTTTACTTTTGAAACTAGACTTAGTCATTTTACCTTTTTGAAAATTCTTGCACATAATTTTGTCTAGCTTTGTCATCATTGGTAAGCCTCTTACATTTCTCCTTCTGCTTATTTTCATCATGTTGTCAAAATTCACATGACACAATATTTTGTGCCACAACCATATGTCTTCATTTCTATTCATTAAGAAAGTTGTGTTAGTATCATTCAAATAGAATAAGTTACCTTTAGTCTATTCATTGGTACCAATTAGTTTTCCTGATTCATTGAAGATCTTTGCCTTCTTATTCTCAAATGCTACTATGTGACCTGAATTATTCAGCTGAGAAAAACTCAACAAATTATAATTCAATCCTTTTACCCAATAAGCATTTTCACATTTAATTAGGTTATTTAGCATTATAGTTCCTTTACCATCAACTGGACAAGGTGTATCATTACCCATTCTTACTGTACCACCATTATAATACTCAAAAGTGTTAAAAAAAAAAATTTCACTAGTCATGTGGTGAGTGCAGCCACTATCTATAATCCAGATGTCACTCTTGCTAACCTTAGATATGAGTACAATTTCTACATACCTTTCATCTTCATCTGAATCATCCTTCACAGATACAAATACCATCTCGATGCCTTCATCGGGTTTGATGTCAATATTTTCATTTTTGCTAGTAGCTAGGTAGCTATCCTTCTTGCCTTTGTCCTTGTAGTCTCAGGTATATCTTCTTTCTGATTTTTGGTAACCTCTATAATCTTTGTTATGACCTCTATCAAATTTCTTCTCAAAAGATATTTTATTACTTCCATCATCTTTTCTTCTGTTAGGACATCTTGTAGTAGAGTGTCCAATCTCTTTACAATTAAGCATACAAGTGGTAACTTTCCTTTGTATTTACCTTTGCCTCTCTGCATTCTTCTAGCCATAAGTGCTTCTATTTCATCTAAATCTTCTTCTTTACTTTCACTTTCACTATCTCTTCTAGATGTGTGTCTATTACATGATTTTCTTATTATCATAGAAGACTTAAATGCAGACTCTAAGTTTGGTAAGATACTATTATCAAAGTTATTCATCTCAAATTAAATCATTCTACCAATTAAACTATCAACAGTAACTGTATTGTTTTCTACTACTCTCATTTCTTGAATGATAGAAAATCTAATAGCATATACAAGCAGTAAGGTTCTTAAGATTTTATTTACCATTGTCTCCTCTTCAAGTGTACCTCCAACTCCTTGTATAGCATTGACTACTTCTTTTATTCTTGTGCTATATTGTATGATGTTTTCTCCTTCTTTCATTCTGAGATCATCAAATTTCCATCTAAGGCTTTCTGCCTTGGCTCCCAAAACATTTGTATCACCTCCATGTACAAGCTTCAGTTTGTCCCACATCTTCTTTATAGTTTTGTAATCCTTGACATCTTCAAATTTAGCACTAGAGAGTAAGGAAGAAATCTCTATTACCATGTAGTTGTGCTCATGCTTCTCTCTCAATTGATCTACTATTAATGATCCTATGGGCAAAACATATTAAGTATCTAGGAATTGAGTAAAATCATTACCAATACCTGATAAGTGGAGTCTTATCCTGCTTTTCCATGAGGAAAAGTTGTCTTTGTTCAGCTTGGGCACATCTCGTCTATTCATCTTGTGATCTTGACTTAGGTCTTGAAACCTTCCTTTCTAAGCACGCAAGATCTGATAACAATTGTTAGTAATAACTGAGAGGGAGGGGCGTGAATCAGTGGCCTCAAATTTTTATCCTTCAAAATTTAACCACTAATCAATAAACCTTAGATTATTATGTCCCTACAAGATGCATGCCATGAAATACTAATAATGATTTAACTATCTGTCAGTTTTCCATGTCTATCCTTGTTCTCCTTGATTATCGATAAGCAATATAACTATTTACTGAAACTTAGTAAATAAGAAGAGTATAATGATCAACCCAGTGTTAACTATGTCAAATACAAAACAATAAAGAAATGAATCATACACACATAACACATAAATTTTTAATGTGGAAACCCTGTTAAAGGAAAAACCACTGGGACCAGTACCCCAAATTTTTACTCTTCTGAAGTGAGTCCTGTTAGGAGCCAACCCTGTTAAAGGTTACAAAACACACTGTTAAGTGTGACCTTGTTAGTGGATTTTATACATAGAGGTTGTCACTTAGTATCGGGCATCTATTGCTACCATCCTTGAATTAGCCTCATTCATAGACTGTCAATAGATATCAGTCAAGTCCAATGCTACTTTCATGAATCAACCTTTTTGGCACTCCTTGGGATGTACCTCAATATATAGAAGACTTTTAAGTCCTACTCTATTAAGAGACTTGATGCTTCAATGGATAAACTAAAACATTATGACTTGTTCATGATGCAACTTTGAATTGCAAATTTTTAGATCTATTTAAGTACATTACCTCTTTGATCAATATATCAATTCAATTGTTTATGCTCCACAATTTCTGCTCTATGATGCTGTGCTTCACTGTTCATCAGTGTCGGCAAAATTATTTATCTCTCCTTCAACTTGATTGATTAGGACTGTATGAAGATATTCTTCATCATTTTCTCTTCAACATCCTCTTTCTATTCACTCCCCTTAATCCCCTTTTTTAAAAATGAATTAAGCTTGTCTCTTATATAGACATGATATTCACTATTTCTTGATTCTTGATTCTTGATTCTTGATTCTTGATTCTTGGCATGAAAAACAATCCAGCCAATTTGATTTAAAGAATAACTCCTCATTTATCTCATATTTATCTTCTTGCCAACTATACAAATCTTCTTTAAATCAATCACTTAACTTTGGTCAAATAAAACAAAGAAAACAACCAGTTAAGTCTATCTTTAGCTCTTTCCAGCTAGATATTTTGTCATTTTCTGAACTCTCTATTCTGTCATTCAACTCTGCAGTTAGTCATCAGTGATAAATGATAGCTCCATCGGTGTGACTCTAGTTTGCTTTGGGATCTCCATTCGTCGAGCATCACTGGATTTTAACTCGTCACGCAATTTTGGTTTTAGCTCACTGGGTATCACTGTTACTTTTCTTCTTTTCCTTTACCAATGGTGTGCACTTCGTCAATGTTGTCTGTCACTTAGTGAATACTTGAATTTTATGCATTTTTGAAAGCATAACCTTTGTTCCATTTATTCTCTAAAGTCTTTGGCATGACTGTATAGATGATATCAAGTTGACATCAATGACAATACAAACCATTAACTGATTTAATGCCTTGAATTATCTTCAACTTAACATTATCAAATCTTCAATCAGTTACATGCCATCATACTGATAATTGGATTTTGTTGTGTGTTTCCATTTGTGGAATTGACAGGGTTTTGCTAGTGGTGTTTACAATTCTGCCCCTTGCTTATGGAGATGGTGTACTAGACATTGTGGGAACAACTATGGTAACAGGTACCGAATACACCATCCTTCCTGTCAAGGTTAAGACAGTAAATATAGTTTTAATATGTAGATTTCTAAAGATAGCATATATTTTTATTATTTTGAAGAAAACTAATGCTTAATCAGAGAGTTCTAAATGATCAAGCATATGTGATGAAGGGTGCTCCCCTTAATTCCACAAACACATAACAGAAACAGAGAAGCAACAACAATTTGCAAGAACAGAAAATGGACTTCTTATTATCTCCACAAATGCGGAATTATAAACTTTCAGAATTACAATATGCAAAGCCACATGGGCATTCCCCTTACAATATTCTGTAGGACAAAGCCTCGAATTATTACCCAGATCTACCCAGAACTGTCCCGAACTGCCTAAAACAATACTACAGGCCTTCTTTATATAGGCAATTTCCACCGCCCGAGAAGGTTCCAGAAATTTAGCCCTTAGGGCCGACCAAACTTAGAATTATTTTATTTTTCAATTTAGTACATCAAAGTCGGCTCAAAAT
>MU223311.1:1237411-1265992 GCA_018584345.1 Thuja plicata
TTGGTTTGGTGTGGATATGCATTTACAAGCATTTGATTCATGTTCCATGACATATGACTCAATTCCTATGGTTGTCTGAGTTCTTGGAGGATCATTAAATAGACAATATGAAATCAGAGTTTGCAAAAGGGTATTTAATATTATATAAAAATAGTTAATTGCATCACTATGCATAAGGGATAGAGAGGGTAATGCTATATTCTCAAGTATTTGGGTAAGCCAACAAAAGGGTTTCTTCCATGGTGCTCCAAAGATGGGGATGGTGGGATGGCAGGGGATGCTTTTTTTATCTTCTACAAAATGTTTAAGCACACCTTGGTTTTGTGTGGATATGCATTAAAAGTATTGGATTTATGTTCTATTACATATTACTCATTTTCTATGAATTACGATAATGATAAATTCCACGAACATGTGAGCAGAGAACATTTTGTGTATTACAAGCTACATCAAAGCTCAAGGTGATGGCTAGTTAGGATTGTCTCAGAGCTGGAATAGCTTCCTTCATGGTTTGTAACTTTTTCAATCTCTAAAAATTTTGGATGTTGAATGATTGGTCTATTTTTGATGTTTTTCTCTATTACATATCAACATGTATTGTATTTTTTTAAATTATCATCTAAATATATATTAATGCAAAGTAACACCTAAAGATAAATGTCTAGACTAATTATCGACCAGGATGCCATTGGTGATCACTATGGATATTTATCTTCAGGTGTTTTTTTTGCAACATTTCTTCTTGGTCAAACTTTTGACCATTTTGTATCGAAATATTTTTTTGTGGGTTTGGCAACCTAGTCGAATGTGCTAAGCATTTTGACGCATTTTGGTCAAAACCCTCAGACAAGTTGGTCTATGTATTGACCATTTTATGTTGAAATGTTTTGTCATAGGTATGGCATCCAGGTCAGATGGGCTAAAAATTTTGATAAAGTTTGGTCAAAACCGCCAGACAGGTTTCTCTACATATCGACCATTTTGTGTTGATACTTTTGTGTCGTGGGTTTAGCATCCTAGTCGGATAGGCCAAACATTTCAATGAATTTTGGTCGAAACCACCATTTAGAACTAGCCAATTTCAATTGCCACTTTTGACCAATATTGGTGTAGAACATTTGACCTTATCCACCATGTGTCAAAATTTTGACTAGAAAAATAGCAACAAAACAATTTGTGGATAATTTGACAAATATTGGTAGAAACTTAGACCAATTTATGGTCAAAAAAAGGTGCCAATTCTACTAGTGAGTGGTTCACCGTCATGACATGATGTGGCACAGGTCCCACCTGCAATCACCAATGTTAGACCAAAATCTTTGATTGAACTACTTTGAACTACTTTGAATTGAGGTTCAAAGGGTTTCAAAGTGGTTCAATAACTACCAACACTTGACCGAGAGGAGCCGACTTCAAAAAGACAAGTTTGAAACACTAAGGTGATTAACTGGAAGGCAAAGCTGACATTATAATAATTTTTGACACAAAAATCTTGAAAAGGAGGACACCGGGAAAGAAATAAATATACCAGAGGGTCAAGGACACTTTTAAAATGGTGACTCAAATAGACCCTAACAATATGCTTTCATCTAATGAAAAGGAAGAAAACATTGATAAAATAATTTGTAATGCTACAAGGGGAAGAGAGCCTTTTATGGAAAGAAGACCTTCAGATGCAGAAGGGGATTGAATCATAGAAAAATTAGTTTCTCAAGAACATAGTAACTATAATTTAAGGAATAGGATAATTGGAAATGCAAATGGGAGACCAGCTGACATGTTCATTGCATAAACAAAAAAATCCCCAAATAGACACCAGAAAAAGAAAAAAATGGTGAGAATGTGAAGAAGATAAAGGTGAAAACAAAGGATAAACCAAGTAATCCAATTATTGTTCATAAGATTAAACTAAGGACACCAGAGGTGGGTGCTTCTTATATTCAAAAATATTATAAAGGAGTTGAGACAAGATTGGCTACTCAAAATGAGGATAGAAGTATTGTTTCTACCAAGAAAGATATTTTTGATATCAAATATGCTCCTATTGACATGGGACAATTGATTTCATAGATCACGGCCAGGGTGCCACTTTTAGAAATGATGAGAATTCCTGAGCACAAGGAGACACCTTTGACATGGATGAATAGAGTTTCTACCACAAGGGCCTTGAAATCAGAAATGGATGAGGAGAAAAGGAATAGTAAGGAGATATTTGATACAAAGGAAAAAGAATTAGATGAGATTTTTTCTAAGATCCCTGAGATCTTCTTAAGTAAAAATGATGTCACTCCTACTCTGGGAACTTTGGATCCCTTTTTCTTAACATTGATTATTAATGGAAAGATCCTTAAGAATTGTATGACCGATTCAGGAGCTTCTAATACACTCATGCCTGCAGAAATAATGAAATCAATGGGACTGTAGGTAGATATTCCTCATGGGATATGTCAAGCAATGGATTCAAGAGAAGTTCCTGTCATAGTTACTGTTAAGGTTTTTCCTTATACACTTACTGCATTACCAGAAAATATACTGACAATGAGTGTTATAGTAGTTGACATCCCACCTCAATATGGAATGTTTCTATCTAGTAAATGGAGTGCATAAATGGGAGGAAGTATCCAGTGTGATCTATCCTTTGCAACATTTGACATAGCTGGTAAGAATGTCAAAGTATCCAGAGAAGTCAAAACTCCCCACATGATTAAGGAGAATGAAGATGAAGGAATGAATTGTTTCTTGGATATTGACATTGGATCCTTTCAAGTGCAAGATATTAAAGTTGACAGGGATGTCCAAGATATGATTTTTTAGAAGATAAGAACAATCTTGCAAATAAGATTGACTTATGGACAATGCACTTTGATTGTGCACACTCAAAGGAAGGATCTGGTGCAGGAGTGCTACTAATAGCTCCTATTGGCAAGTTGACTTCTTGAGGATGCATGACTCATTTTGTGCTATCATCATGGCAACAAAGTCATTTTTAGTTTCTGTCATGAAAGACAAAATGACTAAGTATGAAAATAGGGCAGACAGAGATACTCAGCAATCAGCACATCAGCGCACATGTGAGAGATCAAGTTAGAGTATGCGCGTTTAGATATAAGTTTTATGACATGTGTACATGTTACATCCAGACACACATAGTATGGAACAACAGTACGACAAAGTTACAGGTAGATCAGTAGACCAGCAGTCCAAAAGATAGAGCATGGAAGCTGACTAATGTTTTGATCAGCATGAATTATTTTGTAATGTAATGGCTAAGCACCTTTTTTTATATGTTTGTAATGATGTAATTATCATTGTAGTAAACACACTTGAGCCGACATATTTGAAAGTGTTGTATATTTTGTTTTAGGGTCAACTAGTGTTTTGTTTTGGGTCGCGCCTATTCATATATGAACATATAAGTATGTAATGTAAAGTAATGTTATAAATGTTGATTATTATGCAAGAGGAAGATATAGAGGGACAATATAAATAAGTCAGTATATGATATAGCTCTTTAAGATAGTAAGAGCATTCGCGCATACATGGAACTAATCAGACAAAAGTGTCATCATAGAAATTCATTTTGATATAGTGCATATCATCTTTCAGAAGGTTGTAGCCTTCATCTTATTGGGAAGTGAGCCTAGATAGTGAGCCATATACCTTTAACAGGGTTTTGTAAAAGACTCCTAATAGGGTCAGACCTTTAACTAGGTCATTGTACTCATATTGTAAAGACTTCTTCTAACAGGGAAAAGGAACTCTCACAAGTTCATTATACTTCATACAATATTTGTGGGTACTAATTCCCACCAGGGTTTTCCTCTGATCAAGGTTTCCCTATAATCATATCATGTGTTATGAGTTCTTATGTTAAGCTTCATTCTATGTATGTTTGATTTATGTTTAAGTTGCTGAAAAGTAATTAGTACACAAACACTTATTCACCCCCCCTCTCAGTGTTTCTAACAATTGGTATTAGAGCTCTGGTCCTTGGCAAATAAGTTTAACCACTTGAGGAGATCATGGACTCAATAGAAGAAAAACATTTGAAAAAGAATCTTGAAGCAGCTCTTGAAGATCTTGATAGATCTAAAAATAAAATGAAGAACTTAGACCGAAAGTTGATGGCTCACAAATGCTTATCAAGAAACTAAGAAAAGATTTGAAAGATTGTTCTACAAGTGACTTAGGGAAAATGATCAAAAATCTCAATGAAGAGAATATGTCTCTGAAAGATAAAGTTGAAAATCTGGATGAACAGCTCATAGACAACCAAATTGCTATTGAAGAAAAGATCAAAGAAAGAAAGCAACTAGATGATGAACTTTTAAAAGAAAACATGAAAGTTCTGGAATTGGAAAACATAAAAAAGAAGTTGGAATCTGAATTAACAAAAGCAAAGGATAAGATTGATAAACTTCACATAAGTTCTGATTCACTTCAATCTCAGCTCAATGCACAAAAGAAAAAAGGTGACACTACTGGTCTTGGATTCAATATAACACAAACCAAAGTCAATTCATTACAAGAAAGATAAAAACCTCATGAAGCATCTTTAGAAGCAAGACGAGTTGAAAATGTTGAAGAGATTAAAGCAGATCTACCAAAAAGGGAAATCAAGCAAGTTAACAAAACATGTTATGCATGCAAAAAACATGGTCATTTGGAAAGATATTAAAAAGAGGTAAGACCCTTTAATGGTTATTTTTTCTCTTGTAATAAATTTGGTCACAAAGATATACATTGCAAAACAAATCAAAGAAATTAGTCACAGCAGAATCAAAGAAGAATGAATCAAAACAATTAGAGAAATCAACCTCAAAGGAATCTATAGAACACCACATGTTAGATATGTAACTAAAATGGACACACAAAAAAGAAATACAACATGATGAACAAGAGAATCAAACCTCCTATAATTTTTCACACATGTGGAAAGGTTGGACACATCTCAAGGTTTTGTAGATCTAAAGCTCAAAAGCAAGAAGATCCTAAAAACTCACTATTTGAAGAGAAAGGAGAAGTTAAGTTTGTTCAAGAAAATGAATATTCAAGCAAAATTTAGGTTGAAGTAAAGAAGGAAAATGATGTTGACAAAGTAGTTGATGCATCCATAGTGGACGTACCCTCTACTTCTGCTTGAATAGACCTTCTTGGTCTTAGGGGGAGCTATTCTAGCTCAGGACCCCTGCGGGGTAGGTATACTCACCTCTGAGTATGCGCCTATGATATCGTGGTTAGAAGAACATAATATTTCTATTTACATTCATGCACTGTCTAAAATTCAATGGGATCTAAGTTTCAAAATCTTTGAGTAATTTGTGTACGGTTGCAAACATTAAATGTGGTAGATTGTATAAATGAAAGAAAGTATTTGATCTTCCTCACACTTTCATTCTAAGAGCATGGAATTTGGTGAGCTTTGGAGCGCTATAAATCAAGGCATGAAGGCATAACAGATTTGGCAGTTGAGTGAACAGATAAGAAGTTTGAAACAGAACCCTAGCAGTCATGCAGTTTT
This sequence comes from Thuja plicata, assembly GCA_018584345.1. Lineage (NCBI taxonomy): Eukaryota > Viridiplantae > Streptophyta > Pinopsida > Cupressales > Cupressaceae > Thuja > Thuja plicata. The sequence goes on from MU223311.1 coordinate 1,242,933, forward strand.
AGAATTTCATGAAACCCTACTTAAGCAAGTTCCAAGTAAGTATAGCAACCCCTATTGTGTTTGATATAGTAGAGAGGAAGAGATTTGTATTCAAGAAGCATCCATTCAAATCCATATTGGATGATGTGGAAGGGGCTTTCTCCAAAACTCCACTAGGTGTAGTTCATGTGGAAGATATCCACGCGTATATTTACTGTAAGAAGGAAACAGTAGGAGACGTTAGCATATCCACTCATATGGGATAAATGATGAAACCTGATTACAAATTCAAGGATGAGTTCATGCACTTGACAGATAACCCTATTTTTGAATAGTCGAATGTGCATGAGTTTGATGAGCCAGAATGGGTGAAGATTTTGTTAAGCAGAATACATGATGATCTTTATTGGATCGGTGAGGTCCCTATGTGCATCACTATAGACCTAATCCATGAATTAACTAGACTTCCCAAGATTGGACTAGTTTTTCCTATTGGTAAGGATTTCAAGAAACAAATTGAGCAAGTTTTTCTATCTAGAAGTGACAAGCGTGGAATGACAGTTGACCCTATCAAAGAAGATGACATAAAAATCTTAACAATGATACTTGGGTATAAGTTTTAGCAACCAAGTAGGTTGAATAGTGTCTCTATAGCAATAGTCCTAGCAGCTATCAGAATGGTGAAGGACAACACTCAATACAACCTATGTGAGATCTTGCGCAGTTAATTAATTGAAAACATTCAAATTATCAAGCATGACAGGAGCACAACATTCAGGTTTGGATCTCTAATCATCTACTTATATTTCCATATAGTTGGAAAGGTTGAAAACATTTATCTAGACAGGAGAAAACCCACAATGTCTCAGATTTCTCTTAAGGTCATTTTAGAGAGTAGTGCAAGGGATGCAGTTGATATGGATATAAAGACATCCAGGATCAAAATGTAGAATAGGTACAGGTTATCTGAGAAAATATTTGACAAATATAAGGATACCATATGTTTCATGGTAGAAATAGATTGCACTTGCATGGAGGTAGTTGAACCCAGAACCAAATGGATTCATCCTCTTGGTTATGAAGTAGAAGAACATGTGTTAGAAGGATATGTGCAAGTTCTATTGTCAGCACCCAAAGATCCTAATGAGCCTAGGTGGGGCACTTACAGAGAGAAGACAAATGAAGTGGATACTATCTTACACAGTGTTGATAATAAAAGTAAAGCATCTAGAATTACATCTAACATACTGAAAGTTCATGGAGTCACTCAAGAAGATCTTGACAAAGCCAGAGATGCCAAGATAGAAAAATAACTTGAGAAAGATGAACAGATCTAGAAGAAGAAGAAAGTAGAGAGCACCTTTGTGCCCTCTACAACCATTGACTTAGATTCATCTCCACTGTCTACACCAAGCAAGAAGACTAGAGGAAGAAAATAGGTGCCCACAAATCACCCATCCTCAAGGAACACTCAGAGAAAAGCAAAGAATACTCAAGCTCCTCCTATAAGACCTACAAGCTCTCATTTTCTTTGCTATTTACTTGCACTAATAATATTGCAAAGTATGAGGCTTTGCTAATAGGACTGAGGTTAGCTTCAAGACACAAGATTAAATGTATTAGAGTCATGGGGGACTCAGAGTTGGTTATCTCTCAAATAAGATCTAGATATTCTTCAAAGAATCAGAGGCTAAAACAATATAGAAATGTTGTTTGGGATGAAATTGAAAACTTTTATGCATTTGGCATTGATTGGATGGACAAAAGTCAAAATAAGATGGCAGACCTACTGGATAATATTGCCTTAAGACCTGAAGACATTAATTTTGCTAGAATTTCTAGTATAGAGATTCAATCTAGACCATCCATTCCAAAAAATTCTAAAATTTGGAAAGTCTTTGATGATGACATGGATATTTTGAGATTCCTATCTTGTGAATCAAACTTTGGTGAGAAAGAGATGGACTTTACTGATGTACAGGGTTTAGGGTTCTAGTGATTTCTTTCCCCAAAGTGCTCCTAATCTCTTCTAACCATCTAATGGTTACCTATCCTTGTGTTCTTCTCCAATGTGGATCTCCAAAAATCTTAGTATCAACTTCTCCTCCAAGGTATAGTTGATTTTTTAAAGACTCCAATACTCCTAGGCTCAACTAGTCCAACTCGCTCTTCAATCATCTAGGCTTCTTCATTGGATTTTCCCCTAGAATCCAAAAAATTTTCTTAGGATCTTCCCATACATCCCCTTAGAATATTTTCTATGTTCTTGGACCATTCAAAGTTCTTTATAACCCTTTCCCAAACTTTTGGATACTTTACCAATCCAAATGGTATCAAATTCACTAGGAGGCCTAATTGGATTGTTTCCTAATAGGTCAAATTTCACTATTTTTGGGATTAAGCTATAAAATCCTCCAAAAAACTCCATATAATACCTTGAAAATATTCAAGGTATGCATCACCCCTATCAAAATCTAAAATATTAGCTTCTGGATGCACCCACAACCCTAGTTTCCACCAGGCCCTAGTTTTTAGCCTATTAATTAGGCATCTGGACCAGTCTTTACCAATTGCCACCAAATTGGCCTTCAAACTTTGTTTCACCTCCTACCACCTTTGAATAATTCAAGGAGACTCTCTAGGGCTTCTAAAAATTCCTCTAAGTCTTTTCCCAAAGATCATGGGTGCTCGAACCAAATCCATTTTCACCCTGTCTAGGCTCACATGTTCCTAAAAGTCAACCATAGGGCTTCACTCTTGGTCTAGAAAATTCATTGAAACAAAAAAAATGAAAACAAAAAGCTTATATATAGATTCTAACCCTCCAGGCCCTATGGTTTCAGCCATTTTGGTCACTATGACTTTGAAAATGGGAATTACAGACTAGTGACCTTAAATCTACTATAACTCTCTACTACTATAAATTCAAAGAAAAATAAATATGAAAAATAAAGATATCTTGAAACACTACACCCCCCATGGGGTTCAATCTCCTTTCCCAATCTGTACACTACCATATAGAATGTAGAAAGCATTGTGAATTACAAGACTACAGTTAAAGGCATCCGTACAAAAGTACACAAAACAAGTTCTGCAATCCAAAACTTCATTAACCTCTCCAAATAATAAAATCCATGCTCATATACCAAGAATGAGTGGTTACAACCTCTATAACTTCATTTTTAAACTTCTTTTCAAGAAGTTGCACAAGTTGCTCGAGCAACTTTTCAACATTGCTAGCAACTTTTTTCATTTTGTGCAATTTGACTCTTTTTTTCAACTAGATGGTTGTGGTTGACTTCTATGACCATATTTAGGAAATTTAGGGTCCTAAGACACACACTAAACCCAAAATACACACAAATAGAACTTTTTCCCTTTTTAGGCCAAATTGAGCATAATATCCTTTATGAGCTCATTTGCCTCTTACAAACATGGAGATGAACCAAATTGGATCCAACCTAGTGGACCTTATGGTCAATCATAGAAAACACCTAACCTAACCCTAAAACACACTAAACACATCAAAAAGGGAGGTTCTCTGCACCATACTCCCCTAGGAAAAATAAATCAAGTCTCTTGAGTTAGGAGGTCTTCAATGGTGACCCCATGCTTCATAATGTTTGCCTCTCTCATCCAAGTGGCCTCAGCTTTAGGTAGTCTCTACCACTTGATGAGGTACTCCTTGTAGGTACCCTTCCCTATCTTCTTGATCACCTTATAATCTAGTATACTATCCAATTGCAGTGAGATTAGGGTAGGCAAGTCTTTTAGCCAATCATCGTCTCCTAAATCTATAAGAGTGTTTGACCTATGTCTAGAGATGGTCCCTTATATGGATACACATCACATACATTAAAAATTGGTTAAATACCCAAATCAAGAGGCAATTCCACTTCATATACATTCTTTTCATACTTGTGCAATATCTTCAAGGGTCCTATCTTCTTCAGGAGTAACTTGGTAGGTTGTCCCTTGGGTAGTCTTTCCTTTCTAAGGTAAGAAAGTAGTAAGTCCCCCACCTTGAACTAAAAATCCATTCTTGTCTGATCTTCCTTGGACTTATAATTCTCCACTTGTTTTTGTACAGTCTTGTTGACTTTATCATGAAGCTCCTTCATTTGTTCTGCAAATGACTCCTCTTGGGCACTCCTTTTGTCCTTCAAACTGAGATCCCTCAACTCCAAGATCCCCCTAGGATTGACCCCATATACTATCTCAAAATGGATTTTACCAGTACTCCTATTAATGGAGTCATTATAGGCAAATTATGTCTACCCTATGATGCGATCCCATGATTTTTCATGTTGCTTAGTCAAGCATCTTAGCAAGTTCCCAAGTGACCTATTTACTATCTTCATTTTCCCATCTGGCTCTAGATGGTAGGCTAAAGAGAAAGACAATTTTTTACATAACATCTTCCAAAGGGTCCTCCAAAAGTGACCCACAAACTTACTATCTTTGTCACTTACTATATTCAGTGGTAATCCATGGATCCTTACAATGTCTCTGAAGAATAGACCTGCAATATGGGAATCATCATTGGTTTTCTTACATGGAATGAAGTGAGCCATTTTTCTAAAATAGTCTACCACAACAAACACATTTTAATGGCCCCTTTTTTTCTTTGGTAACCCCAAAAAAAAGTCCATACTTAGGCACTCCCAAGGCCTTTTGGGTATGGATAGGGGTTGATACAATCCACTATTACTAATTTTTCCTTTTTCCCTCTAACAGACCTGACATTGCTCTACAAATTTCCTAACATCTGAGTGTAACTTAGGCAAATATTAATGCCTATTCACTTTCTCTAGTGTTTTATCCACTCCAAAGTGGCTTCCCAAGCTTCCTTGGTGTTTCTCCTTCACAATGTTCTCCCTCATTGAACACTGAGGTATACACATGAGGTGTCCTTTAAACAATAGTCGTTAATGCAACATAAAATCAGTGAATTCCACCTTGAACCCCTGTTGGAACTTTACACATGCCTCATAGGCATCTTTGAAGTCATTATCCTCTTTGTAGAGGTATTTAAAGTCATTCATTCCCACACTTTGAAATTATATCTTATGTATAGTCAATACTCTTCGGCTAAGAGCATCTGAAACCTTGTTGCTAACCCTTTTCTTATGTTTTATGACAAATGCGTATGCAGCTTGTATAGATTCTACCCACTTTAGGTGCCTTTGATTCAATTTTTCTTTCCCTTTCAAGAAACTAAGGGCATGGTTATCACTGTAGACAACAAATTCCCTAGGTAGGAGACATTGTCTCTATTTTTTAAGGGCTTTTACCATAGCATACAACTCTAAATCATAGGTGGAGTACTTTTTTTTGGCCTCATTTAACTTCTCTGAGAAGAAAGCCACATGGTGTCCCTCTTGGCTTAACACTGCTCTAATGTCTAGCTTGCTAGCATCACACTCCACCAAAAATATCTGATTGAAATTGGGGAACCTAAGTGTAGGTAATTATTCTATCCTCTTTTTCAACATTTCAAATCCTTGGTCTATTGCTGTAGTCCATTTAAACTGATATTTGATTCCTCCTTTGATAGTGTTGAGGAGAGGGGCACAAAAATGACTGAAATTTCTTACAAATTTCCTATAGTAGGAGGCCAATCCATGAAAAATCCTAACATCCCCTATAGAGCTAGGTGTAGGCCATTCCAAAATTAACTTAACCTTATTAGGGTCCATCTTCATTCATCCATTAGCAACCACAAAACCAAGATAACCTAATTCAATTTTCAGGAGCTCACACTTTTCTTGATTGATCATAACCTTCTCTTGATGTAGCCTTCCCAATACCAACTCCAAATGCTTCATATGCTCCTCCTTGGACCTGCTAAATATCAAAATGTCATCAAGTTATAATATTAGAAACTTACCACTAAAATCTGCTAGCACTTCATTCATGAGCCTCATGAATGTGCTAGGTGCATTAGTTAGGCCAAAGGGCATTACTAGCCACTCATACAACCCTTCACTGGTCTTGAAGGCTATTTTCCACTCATCACCAAGCCTAACCTAGATTTGGTGATACCCTGACTTCAAATCCACCTTGGATAAATAAAATGAACCTCCCAAATTGTCCATCAAATCCTTAATCTGGGGCATTGGGAATCTATATCTGATTGTAAGCTTGTTTATAGCCTTGGAGTCCATACACATCCTCCATTTTTCATCCTTCTTAGGTGCAAGGATAGTTGGCACAACACAAGGACTCAAACTCTTCTGTATTAGTCCTTTCTCCAACAAATCTTGAATCTATTTTTCTATCTCTGCATTTTAACTTTGTGTCATCTTATATGCTGCCTTGTTTGGAAAATTTGCTCTAGGTATGAGGTCTATCTGATGACTCACATCCCTCATGGGTAATAATGCACTTGGAAAACCATTATCCACTATGTCATGATACCTTTCCAATAATGCTTGTACCTCTGGTGGCATGTTCGCTTTCTCCTCGGTCTCTTCCTTTGGCTTCACTATCACTACACAACATACTCTCTCTCTCTCTCTCCTTCTTCATAGATTTTAGAAACTCCTTTCCACTCAAGAGCATCACACTGATTCCCACATTATTCTCTTCATTAGGTTCCTACAATGGATCCATTTGAAACTTCTTTCCTAGCTTGGTGATTACATAGTTGTTCTTTTCTCCATCATGAATAGCCTTCACATCATATTGCAATGGACATCCTAAAAGAAGATGACATGCATCCATGGGAAATATGTCACATAGGACCTTGTCCTTATACTCACCTATTTCAAACTCCACCATGGTTTGTTCATATACCACTATTTGTTGTCCCTTGTTTAACCATGAAACTTTATAGGGAGTAGTATGATGTATCCTTTTAAGTTTTAGTTTGTCCACAATCTCTACTGATACTATATTCTCAATGGATCTAGAGTCCACTATCACTTTGAAAATATTCCCATGAGTCCTAAAAGTTGTCTTAAAAAATTATTTCTTGGAGGTGGCTCTATGGTATTAGGTACCTTCAAAAAATTCCTTCTCAACATTAGATTCTCTCCATCCATTACTGGCCCTGCCTTGGAAATGGGACAAGTGACACTTTGTGTATCATCTTCTTGTACAAATTGATTTCTTGTATCTCACATAGAAGATGAGGTAGCCTTTTGAGGACATATTCCCATTGTATGACCCCCTTCATTGTAGTTATAACATCTACCAGTAAAGACTGAATTAGATCTTCATTGTGACTAGAATCTACCTCTTGGTGGTCCCCTTCCTATGTATCCTCCTCTTTGAAATAACCCTCTAAACTGATTTCCCCCATTGTTATCCATAGACTGATTCTCCTATGGTCTAAGAAGTTATCTTCTTCTTTCCATTTTTTACCCTATCATCCTACATCATGTTCCACCATGCCAATGTAGATCCTTTGAGTCTAGCCTTGGCATACCTGACCCTATTCTCCTCTGCCACTTCTTTATAGTCAAACCGATTGTCTATGACCTCTAGCCAATCCAATAACTCTTCACCATTCAAGCTACCACAATTGTAGGGTATGTGTTCCATAATATCTTTGTTGATGGATTTGAAGGCATCCAAGAACACCTTTTGTTCTTTATCCATCTCCACTTCTTTTCCTTTAGATTCTCCTAACTAATTCTCAGTCTCTTCATCATCACTCTCATCTCCCCATTCAATTACTTTCTTCTTACTCCTTGTTTCTGACACACTAGCCTTTTCCAAGAGGTCCTAAACCAATTCCATAATGGAATCGCTACTCATTTCCTTAGGAGGCATGCTTTCAACCTCTTTACTCTCCTCCCCTTCAGAGATACACAAATTTCAAGAATTCTTGGCTCTGATACCACTCTGATGCAGAGGGTCTAGGGTTCTAGTGATTTATTTCCCCAAAGTGATCCTAATCTCTTCTAACCATCCAATGGTTACCTCACCTTGTGTTCTTCTCCAATCTGGATCTCCAAGACCCTCACTATCAACTTCTCCTCCAAGGTATAGTTGATATTTTGAAGACTCCTAGGCTCAACTAGTCCAACTAGCTCTTCAATCACCTAGGCTTTTTCAATGGAATTTCTCCTAGAATAACAAACCCTTTCTTAGGATCTTCCCATACATCCCCTTAGAATATTTTCTATGTTATTGTCCCATTCAAAGTTCTTTAGAAACCTTTCCCATACTTCTGGATACTTTACCAATCCAATTGGTATCAAATTCACTAGGAGGTATAATTGGCTTGTTTCCTAGTAGGTCAAATTTCACTATTTTTGGGCTTAAGCTCTCAAATCCTCCAAAAAAATCCATAAAATACCTTGAAAATATTCAAGGTATCCATCAAACCTATAAAAATCCCAAATCCTATCTTTTGGATGCACCCACAACCCTAGTTTCTACCAGGCCCTAGTTTTCAACCTATTAATTAGGCCTCTGGACCAGTCTTTACAAAATGCCACCAAATTGGCCTTCAAACTTCATTTCACCTCCTACCACCTTTTAATCCTTCAAGGAGACTCTCTATGGATTCTAAAAATGCCTCTAATTCTTTTCCCCAAGATCATGGGTGTTCAAACCAAATCCATCTTGACCCTATCCAGGCTCACTTGTTCCTAACAGTCATCCATAAGGCTTCACTCTTGGTATAGAAACTTCATTGAAACAACAAAAATGAAAAAAAATATATTATATAAAGACTCTAACCCTCCATCCCCTATGGTTTCAGCCATTTCCACTGATGGATCCTTAGGTTAGAGCCATTTTTGGCACTGTGACTCTACAAATGGGAATTACTAACTAGTGACCTTAATTCTACTGTAACTCTCTACTCCTATAACTTCAAATAAAAATAAAGTATGCAAAAGAAATATATCTTGAAACACTAAACCCCCATGGGGTCCGATCTCCTTTCCCAATCCATACACAGTCATAAAGAATGTAGAAAGCACTATGAATTACAAGAATACAGTCAAAGGCATCCGTACAAAAGTACACAAAACAAGTTTTGCAATCCAAAACTTCATTAACCTCTCCAAATAATCAAATCCATGCTCATATACTGAGCATGAGTGGTTACAACCGCTCTAACTTCATTTTGCAACTTCCTGTCAAGAAGTTGCAAAATTTTCTCGTGCAACATTTTGCATTTGTGCAATTTGACTCTTTTTGTCAACTCGATGGTTGTGGTTGACTTCTATGACCCTAGTTAGGACATTTAGGGTCCTAAGACACACACTAAACCCAGACTACACACAAATAGCACTTTTTCCCTTTTTAGGCCAAATTGACCACAATATCCTTTATGAGCTCATTTGGCTCTTACAAACATGGAGATGAACCAAATTGGATCCAACCTAGTGGACCTTATTGTCACTCACACCAAACACCTAACCTAACCCTAAAACACACCAAACACATAAAAAAGGGAGGTTATCTACACCATTTATTATATTTGTGGAGACCTTAGATGGAAAAGACAAAATTCTTGGAAATGAGGTTCTTCAAATAAAATCCAATAAGGTACCCAAAGGTTTGGTTGTACCTGAGAAATCCTTTGATAAAAAAGACAACTCTTTATTAGCAAGCACAGTCAGTAAATCTAGGGACTTGGAGGAGATAAACTTGGGGACATATCAAGATCCTAAAAAGTTATGTATTGGTAAGAATTTGTCCCCAAGCTAACAATTTCACTAGTTAATCTTCTTATAAAATATAGACATTTTTTGCATGGTCTTATGCTAAATTAAAAGCATATAGAGAAGATTTATTCCAGCATGAGATTCCTTTAAAAGAAGGCACTAAGTATTTTAGATAGAAGTTGAGGCCTATTAATCCCACTCTAACACCCAAGATGCGAGATGAATTAAAAAATATGAGGGATGTTGGAATCATAAAGCCTATAAGGAATTCACCATGAGTATCTAATTTGGCACCAATAAGAAAGAAAAATGGAGATATCAGACTGTGTGTGGAATTTAGAAATTTAAATGTTAATTCTTTAAAGGAAAATTATGGATTGCCCAACATGGAAGCAATGTTGAAAAGAGTAACAGTGTCTGAGATATTGTCCATGTTGGATGGATTTTCAAGATATAATGAGGTCAAGGTTAAGGAATCTAAAGAGTTCAAGACCGCATTCACCAAACCCTAAGGAAATTAGGTATATGTCAGGATGCCCTTTGGCTTGAAAAATGTTGGGGCTACTTTCCAAAGAGCCATGGATTTGGCATTTACATAATTTAGAAATAGGTTTTTGGTAGTCTATCAAGATGATCTTATTGCTTACTCACCAAAAGAATATCAACACTGTGATCATCTTGAAAAGATCTTTATAAGGGCACTAGAGTATGGGGTTTCCTTTAACCCAAAGAAGTGTGTTTTTGGGGTAACAAAGGGAAATATTGTAGGACATATTGTCTCTAAAAATGGAGTTAGAATTGACCCTAAAAGGGTGAGTGCAATTGACAAAGTCCCTCAGCCCAAAAATGTCAAGGGCATTTAGTCCTTCTTTGGACAGGTAAAATTCTTAAGGAGGTTTGTTACAAATTTTGCAGAGACTAGTTTGCCAATCTCAAATATGATGAATAAAGGAGCCAAAGCAGATGGAATCAAGAAGCATGTAAGGATTTCTTAGATATCAAGTAGGCTATTAAAGATGCTCCTATTCTAAGAACCCCTAATTATAGTAAGCCACTTTAGAATTTCTCCTTTGCTTATTATAATACTATTGATGTAATATTATTGTAGAAGAAATCAGAAGGCTATGAACAACCTATTTCTTTCTTCAGTAAGTATTTGCAGGTAGTAGAGCTGAAATATGATATTATGGATAAACAATCCTATGCTTTGGTCAAGGCTGTTAAAGTATTTAGATGCTATTTGGTAGGAGCAACCATAATTTCTTATGTGCCAAGTGTTGCTATGAAATACATCTTAGTTCAACACAAAGTCTCACGGAGAAGATAAAGATGGATCAACAAGATCCAAGAGTTTAATATTGACATCCACATCACTAAGTTGGTAAGAGGTCTAGTACTTGCTAAACTCATGGATCACCGCAATTTAGATGCAAATTAAAGTGATATGTTAGAAGAGGAGAAGAGACCCCGCATTTGTGATATGGATTGTTTTGATTGGTACAAAGACATCATTGGATACTTGCAGAAGATGGTGCTTCCCCCTGAAATGAATGATAATAAAAAAAGAACAGTCAAGTTGCATGCTTTGAAGTATGCAATAATTCAAGGATAATTATGGTGGAGGAGAAATGAAGGAGTATTGCTCAAATGTGTAGATCATTAAAGATCTGAGAATCTCTTGAAAGAAATGAATGATGGTGCGTGTGGTGGTCATTACATGGATAAGACAACTGCCCATAAGATTATCAGATCTAGTTTTTGGTGGCCAGAAATCCTCAAGGATGCTCATCAATATGTTAGAAAATGTGATGCTTGTCAGAGATTTTCAGGTAAGCTAGAGTTTGGTGGGAATCTTCCTTTGAAGCCTATTATAGTTGAGGAACCTTTTCAGAAGTGGGGGATGGATTTCATTGGTGAAATCTCTAATAAGTCCAGTGGGGGTCATTCATGGATCCTAGTGGCAAGTGACTATTTTACTAAGTGGGTGGAAGCAATTCCCACTAGAAGAGCCACAAGTAGGATTGTGATTGATTTTATAATGCAGAATCTGTTGACTAGATTTGGTTGTCTAGAAACCATTATGGGGGACAATGTTATGTGCTTTAGATCACAAGAGTTCAGTGCTTTCTATCAGCAATAAGGTATCCATATTTCTTATTCTTTCCCATATCACCCCCAAAGCAATGGTCAAGCTGAATCCAGTAACAAGAGCCTGATAAAGATTATCAAGAGAGTGTTGGATGTAAATTAAAGTCATGGGATTCAAAATTGAAGCTTTCTTTATGGGCTGATAGAGTAATAATGAAAAAGGCTATTGGATGTGCACCTTTTGACTTTGTATATGGTATTCATGCCAGATTACCTCAGAATAATTGATTGAAGATGTATAAATTTGTCCAATCTTACGAGGATGAGATGGATGATGATATGAGAATCAGATTGGAGGATTTGATACAAATGGATGAGTCAAGAAGTGAAGCACATGATAGGAATGTCAAACTGTGATTACAGTGCAAAGATATGTTTGACAAAAGAACCATTGCTAGAGAGTTTGAACCTGATGATATAGTTTTTATGTGGAATGCCAGAATAGAGGACAAAGGGAAACATGCCAAATTTGATCCTATTTTTTTGGGCCCATACATAATTCATGGTAGGTGGGGTTCTAATTCATACATGTTAAAGGTCTTAACTTGAAACATTATGGAATTTCCATTTCATGGACAGTTCCTGAAGTTCTACTTTTCTTAAAGTATAAAAAATACATGAACAAGTAAGTTTGTACATATTCTTTTTATGTTTTTCTATTATAGGTTAGTTTCCTTTTCCAGCAGGTGGTCTTCTTACCCCAGAGAAACTTGAATCCTTTCTATGCCTATAAGAGGCATGCATATTTAGATGGAGCCACTGTTAGACCCATTCAAAAAAAATCATGCTTCTATACCTTTTCCTCCGGTCTCTGCAAATTTTACTAGGTGCCTGGTCTAAAGCCCTAAGTCTTCTCTACAAAAATATTTCTCAAACCCTAAACCTCATGAGCTACATAATAAAATCAAGTTACTTTTTATAAAACTTAGGTTTCTTACGTCATGTCTTCTAAGTCATCGTTGGCAGGACCATGTTATTTCCTAAAGTATTTTCCTTATGGGGTTTTAAATATTTCCTAAGTCTCCATCCCTGAAAATACTTTACCCTTTATATCTGTTGAGCATGTACATTTTAATCCAATGGCTGGATTTATGAGTTGAAGCGAAGATGTAGTTGATCTACCCATTAAGCCTTAAGCCTAAGCATCACATGTATTTGGTGGGTTCGACATATGTTGAAAGGCTATGATTACAGTTCATACAATTTATTTTTAATCAAACTGTCAGATTAAAGCCTTAGTGATAAGATGTGCATGATCTAACCTTTAATCCTTTAATCATGAGTGACATGTGTCCATGGTGGGCCGGGATAAGGTCAGCAGGTAAAGTAAAGACTGATCAAGTGGGTTTTGATCAGACAGACAACGTATTGCCTTAAAGGGAAAGTGATCAAGATCTAGCCATTAAATAATTAAGCGTGAGTGCCATGTATCTTTGTTGATGTCATAGTTAATAGTTCAAAAGGTAGGTAAATAGATAGTAGCTTCAAAGAGGATAAATAGTAGGCGTAAATCCTTAATCAAAAGATGTAGTCAATCTAACCTTTGAGCCATCGTGCCTGATTGACAAGTGGATTTCTCAATCAACATAGGTCAGATGGCCAATGAGATTTATCAAGACCAAGTAAAGTGCCATGTGGATATTAGTGGGACCAGTGTTGCCAAGTTTTAACCAAAGTAAAGCATAGTTAATTTGATATTGATTGGACGGCTCGTGTAATGGCTTAAAGGAAAAGTGATCAAAATCTATCCATTAAGGCATTACGATCGATTAACACCTATCCTCCCATGATCGTGGGGCCAGAGTAAGGAAACTATAAAGGGAGGATAAGTTTGAGAGAATTGTGTGGTAGGGGTAAATCCTTAATCCAAAGTTTCATGACATATAGTCTTTAAGGGATTGCGCCTGCGTGACGCATGGCAGATCTTATTCTAGGCCTAGGTAACTTAAAGGATATCAAGAGTGGTGTTTTAAAGGCCAATAAAGTTTGAATGTCAGCCATCTAATTTATTTTCTATGTCACCTATATCCATTATAAAATAACTTCAAATATTTAAAAGAGTTTTCATGGCGGTAGACTCAAATTTTATCTTAGGGAAATTAATGTTGTGATATGATCTTGTGGGTCGACTATGCACAGCTCTTGAAATGTGTAGGGATTGAAATCTGATGTGTCAAGATGCATTCATGACTAGAGTTGACAGATAGGGGTTTTATATCAGAAGATAAATGTTATTAGCACTGCCTGGTCTTTTCTGCATTTATGTGAGCTACATTCAAAGTCATCCTTTGGAAATTCTTTGACCTCAGGTGGTGCAGGAGAACCTAGGTAGGCTAAGTGTGAAATGTAACCTAGGGATTCTTTTTATGTTTTGGATTGTAGTGGTTCTAGCCAGACTACTAGGTTAATAAAGGAACATGTAGTTCCTAGTGTGTAGGGTGTAAAGTGTGAGGAAGCCTAACTAGGTCCTTAGTGACCTTTGAGTACAATCTAGGTCTATTAGGGTGTTTTTTTATTTTAGTGCCAAATGTGTCCAAGAATGGGACTAAAGGTCCTATTTCATGTTTATACACCATAATTAGTGATTTGGAAAAGATTGGAGACCTTTTGACCAAGTTTAGATAGCATATCCAAAAAGTTGTAACAGTTGTCAATGTTGTCATTGACAACATTTGTTGCAAGAATGCAAATTCAAAGTAATTAGCTCCTTAACTATCTAAAAACGGTGTTCTAGTTCCTTGGTCAACTATAAGGGTCTATCCTTGAGCATTTGCAAGGGTTGGAAATTTTATGTCAGAGTGTGTACAGACTATGTAATTGAAGAACAGTTACAGTTTTGTGTTTTGTGAGGATTTGATATTGTAATGGATTGAATCTACTATTGTAAGCATTGTTTTTGGTAATGTATATTGTTCTAATAATTTGTGTGGTGGTAGTTTTTTAATTTGAATAGTTTTATTTTCTTTGGTAAAATCTTTTAGTTTCTCTCCTATTGTTGGTTTGAATTGAGCACTGTATGCAAATGGGGTCATCGATCCATTTTCAACTGTGGCACTTGTACGGGCTCTTGGATTATGGAAGGTTCCTCCATGTACATTTTTTAAAGTGAAGGAGGGGCCCAAGAAAGTATGGCAGCTATTTATAAGGTGATTCCCTAGGCAAGCCAGAGATGCATGGCTAGGGATCACCAGCAGTTGCAGAGAATTTTGGAGGGATTAGAAGCATTCATTTATTCAATCAAGCATTGTGGGGAAGTTATTATGTTGAGTGAAGGAACCCTATCTTAGAGGAGAAGTTTGGGTGAGTTCTTTGTAAGCCAATAAAATCAATTTCTTGTGCAGACTATGAAAAGGACCTAAAACCCTAAATTTTAGGCATGTTTATAGGAGGTACTATACAAACACCTCTGGAAGCCAAGACCAAGAAAATCCTTAGGTTCTTGAAAAAGGGTATCAAGATATGGTATTATTTTTCTAACTTGTTAAGATTTTCTACAATTTATTGTAGAAAAGGAGCCTAACTAGGCCTAATGCTAGTAGCCCTCTTTTGGGTGTAATTGACTTGGAATTTGGAACTCGTTGAGGGTTTCAATACCAAAGCTATTTGTGGGCATTGTAATTAGTCCAATAAACAATCATGAAAACTAAATTTCCAAATGGAAGAGTTTGAGATCCATTATGATCAGTTTGTGCAGATGGAGAAAGGAAGGCCAATTAAAGCCTAGGAAGGAGCATGGTGAGTTTTGATTCTACATTGTTGGTGTTAACTAGTTGAAAGGATTAGGATCTTGTGAGAAGAATCCTAAGGAGGATAGGGTTAGTTAAAGAACCCTAATAGGTCAATAGAGTGGCCTAGGAGACCCTATAGGAAGCTAGGGAGAAAAGATACTAGTGTTACATTAGAGTGGTATTAGAGAAAGTTGAGAAACTTAGGAAGTTAGTGCATGTCAGTAGCTACTGGAGAATCAGTAAGAGAGTCAAAGATGGTGACAAATGAAGAATTAGCTAAGGAAGTTGATGAGAAAAAGGAGAGGAACAAAATTCTTGAGGCAGCCTTAGAAGGCATGAGTTAAGGCTAGAGGAAGTTGCTAATGAAGTAGCTAGAAGTAGATAAGGGGTGGAAAGTAGTGATAGGGGAAAGAAGGTTGTTGGGGAAGACATCATTCCAGAACCTAACCTTGTCTTGAATGAAGAGACATTATTGAAGGCCATCAAAGCATTAGGTGGAAATTCATTAGAAGGAATCCCTTTGTTTAGTGGAAAGATGGATATTCAAGTAGTAATGGATTGGATAGAGGGAATGGAGAACCATTTTGAATGTGAGGGTGTGGTTGAAGCCCAAAAGCTTAAGGTGGCCAAGTCTAGACTCAGAGGGTCAGCTTTGACTTGGTGGAAATACCTTTAGGATGAGAGGGTAAGAATAGGGAAGCAACCAATAGAAAATTGGAATGCCACGATGACTAAGTTGAAGGAGAATTATCTCCTGGAGGATTATGAAATCCAACTCCATAGAAAGAGACAAAACTTGAAAAAAGAGACCTAGATGTGGCCTCATACACTGAGGAATTCAAAATATTGTGTCTATGGTCTAAGTTGCAAGAAGATGAGTCAATGAATGTGGGTAGATACTTGGGTGGATTGAAGTCGAACATCCAAGAGGAGATTAGCCTATGGACACAAACTACAATACAAAAGTGTCATTAGTTGGCCATAAGAGTGGAGGAGAATAACAAGAAGAAGGGTGACTCTAGATTCAAGAATAACATAGGTAGAGGAAGAGACCAAAGGGGTCAAAGAGGAGCCTACCAAGGTAGAGGTAGTGAGAAAAGGTCACAAGGGGAGAACAAGTTGACAGAGCAATAGACTAAAAGAAATTCATGAGGAGGCTATAACAGAGGTAGGGGTAATCATGCTTGTCCTAAGAGAGGAAGAGGGGGTAGGAGTAGTTCTCACTTTGCAACCATGAAGTGTTATTATTGTGGGAAATTAGGCCATCTAGCCTATAGATGTCCTGACAAACCTTCTGCAGGAAATAGTGACAAAAGGGTAGCATATTCTTATGAGGACACTTCAAGTGTCAAAGCACTTGAGATTGCCCATCTAGATTCAGAGATGGGAGAGAACTTGATGTTTAGAAGAGTACTGATAAGACAACCAATCAAGGATGAGCCCAAGTATAGGAGGGCCTTGTTTAGAATTAGATGCAAAATTCTTGGTAAGGTTTGTAAAGTGATTGTGGACTCTGGTTCCACAGATAATATCATCTCAAAGGAGGCAGTAGTCAAACTCAAGCTAGCAAAGATACCCCATGTGAATCCCTATAAAGTGACATGGCTCAACAAAGGACAAAGTGTATTGTTAAATGAGTAAGCATTGGTTGAGTTTTCAATTGTAGGGTACAAGGATAGACTAATTTGTAACATCCTACCAAAGGATGCTTGTCATTTTCTTCTAGGAAGGCCTTGAAAATTTGACAATGGGGAAGTATATGATGGGAAGGAGAATTCCATCACCTTCAAGAAAGGAGGGAAGAATTTAAAGATTCATTCTTTACTAGAAGATGAAAAACCATAGTTAAACACTACTAATGTCATGTTGTGTAGTGGGAAGGAGTTTGCAAAAGATATCAAGGATGATGAGAGTGACGGGTATTCCATTGTGCTAAGACCCAAGGAGGATGAAAAACTAGTGAAGGAGCCATTACCACTAGAGGTGAAAGAATTGCTTGTGAAGTACAAGGCCATAGTGAGTGATGGAACTCCTACAACCCTACCACCTAAGAGGATAATAAGTCACCAAATAGACTTTGTTCCAGGGGCATCTCTACCCAATAAGGAAGAATACAAGGTTACTCCTGATTAGAACTTGGAGGTAGCTAGACAAGTGGAGGAACTCTTGGATCAAGGCTTGATCAAGAAGGGTATCAGCCCTTGTGTAGTCCCGGTTGTGTTGGAATCCAAGAAGGGAGGAAAATGGAGACTATGCATAGACTCAAGGGCTATAAACAAGATCACAATAAGGCATAGGTTCCCTATACCTAGGATAGAGGATCTCATGGATTTCCTTGGAGGGGCAATGTACTTTACCAAGTTGGACTTAAAGAGTGGGTATCACCAAGTCAAGGTGAAGGAAGGTGATGAATGAAAATGACATTCAAGACCACATATCACTTATATGAATAGCTTGTTATGCCATTTGGCCTCTCTAATGCTCCGACCACATTCATGAGGCTCATGAATGAGGCACTCAAGGACTTCACAGGGAAATTTGTGGTGGTATATCTTGATGATATACTAATATTTAGAAAGACAAGAGAGGATCATATCATACATGTAGAGGTAGTATTGAAGAGGTTGCATGAAGATAAATTGGCTATCAAACTTGAAAAGTGTGAGTTCTTCAAACAAGAATTAGTGTATTTGGGCTTTGTAGTGTCTAAAGGGTCTTTGAAGATGGACCAAGACAAGGTTGTTGCTATGCTAAACTGGCCTCCACCTACCACAACCACTAAGGTAAGGAGGTTTCATGGCCCTGCAAAGTTTTATAGGAAGTTTATTAAGAATTTCAGTGGGATATGTGCACCATTGATGGATACTATTAAGGGTGGGGTCAAAACTAAGTTTAGGTGGACCTTAGAAGTAGAGAAAGCCTTTGAGTTGTTGAAGAAACAAGTGGCTACTCAACCTATCATACAATTGCCAAGATTTGAGAAATTGTTCATCATTGAGTGTGATGCAAGTGGAATGGCAGTAGGAGGTGTGTTGAGTCAAGAAGGTAGGCCAATTGCCTTCTTTAGTGAGAAATAGAATGAGGCAAAGAAGAGATATTCTTCATATGATTTGGAACTATATGCTTTAGTTTAGTCCCTTAGAAAATGGAGGCATTATCTATTGCCTAAAGAGTTTGTGGTATTTACTTACAATCAAGCTCTTAGCTACATAAATACTCAGGAGAAGCTAAGCAATTGGAAATTTAATGGATGGAGTATTTACAAGAATTTACCTTTATTATAAAGCATAAGAAGGGATAGCTCAATAAGGTTGCAGATGCCTTAAGACGGAGGTTACTTACAGTCCAAGAAGTCCAACTAAATAGCATTGGCATTGATAGTTTCAGAGACCTATACAAGGTATATAAGGACTTTGGGGAAGCATATCATGTATGTGTTGAATTTCAAAACCATTTTCATAGCAAGTTCTCAGAGTTTACTTTACAAAATAGACTCTTATTTAGGGGTAACTAGTTATGTGTGCCAAGAGTCTCTATGAGGCTGAATCTCATATAGGAGAAACATAATGGATCTCTAAGTGGTCACTTTGGTATGAACAAGACATTAGAGCTTGTGAAAAGGTTCTACCAATGGCCAAAGTTGTTGAAAGATGTCACCAAATATGTGGAGCAGTGTGTTTTTTGCATGAAGGAAAAAGGAGGAATGAATAATGTAGGGTTCTATCAGCCTTTACCAGTCCCTAACCGGCAATGGGAGTGTGTGAGTATGGATTTTATCGTAGGCCTATGGTGTAGGAGCACCTATGAAATAACCTAAGGCCACCATGGATCCAATCAATGGAAAATGAATGAAATAATCCCTAAATGTGAATTGGGATGTATTGAGGCCTTTAATGGCAATTTTTAATAAAGAATGTAATAAATTATTAATAAGTTCTAGAAGTCCTGGTAAAGGACTTAGGACTAAAAATGATGTAAGGGTGGCCAATAGTGCCAAATAGGATCTAATTTAATTATATGGGGTTAATTAGGTCCTAGAATAAATTAGGAATTTAATCCATAAAGTATTTAATAATTTTTAAAGTAATAAAATACCAAAACACAAGTTAATAATTCAAATTTTTGAATATTAACGGCTAGTTGTGTTTTGGTGGGAAATTGCATTTAAGAGTCTTAAAAAATTTGTAATCACTTCCAACCACTTGGGATAAGTTTTGGAAGTTTAAAAATTGTCTATAAATTCCCATGAATGATTGGGAAAGAAAAGAAACGAAAATGGATTGTATGACCTGTAGGCTGAAAATACAATAAAATTCATAATTTCTTGCATATTTTGGTCTATTATTGTACTTCTTTCATGTTTTTATCATTTTTGTGTAATATAGGATGTATTAAAATTTATTTTGATCCATCTTAGAAGCATTTCATTCTGGATTTTTCTTTCATATATTCTAAGTGTTGTAGATAGTCATTTTCACATTGTTTTCTTAAGCAAAATGGTGTAACCATCCCCTTTCTGTTCTAACTGTGACTTGGGGATGGATTTCTAACATGTATCATATGTATTTATCCATAATAATGTAGGAATAACATAGAGAATGTAGATGATCATGGATTTGGGCAAGTTGGAGTGCTTGGGTGCATGAAAATGCATGGAATTTGATGCCATAAGTGTAGAACCAAACGACATGGCTTAAGGAGGGCATGTTTTTGTTTGAGGAAGAATAATTAAATTTTAAAATTATGGTGAAAATAGAAGGGAAAGTTTAGGAAGTGATTTTTGGGTCGTTTGCTAGAAGGCCCTAGTTTTTGGAGCCATTTGGTGAGGGGTTTAGAGTTTGACCATTTGGGAAGGTTGTGGCTGAAAACCAATACCATAATCCTTTTATTTGAGACATATTTAGTAACTTCTAAAATTTATAGTGTCTGGGGATAAGTAATTTTGATAGTTTCTTTGTAAAGTGGCCCAATTAGGCCTAGTGGAGATACTGGAGTCAGTCATTTTAAGCATAGTTTGTCAAAAATATCCATATCTAATTTTCACATATATTTTGTAACATCCAAATGGGTATCTGAATCTGAAATTTAATTTTCAAGTGTTTTGGATAGTCTGGTCCAAAAGCTCAAAAATTGGGAAAAATAGGGCTACTAGGTAGAGTTGCTTGGGTGTTTGGCTTGTTTGGAGAAATCTGATCAAAGGGTGTAAAGGGAATTTAGAACCTATCTAGAAAGGTTGATATAGTGGTGTTAAGGCCTTCTATAGAATTAGTTTGATTCTTGAATCCTTTGAAGTCATTTAAGCCCATGTCAGTAAGTGGAATCCCTTGGGTACATTGTGAAACCTTGGGGTTGTCAAACAAAGGTGTAGAGTCTTGTTGTCCAAAAGATTGGAATTCTCCAAGCCTCCACACCAAGTGGTATCAAAGAAAGTAAGAGATTTAGGAGGAAGGTTAGGTGTGCATGTACAGACCAGAGTCTGAGGAGTTTGAAGAAGAGGCTCCAAACATGCCTCCAAAGATGACAAACATGGAGCTTGCAAGGATGGTGATGGAGCAAGTAGAAAAGAACAAGAGATTGGAAGAAGTCATTGAAAGATTGACCAATCTGGTTTAGAAGAGGGATTTAGACCCTCATGATGATGAAGATGAAGTAGAATAGGAACCTGATGAAGAAAGGTTGGATCCTAAGGATGCTAGACTAGTGAAGATCCTGAAGGCAGTTAAAGGAGGAGAATGCAAAGTTAGAGCATAAATCCCAATGTATGATGGGAAGATGGATGAGGAAGTGATCCTTGATTGGTTCAATGCTATTGAGAACCACTTTGACTATGAGGACATTGAAGACAAGAATAAAGTGAATATGCATTGCTATGGTGGGATTGCCTACAAGAAGAAAGGTGGAAGAAAAGTCTACCAAAGATCACATCATGGCCTAGAATGATGACCAAAATGGGGGAGAATTTTCTACCTAAGGACTACAAGGTTCAACTCTTCAACAAGATCCAAGGGTTGAAGTAGAAGGACATGGATGTCCAAAGGTATATAGAGGAATTCCAAAAGCTTGACATCAGAGCCTCTCATGATGAAGATGTTGAAGAGAAGGTGGCTAGATATCTTGGAGGGCTGAGGTACAATATCCAAGATGAAATGAGCACGGCCACACCTAGAACTCTTTAAGATTGCTACAAGTTGGCAATGAAAGTCGAGGACAAGATTATAAGAAGACAAGAGAGGAAATGCAGTTCAAGAGGGCAGCAAAACAAGGGCAAAGGAGTATATCCAAGCCAAGGATATAATGAGAAGGGTAAAGAGAAAGTCTCAGATCAGAAAGGAGAAAAAAGAAATGGTAGAGGAAAGAGCTTCCCTGGAAAGTGCTACAAGTTTGGTGAAGAAGGACATCCATTCTACAAGTGTCCTAAAAGAGAAGCCAAGAAGGATGATAAGAGGGTTCAATTGGTCCAAGGAGAAGATGACAATAAACAACAAGAGGAAGAAGAAGCACACCATGACTATGCATATCCTAAAGAAGGTGAGTGTCTCTTGATGGGAAGGTCACCTATCCAATATGTACCCAAGGTATCTATCTTTAGAACAAATTGTAAAATCTATGGAAAAATATGCAAGGTTATCATAGATTCTGGTTCATTTGACAATCTAGTGTCCTATGAGATGGTAAATAAGTTAAACTTACCTAAATTTCCTATTGGTAGACCATATAGGGCCTCTTGGGTCAGTAATGATCAAAATATTGTGATTAAGGAGAAAGCATACATATATTTTTCAATTGGGGGTTATGTTTATAGGGTTCTATGTAATATAGTTCCCATTACATGTTGCCACATCATCTTAGGGAGACCATGGCAGGCTTCAAGGGAGACCATTCATTATGGTTTGAAGAATGAGTATGTAGTGCACAAGGAGGGAAGAAAATTCACTCTTAAACCTCTTCTAAGTAAATTAGAAGAAGTTGGTAGCATCATTATCTTTGGTGCAAAAACATATGTTGATTTGTAGATTCCAAAGTATGAGAAGATGGTGACTACAGAGCAGCAACCTAAGACCACTTTATTGGTCTTGAAGGATGAGTTTTTGGATAGTCATGAGGCATTGACTGTGAAGCAGAAAACATGGCATGAAGATGGTATCCTTATTAGCATAATGTGGTCTCCTTTGGAGTAAGCAATGAAGATGATTGTAGGGGTTCTATTGAAGGACACAAGGAGGGGTCTATCTGATCCTAAAAAGGAGTTTCAAGGATAGTTTGTGAAGCCACAATTTCACTGTCCATAACAACAAATTGGCAAGCATGATGACAGATTTCAAAATGAACAATCTTCTCTCCTTGTTTCTAACCCTTTGAGTGCAGGTTTAAAGGATAGAAGAAGGAATTTTTTATCAGATCACGGGCCTGATCAAGGAACGAGAAGAAGACCACCTTCAAGGAGGCTGAGTGGAAGAAAGACCAAGTCCCTTAGTTCTTGGGACAAGAACTTTTTCCAAGGTGGGGTGTATGGTGCAGGAGCACCTATGAAGTCACCTAAGGTCACCATGGATCCAATCAAAGGAAAAGGAATGAA
>MU223311.1:1266042-1280861 GCA_018584345.1 Thuja plicata
GTATGGTGCAGGAGCACCTATGAAGTCACCTAAGGTCACCATGGATCCAATCAAAGGAAAAGGAATGAAATCATCCCTAAATGTGAATTGGGATGTATTGAGGCCTTTAATGGCAATTTGTAATAAAAAATGTAATAAATTATTAATAAGTCCTAGAAGTCCTGGTAAAGGACTTAGGACCAAAAATAATGTAAGGGTGGCCAATAGTGCCAAATGGGATATAATTTGATTAGATGGGGTTAATTAGGTCCTATAATCAATTAGGAATTGAATCCGTAAAGTATTTAATAAGTTTTAAAGAAATAAAATTCCAAAACACAAGGTAACAATTCAAATTTTTGAATATTAACAGCTAGTTGTGTTTTGGTGGGAAATTGCATTTAAGAGTCTTAAACAATTTGTAATCACTTCCAACCACTTGGGATCAATTTTGAAAGTTTAAAAATTGTCTATAAACACCCTTGAATGATTGGGAAAGAAAATAAACGAATTGGAGAAGGGATTGTATAGCCTGTAGGCTAAAAATGCAATAAAATTCATAATTTATTGCATATTTTGGTCTATTATTGTACTTATTATTGCATATAGGATGTATTTGAAGTTATTTTGATCCATCTTAGAAGTAATTCATTATGAATTTTTCTTTCATATATTCAAAGTGTTGTAGATAGTCATTTTCACATTGTTTTCTTAAGCAAAATGGTGTAACCATCCCCTTTCTGTTCTAACTATGACTTGGGGATGAATTTTTGACATGTATCATATGTAATTATCAATAATAATGCATGAATACCACAAATAATGCAGATGATCATCAAGCTGGGCAAGTTGGAGTGCTTGGGTGCATGAAAATGCATGGAATTTGATGCCATGAGTGTAGAAGAAGAAGATCT
The DNA here is from genome assembly GCA_018584345.1 of Thuja plicata. Lineage (NCBI taxonomy): Eukaryota > Viridiplantae > Streptophyta > Pinopsida > Cupressales > Cupressaceae > Thuja > Thuja plicata. Next base: position 1,266,936 of record MU223311.1, read on the forward strand.
AGCCTAAGAAGGGCATGTTTTTGTTTGAGGCAGAAAAATTACATGTCAAACATATGGTGAATACAGAAGGAGAAGTTTTGGAATTGAGTTTTGGGTCATTTTCTAGCAGGCCCTAGTTTTTGGAGCCATTTGGTGAGGGATTTAGAGTTTGAACATATGGGAATGTTGTGGTTGAAAACCAATGCCATAATCCTTTGATTTGAGACATATATAGGAACTTCTGAAATTTATAGTGTCTGGGGATAAGTAATTTTGATAGTTTCTTTGTAAAGTGGCCCAATTAGGCGTAGTGGAGATATTGGAGTCAGTCATTTTAAGCATAGTTTGTACAAAAGATCCATATCTAATTTTCACATATGTTGTGTAACTTCCAAATGGATATCTCAATCTGAAATTTAATTTTCAATTATTTTGGAAAGTCTGGTCCAAAAGTTAAAAAATTAGGAAAAATAGGGCTACTAGGAAGAGTTGCTTGGGTGTTTGGCTTGTTTGGAGAAATCTGATCAAAGGGTGTAAAGGGAATTTAGAACCTATCTAGAAAGGTTGATCTAGTGGTGTTAAGGCCTTCAATAGACTTAGTTTGAGTTTTGAATCCTTTGAAGTCATTTAAGTCCATGTGAGTAAGTGGAATCCCTTGGGTACATTGTGAAACCTTGTGGGTTGTCAAACAAAGGTGTAGAGTCTTGTTGTGCAAAAGATTGGAAGTATCCAAGCCTCTACACCAGCCTACCCAAAACCAAGAAGGGGTATGATAGCATTTATTTATTTTTTGATAGATTTAGTAAAATGGGGTATTTCAGTCCATGTAAGACTACTAATGATGCTAGCCACATAGCCTATTTGTTCTTTAAGGATATGGTGAGGATTCATGGTCTTCCTTTGAGAATAGTATCAAATAGGGATGTGAAGTTTATGAGCCATTTTTGGAGGACATTATGGACTAGATTAGGTACCAATATATCTTTTGATTTAGCTTACCACCCTCAAACTAATGGCCAAACTAAGGTGGTAAATTGGGTGTTGGGTAACCTATTGAGGTGCCTAACTAAGGAGTATGGACAGACTTGGGATGTGGTCATTCCCCAAGAAAAATATGCTTATAATGACAATAAGAATAGAATGATAGGAAGACTCCCATTTGAGGTGGTTTATGGAATGCACCCTACAGGTGTTTGTGAGACCAGGGATCTTGGAGGTATGGAGTATAGAAGTGGACATGCTAAAGATTTCACCCATACTATGAAGGAGAGACAAGAACAAGTCAAGAAGAAAATCCAAGATAGTCAACAAAAGTTGAGGCTAAAAGTTGATGAAAAGAGGAGAGATGTTTAGTTTGAGGTGGATTACTATGTGATGGTTCACTTGAAAAAATCAAGGCTACAGAAAGGTGTCCCTACCAAGCTTCAGATGAAAAGGTTGGGACCTTGAAAAATCCTAGCCAAATATGGAGCTAGTGCCTATAAGATAGACTTACCATCAGAATTGAGCATATCTCCAGTGTTCAATGTGTAGGACTTAATCCAGTTCAGAGGGGAGATAGATGAGATAAGTCAGGGAAGTCATGGAATCAGTGGGGATGTTGAGGCTACCGTATTGCCTCCCAAACCACAGATGGTAGGTGAAAAAGTTATGGATTCCATGGTTAAGAAGACTACAAGGCATAAGGTCTACATGGAACACCTAATTCAATGGAAGGATAGACTAGAGTTAGAGGCCTCATGGATTACAGAGGCAAACTTCAAGAAGGTGGGCATTTTAGAGGATATCTTTTCCATAGGAGTGACATATCTTTCCTTATTGGGGAATATGGTGTAGGAGCACCTAGGTAGTGTATATTTTGGAATATAACCTGTCGGGAGCACGTTCAGACATGCAAGTATTAGAGATATACATCAATAAACTACATTAACATATCTAAGAATATACTCTAAAACAAGACTTCCACCATAACCTCAGATGAGCTGAACAAGGGAACCTAATGCATTATTTATTTTCTCTTAGAGATGTATGTGGGTGTGCTCTCTCAACACAATATCTAATCCCACTTGAAATCCCTGAAAAAGATGAGCTAATAACTCAAGAACAAGTATAAGGAACTTGTCTCGAGATTTCACCATTGATGAAGATGCAAGCATTAATCTAAGATGATGATTCAATGACTAAAATAGGATGATATCTAAGATCTAAGCTAAGATTCATTCTATTATGACCTAAGATGTGATATCTAGATTCAAAATTAAATAAGCATGAACTAAGAACTAAGATTTCTATGAAAATACTAAATTTCTCTAGAACTAAACTAGCATGATAACAATGCATAAAAGGGAGATGATTTGCATTTGACAATGGCCTCTATTTATAGATTTTTTTGGAGGAGAGAGAGGGATTCGATGAGGTGGAGCTCATGTGGCATCCACATAGGTGTCACATGAGGGACACATAAGCCATGTAAGAGGTCCACTTTTCTCACACATGTGTGAGAAACTTTGGATGTGATTTGTCAAAGTGTACTTAAAATACATATGTGAAGGATCTTGTAAGAGGTGTAAGAGATTTGGGCCAAAAGAACACTTTAAGAAAGTGTAAGAAGGTGTCATGATGGGTGTAAGAAACCTTGTTGGCACCAAATAAGGATTATTTGGAAAAGACAATTTTTAGAAATTTGCTCACACATGTGTGAGCAAATAATTAGGACTAATTGCTGTAGGAATCAAGAAATTAGCCTAATTAACCTTAGTTAATTAGTGAGTAGGTCTATTTGGTGAGAGTGATGTGAGGTAGGGTAGGATCAAGGTTCAAATTAGTTTAATCTAAATTTAAAATTTAGATTAATTTGGTTTAGTAGAATTTAAGTCATATAGGGGAATAAATAAATTAAAATTTATTTAAAGGGGATTAATGAGGGATAATATATATAAATAAAATTTAATACATTAAAGGAGGTAGTATTTAAATTAAATTTAAATATTAAGGAAAGTGAATTATATTTAATTAAATAAATAGAAGAATATAAAAAATATAATTAATTAATTAAAATTAATTATAATGCTAAGGGAATATTAATTAAATTAATATAAGGATGATTTTAGACATCTACATTTTGCCCCTCTTTGATGCGGTGTCAAAAGTGGCATCACGTCAAAGAAAAGAAAGTAAGATGCCCTAGAGAGGTCAGGAAATTCTGCGGCAGTGAGAGTGGAGGAGGGTGCCCCCTCGAGAAAATAATAGGAAAAAATAAAAAAAAATTAATATAATTTTCTCAAAAAAGGCAGGAGAATAGGGAAAGAAGACCAATTGCATGGTGTGTCCAAGAAAAAGGGAAGAAAAATGAGGACTAGAATAGGGAATGGGGAGAAGGACAAAAGAAATGGGTCCCAAGGGGCTATAAATAGTCCACCGAGGTCCATAGACAAGTCATTTTCACTCGCAAAGAGAAAAAAGAGAAAAGAAGAAGAGAGTGATGGTAGCAAAGTGAGAGCAAGCACAACTTGGAGAGCGCATTTGGGTTCACCAGTGACTGGAAGATGTGGGACCACCGGTGAGTAGTCAACCACCTCCTAGTCCTTTACGTATTTAATGCATTTTTAGATGTCTAGGGTGTCATAAATGCATCTAAAAGGTGGTGCATAGTGCAGATGGCAGTCGCTTGGCCACCGTCTACGTAGATGGTGATCAATAGAACACCATCTTTGCAAATGACTGATCATAGATCGGTGGCTGTGTAGATGGAGATCGCTCGATCTCTGTTTGGGAGGGTAGAAAAGGAGAGGGAATGCACAATGGAGATGGTGGAGTTAGAACTCTATCGTCTATGTGGCAAAGAGGCGGTGGCATAAACCATCTCTGTAGACTGGCGTCTATGGAGATCTACTAGCTCCATAGATTGGCGACTGCAAAAGTCTACCATTTATGAGGGTCAACCACTGTCTGTGCGGATTGACGAAAAAATAGAAGAAAAGAGAGGAAGAAGAGGAAAGACAAGGGTCCGGGAGCATTTTTTGATGCCCAGGATGGGCTTGGGACATTTTTTTGATGCCCCAGAATGCTATCTGATGGCTAACATGAGCTTGTTGGATGTAGAAGGATACCATTGCCTTCTAGGCGAGGGAGTGTTACCTAGTAACTATGGTGCTGGAGCAGGAGCTAACTGCGGTGAGTGGGGGATCATCACACTATGCAAACTGGAGCATGTATGACATTGGCCACATTGGAGAGTGCATAAAGTGCTTATGTCTGCTCTGATCGAGAGGTGGCATAGTACCATATCGAGCTTTCAATTCTTGATAGGGGAAGCTACTATCACCCTTCATGATGTGTGGAAGATTTACAGAGTGCCGATTCGAGGGCTGATACCTGAGTACTACTTCGAGGGTTTAGAGCCATACATGGAGATGGAATTTGGATGGAGGTATGCAGATCTGCCAATGACATGATAGTGGATGTCTTGGATGGGGGCAATGACAATGCAGCCATGGTTGTAGCTAGTGGCCTTATACTTGGCTGGTTTGATAGGAGGTTGATTGATTCCTAATCATGCAGGCAAGGGATTCCCTATGGGTTGGGCATGGGTTCTCAGTATCATGGTGGAGGATGAAGACTAGTACTACTGGGGATACACTATTCTCGAGAAGATTTATTATGATCTACACATGTGTGCCTACCATAAGGGTAGGGCACTAGGGCTAGGATGCATGCTCCTTCTTGTATGGGTGTGGAAGCACATTATGATCATATGACCAATTAGGTAGGAGTGGCTTACGGTCCATTCGTATGCAGATACATGCCATCGATCAGCTATGAGGCCACATATTCAGTTGGTTACTGGTGACAAAGACTTGATGAGATGGAGGATATACAGTGGGCACCCTATGTGAGGTGTGAGGCCTGGGGAAATGAGATCCCATAGCAGGACGGATATACAGAGGATGAGTTTTATGACTCATATTATATGAGATTTGTTCAAACTAACTATTGTTTGATAGGGAGGGCAACATATATGATCTCCAAGTACATATCATCCGGGGTCTGGAGACAGATGGGGCAGGTCCAAGAGGCTGTTCCAGATGGGTTCCCACATCCACTGGTGACCTAAGAGGTGGGTAGCATCTAGGGGATGGGGTGAATCCTTGCATAGCATGAGCATATATTTATGGGGATGATAGAGGTCCCATGGATCAGGGCACAGGAGTCTCTATAGGATATAGGCATAGTCCCAGCATACGCTTAGTGGTGGGAGCACACAAACCGGTCAAGTTGACAATGCCAAGGATAGTGCAGGAGGATGAGCAGCTGAGAGATGGAGGGGATGGAGGAGGTCAGGATGGTGACGATGATGATGATGAGGATGGAGGAGAGGCCGGGGGGAGGAGAATCCAGCCCATGGTGGTAGCACAGAGATGGAGAGGACAAGTGGAGCTACCAGTAGGGAGGCAACCTCCCATAGTTCCAAGTGTATAGGTACAAGATCTGGGATAGGATCAGGAGCCACAAGGGCCACCTGATTAGCCATAGGGACCATAGGGATAGGGGCCACCTAATCAGTAATAGGGACCATAGGGACAGGGGCCATAGGGGCCACAAGTACAGGGACCACCAGCTAGGCACATAGCCCAGGAGGTGTATGACACCGTGGTAGCTAAGAGGGACAGTCTTCAAACATAATTAGGTAGGGTACAGGGCTTCCTAGCAACATTTCAGGTGACTAAGGTGAGTGCACAAGTAGAGATCCAGAGGCTACAAGGATTGCTAGCTACAACTCAAGCTACATCAAGCAGCTTACAAATAGAGCTAGCTAGGATACAGGAGGAGCTAGCAAAAGACACCACTTGGGGAGATAGTGCATAGAGAGCACTAGATGTATTACAGGCTTAGGTTGATAGTAGAGAGTTTTCCATTATTGAGGAGCATGGGGATACAGAGGAGTTGGCAGCTATGTCAGCACAGATAGCAGCTCTGATAGTAGAGAAAGACCTACCGTGGAGATGTGCAGAGGATTATAGAGAAGATCGAGATATAGCTCATCTAGTAGGTAGGGCTACATAAGTGGGACAGATGATGGCAAATGTTATGGTATTACAGAGAGAGGCTGGTTGAAAAGGATGAGAGGTCACATATTCTATGGGTCTCTATTAAGGTGTAGTGCTAAAAGAGTCATGATAGCCTTCTTACTCAGAGAGACCACAAATAAAGAGCACAGGATGAGGCTCATAGGGATTAGTGGGGTTAACACCATGCCCAGGTAGTGGTGTAGGACCATCATTACCACCACCATGATTTGTTTCAGACTAGTTTTGATACACCTTTTTGTATGATTCATGTGACACATTATGTATGACTTTGAGATTTTGAGATATATACATGGACTTTGGGGACTATTTGGACCTTATGGACTTTATTTATGATGTTATATGATATGATGTCTAGGTAGGATGTATGGATGCATTATGATTTTATGTTATATGATGTTTATGAATGACATGCAGGATGAGATGAATGTATATGAATATGCTGATGAATTTGTGATGCAGGGATGGGATGCTTATATATATGTTAGATGTGATGTGTTAATGCTTATATATATTTTGACATGTATTAATGTAATGCGATGATTAATAAATGTAAATGCATATATGATGAATCCTAAAATGATGTTAAGAATGTAACAATGCAACTATAATATGATGAATGGATAATGAATTAAATGCAACTATATGCAACTATAATATGTAACAGAACAAAATGTAATCTTAATGAGTAATGATTAATGAATGAAGTAACAATACAACTGTAATGAATAATGAGTAATTAATGAACTTAATGAATAAAAGTAACCTAATGAATGAATGAAATATGAGACATATGAGGACACTATTTTTGTGTCTATCAAATAGGTTGAATAAAATAAATTAGGTGACTGGATAGGGGGAATAAATAGAAACCTTTGCCAAGAGAAAAACCAAAGTGCAATATGACCTAACTAAAATGTGAATACTAACTACATGATGATACTAGGATTGATACCATGTTAATGTTGGAGAGCACACCCTTGTTTTATATTACAAAAGGAGTTATGCACCATGTACTAGAAAACACAAGTGACATGGTTCCTCTGCCTGGGTTATACTCTCAGACAAATAGGTTGTTAAGAACAAGAATGCAAGATATCGGGTATGATGAGATCTATGAAATGTTACTCATGAGGAGACATAGTACATCTGAATCTTTTGAGGGATTTGAGATGCATGAATCCTACCCCTAGTGATGCATACATAGTCATAACTAAATATCAAAACATAAATGCACTAACAATCTATGATAAGCAGATCATACCACAAATAATGTGTATTTCACTAGATACTCACCATAACGAACCAAGATAAAAAAGATCGAGGCTATTGCGATAAGGACATAGTAAAACACAAGATAAAATTAACAAAAAGGAATCCTGACCAAGTGGTCATTGAGTCCAAAAGTTCTTTCCATAAACAATTTTGATGTAAGGATTGATAGAACGGCTGACACCGGAAGGATGCATCCTGATGGGCCAAAGATTGATTGATAGAAAATGGGAATTCGCTGGCAATTGCTTGTGAATAGAATGATCATTAGGAAAGTCAATCTATCTGCTAATTTGTTTGGAAATGTTTGTGATCACTGTGTCTAGAACAAAGCATGGTATTGATATCGTAAGCTCAGTCCTGCAGGAATTTTTATTGTGGAGGTGGAAAATAGTCAAGGAACTACCTACACAGATATGGGTAGTGAATTTTATTATGGAAGGCGATGAAGGCTTCTTGGAAAAAAATATGGAATCAGATGGTGGATCTGGCTACATATGGGGCCTGAAACATGTTTTCACCATGGTTCTTATCCATTACGCCACCGAAGTGGTTTTCACAGATGGACAAATTTATTTCTCTTTTTTTTTTTTGATATTCTTTTCAAGATTTTGTATTTTTTATGCTTTTTGAATTTTTTTATTTTTCTTTTTCTTTTGCTTGCTTTTTGAATGTTTTTGGATTTTCTGCTTTTCTGATTTTTTTGGGATTTTTGGAAAATTTCTGCTATACAACGGACTACTGATGGATCTATCATAGAAGCGCTTGAGATGTACAATTTTTATAGGATCAGGGATAGGATCTCCCTCTGGTGACGCAATATGATAAGCACCAGAGCCATACTTTGCTGTGACAATGAAGGGCCCCAACCAATTAGGTTCAAACTTTCCTTTCTTTTCATAGTTCTAGAGGTTCTTCATATTATGCTGCAGGACAAGATCACCAAACTCAAACTGACCAGGCTTGATCCTTTTGTTGAACTAAAGGAGAAGGAAATTTTGACACATGTGGAGGTGGTCTAGGGCATTGAGACATCTCTCATCAAGGAGTTCCATCTCTTGTAAGTGGGCAACTCTATATTCTTCTTTGGACAACAGATTCTTGAGAGAAATTCTGAGGGAAGGGAGCTTAATTTTGATGGGTAGAATAACCTTAGTACCATAAACAAGGGAAAAGGGAGTGGCTCGCATGGGGGTTTTAATGGAGGTGTGGTAAGCCCAAAGGGTAGGATTGAGGTGAAGGTGCCAATCATGGCTAGCTTCATTGACCATTTTCTTGAGGATTCTGAGCATGGTTTTATTCGTAGCCTCAACTTGACCATTGCTTTGCAAAAAGTACTTGGAAGAGGTATGGTGAGTAATGCTAAATTTCCTACATAGCTCTATGAAATCCTTGTTCTTGAAAGGTACTCCATTATCTATAATAATTTCCTAAGGAATGCCATAGAAACATATAAGATAGTTCAAAATGAACTTTGAAATCTATTTTCCAGTAGTCTAGGTGAGAGGAATAGCTTTGACCCACTTGGTAAAGTACTCAGTAGAAGCCAGGAAGTATTTATGGCCATTGGAAGAATTAGGAAAAATATGGCCAACGAGGTCAAGACCCCAGTGTGAAAAAGGCTAAGGGGTGATGGTGGGCTAAAGGGATTGGGAGGGAGCATGTATCAAATCACCGTGCTGCTGACAAGGCACACACTTCTTCACATAGTTGTAGGCATCTTGTTCCATAGTAGGCCAGTAATATCCAGTGTGTAACAACTTCTTGGCCAAAGTAAGTCCACTAGAGTGAGCCCCATAGATTCCTTGGTGTACCTCCTCCAAGGATGTTTGTGCTTCATCAGAATTGAGACACCTTAAAAGAGTTCCATCGAAATGCTTTCAGAAAAGGGTGTCAACAAGGATTGTGTATTGGGAAGTGTGGCGAATGAAGCTTTTATGTTGGTTGGGGGTTAAATTAAGTGGGGTATGTCCATCCTGAAGGTAGGAATATACTTATTGGTACCATGGGGAATTGGGATCAGCAATTTCATACACCATTTCAGAATTTGGTTTGTCATAGGTAGGGACTATAAGATTCTCAACAAGAAACTCATACTATGCGCTGTGTTATGGAATGGTGATTAAGGACCCAATTGTTGCCATGGTGTCTGCTGCTTTTTTGTTTGTGCAAGGGATCTATTGGAAGATTAGCTTAGTGAAATGAATTTTGAGATCTTCAACTGTATGGCGCTAGGGAAGCAACTTGTCATCATTTGTTTGATATTCATCCATAACTTGTTTGATAACCAATTGTGAATCACCAAGCACCAATAAAGTGAGAATCTTCCATTGTATGGCCTACCAAAGTCCAAGTACAAGGGCTTCATATTCTGTAATGTTGTTGGTACAAGGAAACTGTAATTTATAAGATTTAGGGATGAGATCCCTTTTTGGTGTAACAAACAAGATTCCTACCCCCGATCCTTTCTAAGTGAAGGATCCATCAAACTAAAGCTTCCATGGTGTACTTGGGGAAAGGTTGAGGACTGATTCATCTGGGAAATTTTTGATCAAATGATGTTGACCGTCAATAGGTGCTTCAGCTAATTGATCTGCAATTACTTGTCCTTTGATAGCTTTTTGATCCACATAAACAATGTTGAACTCACTAAGCATTATGACCCATTTTGTTGTACGACTAGTAAGAGAAGCACATGCCAGGAGATATTTGAGGGGATCAATTTTGGCAACAAGATGAATCTTATGATTAAGCATATAATGCCATAGTTTCTATGCATAGAAAACAATAGCCAAACATGCCTTCTCAATTAGGGAATAATTCAACTCATAGCCAATAAGAGTCCTACTGAGATAGTAAATTTCTCTCTCTTTGCAGGTATCATCTAATTATGCTAGGAGGGCTCCCAACGTGACCTCTATAGTAGATATGTACAAAATTAGAGGACAGCCAACAACATGTGGTACCAACATAGGTGGATTAGCCAGATAGCCTTTCATTTTCTCAAATACATTTGGACATAAGCAATCCCACTGAAACTTGATATTTTTACGTAGGAGATGAGAGAATAGATGCACCTTATCTCCTAGTTGTGACATGAATATTTTGATTGATTCTATTATTCCTTGTAAAATATGTAATTGCTTTAATGTTTTGGGTGGTGGCATCTCTAGGATTTCTTTTACTTTCTTTGGATCAACTTTTATTCCATGTCATGACACAATGTATCCCAACAGCTTACCATATTGTACTCCAAAGACACACTTCTTAGGATTCAACCTAATTTTATACTTCTCCAATCACTCAAAAATGGTAGTAAGAATAGGAATATGTGATTCCCTTGTTTTGGATTTGCCTAAAAGATCATCTGCATAATCTTCCATGATGACATGTAAAAGGTCATGAAAGATGGTAGTCATTGCTCATTGATAAGTAGCTCCAGCATTTTTAAGGCCAAAAGGCATTACCTGATAATATAAGGTGCCCCAAGGCATTGTGAATGTGGTTTTATGCTAGTCTTCTGGTGCTATCCTGATCTAATTGTAACCTAAGAAGCCATCCATACATGACAAAATTTCATGTCCTGTAGTCAAATCCACTATAATGTCAATATTTGGGAGTGGAAAATCATCCTTGGGACATGTAAGGTTTAGATCTCTGAAATCAGTGCAGATGTGAATGTTCCCATCAAGCTTACCTACTGGTACAATATTAGAAACCCATTCAGGATAATCGATTGGTCTGATTACTTTAGCATCCAGTATTTTCTAAAGTTCTACTTTGACTACCAGTGTGACTTGCAGATGCATCTTGTGAAGTTTCTATTTAATAGGTTTTACACTCGGATCTACAGCAAGATGATGCATAACCAGATTTGTATCTAGCCCAGGCATGTCTTTGTAAGTCCAGGCAAAGTTGATTTTGTGTTTATGTAGGAATGATATCATGTCTTTCTTTTCCTGATCACTGAGAGAAACTACAATGTAGGTGATGTGTGGATCTGCTTCTCTGCCCATGTTGATTGGAATAGTATCTTTGATGATCATAGAGGACACTTCTAATTCTGAAGATATAAACGAAAAGTTAGCCTCTCCCTTCTCTAGTGCCTCAAAAAGGTTTTCACTAGAGGGAGAATCCTTTATTTAATCTTTTTATTCATCCAAAGGTGCCTGTGAGAGGTTTCCACTAGAGGATGTATTTTCATTTTTTTTTTTCCTTTTCACTTTTGCGATTGAGAGAGTTGACTTGGCTACCGAAGTAGGCTTTTTCGCTATTGTGGATCTTATGTTCATATTCTTGGAGGGTATTAAGTCCAAAGAGGGCTAAAACTGCCTCATCTGAATCACACACGTCCAAAGCTGGTGATGAGTCTTGCTGATCCCAGTCAATTAATTTAGGGTTTTTGAGGGGTAGACAAGGGGATGAAAGGTCAGCTTGGATGATAGTGAAGACATGGTAATTTTTGTTTAGGTCATCTTCAATATAGTGGAAAGGAATTTCAAAGAACTCTTCCTCAGTCTAAGGCAGCTAGAAAATAATCCTTAGTGAAGTTAGTCTTGGTCTCAATGGAACCAATCCATGTCCTTTAGGATATCCATTGGTTGTTATGATCTTCTTCTTACCTGTTTTGTTAACTCCAAGGTTAGTACCATGATATCCCATGCTTTCAACAATGGGAGTAACCTTAGGATACTTTCCTTTGTGGGAAATTATAGGTCATTCTTCTTCATCACTATAGAGCCAATCAAGGACATTATATTACATGTGTTCATTTGATAGGGACTCCCAATGTTCAAAAATAGTTGATTTGCAGTGTGTTAGCACTGTGTTAAATTTTTTTTGAATCTCTTGGTCTTTTGTTTTTCCTGGGCTTTCCTGTTTTCAAATCTTGTGTTTAGCCGCTCAAAATAAGTCAATCCCTTTTTGAAATCATGTTTTATCCTTAGTCGCTTTGTCACATCGGTCTTCTTGCAATGTTTTTAAGTTATGCGAGTAGGCGACGAGCTGTCAGTGAAGAGAATCACGCAATCGCGAGCTGTTTGTGTCAAGTTTTGGTCTGTGCGCGAGTGAGTGGGTTCATGTCTTAAAGTTGTAAATTGCACAGTCGTGATGCTTTATGGAAGTCAAGTTTTAAGTTAGCGAGTCAGCGACGAGTAAAAAATTGTATGTCACACAGTCGCTCTAAAGTCATACTGTCTACCTCATGCTCCGTGACCGAGTGAGTATTGTTAAAACTTAAGCAGTCGCATACCCGCATCAAGCTTTTATGTCAATATCAAAAGTCAGCGACTGTGCGATGAGGTCATGTCTTGTAGAGGTCACCCACTCGCTCATGTTTTAACTCACTTGTCTTTTGCAATGTGAGTGCGCGACGAAGAGGTGGAGTGTTAATGTGAAGATTTGTCACTCAGTCGCACAAGTACTTTTCAAGTTTCATGATAGTCCGTGACCGAGTGACTAAGAGCCCATTCAATGCCTCGGTCACTCACTGAATATTTGAGGTGATAAAAGGTCAGCTCGTAAGTACGCGATGAGCAAAGAAGGAAGGACATCGCTCAGTCGTCGATCAACAGAGATGGAAGGAAAAGGTCTCACGAGTGAGCGATTAAGGAAAGAAAAGAGACAGTTGTGCACTCACCGTAAATGACAGAGTAAGATTTTTGAGCCTGCGGGTGTGCAATGAGTTAAAGAACCGAGGCCATCACTCACTCGCGCATAAGATAAAAGCTGGAATAAAAGGATAGTGAGTGTGCGACCAGACAAAGTATGTAGTGAAGGAATAAATGTCGCTCAGTCACACAAGTCATTTTTCAGCAGTCATAGCAGTTTGCGACCGAGTGACTAAAGGACTATTAGATGCCTCGCTCACTCGCTGATGGTCAGCTGACATCAAAAATTAGCTCGCGGGTATGCGATGAGAGAAAAATGAAGGATGTCACGCACTCACGAATCAATGAAGGTAGAAGAAAAATAGCTCGCGAGGGTGCGATGAGTCAGAAGATGAAAAGCATCACTCAGTCGCCCAGATCAAAAAGTGCAGTTGAAATAGTCAGCAAGTGTGCGATTAATGAATAGATGAAAGAAAAGATGCATTGTCACTCAGTCGCATAGATTCAGATGACATAAAAGGTGAATTCATGAGAGTGCGATGAGTAACAAAAGAAAGCATCGCTCACTCGCATGAAAAGAAAATCCAAAGCATGATAGATAGCGAGTATGCGATAGACTTAAGATTAAGTCAAGAGCTAGGTCATCGCTCACTCGCGGAAGATGAAAAGTTGAGCAAGGATGGACGGTGAGTATGCGACCAGTTAGGTAACAGGGATGTGTCGCTCACTCACAAGGGTATTTCTAAAAGTGAATAAACTGTAATATGTTGGCAAGTTTCAGGCTGACGAGTGCTAGATGGAAAAAAGCGTACACTCTCTCTTCCAGATAGGATCAAATAGTGCAAGTTGATCATGGCATTAATGACAGAATGAAATCTTTGTGACAGTTCAAGTGCAGGAATTTGGATTTCAAGTTGACAAGACACAGTCCTTAATGGCTATAAGTGTAAATGATTGAGTTGGATTCTGTACAACTCTCA